>CAXITT010000773.1:70304-114703 GCA_964033795.1 Lymnaea stagnalis
CAGCTGTCGACCCTAAGCTGATCCCAGCTGTCGACCCTAAGCTGATCCCAGCTGTCGACCCTAAGCTGATCCCAGCTGTCGACCCTAAGCTGATCCCAGCTGTCGACCCTAAGCTGATCCCAGCTGTCGACCCTAAGCTGATCCCAGCTGTCGACCCTAAGCTGCTCCAGATTTCTTATCAAGACCGGCGGTGTCGCGCTTCTATTTGTTGTTGAGTGTCCCAAGGGACATAACCTACCAATAACAAGGAAATGCCAGCAGGATCGATGGCGCTAACGTGGGTCATCAAAGAGTTATCCGTGAAGCAATCCCCGAGCTATCTGCTCGTGTTGGGGATTGACGTGATGGGAGAACAATGGTGAGTTGGTCGGTTGATCTCATGACAATGGTCGTTAGGGGATGGTGTGTTAGGACAAACCAAGAGATTGGGAGACATGAGGTCTGGTAAGAAAGAACAGTGAAACTTGAGCGATAGGATTAGATTTAGTGGGCTTTTAACACTCATTACATTTCAGGGGATAGGTCAGATGAGAGTTAGATAAAATTCTCTCAGACGTATGGCGCTTAGGAAGTTGGCTCAAACGACGGACGTTTAATGTCATCAATAACAATGGCACCAGTTACTTGCGGTAAAAAACGGGGTTTTGGTAGGGGGGGGGGGGTAAACGCACTTAGCTTAGGTTGGCAGTAATTCAACAATTGTTGGATATTGTGAGTTAGCCAATAAAGGTTTGATATTGTTAGTAAGTCAACAAATGTTTGATCTTGTCAGTTAGCCAATAAAGGTTTGATATTGTCTGTAAGTCAACAAATGTTTGATATTGTCAGTTAGCCAATAAAGTTTGATATTGTCAGTAATTCAACAAATGTTGGATATTGTCAGTTAGCCAATAAAGGTTTGATATTGTCAGTAAGTCAACAAAGGTTTGACATGAGCATGATTTTCATGCGGTAAAATGAACAGTTACAAAGCAATTGCCATCGTAGAGAAGAATTTAAAATTGATGAAAATTTAACAATACTATTTTGAGACAAGAGCTTCGTTAGGGTTAAGGTTATTAGGTGAAGTTCGTTGATAGAATTATTTGAAATAGCAAGTTTATCCGCTTGAATATGTTAATCCTCACGATCAAAATTACAAATATTTGATACGCCCTATTAACAAAAAATATTTGAAAGGTTCTAAATAGATATATCATATTTGATAGGTTCTTATAAAAATAAAATCATATTTGGTAGAAAACTTTCTAGGGGGGGGGGGCAAAAAATATCGATTAACTTTCCAGGGGGGGGGAGGGGCAAAAATTGTTTAGTGATTTTTAATATAGTTTTAATTTACTGTAGCATATTTGTATGGTGAACGAACGGACAGGACATCAGCTTAGTTACTTTCTCTTTATTTTCTCTTTACTTTAATACATTTTTTGTCTATTTTTGTCTAAAATTTTTTTATCCAATCAATCCAGGGGAGGGGGGCAAGTGCCCCCTTGCCCCTACCTGCGGGCGCCCATGATCATATTTGATAGGTTCTTTTAAAATAAAATCATATTTGATAGTTTCTAATAAAAATGAAACATATTTGATAGTTTCTAATAAAAATGAAACATATTTGATAGTTTCTAATAAAAATAAATCAAATTTGATAGTTTCAAATACAAATAAATTATATTTGATAGTTTTAAATAAAAATAATTTATATTTGATAAGCTCGAATAAAATAAGTCATATTTAATAGGGTGTCATTAAAATAAATCATATTTGATAGGGTCAACTAAAAATAAATAATAATTTATAGTTTCTAATAAAATTAATCATAATTGATAGTTTTTTATAAAATCAAATCATATTTGATTGTTTCTAAAACAAATAAATCATATTTTATAGTTACTAAAATAATAAATCATATTTGATAATTTTTAATAAAAATAATTTATATTTGATAGGCTCGAATAAAATAAATCATATCTAATAGGGTCTCATTAAAATAATTCATATTTGAAAGGTTCTAATAAAAATAAATCATATTTGAAAGGTTCTAATAAAAATAAATCATATTTGATAGTTTCTAATAAAAATGAATCATATTTGATAGACTAGTTTCTAATAAAATCAAATCATATTGGATAGTTTAAAAAAAAAATCATGTTTTATAGTTAATAAAATAATAAATCATATTTGATAGTTTTTAATAAAAATAAATCATATTTGATAGTTTTTAATATAAATCAATCATATTTGATAGTTTTTAATAAAAAATAAATCATATTTGAAATGTTCTAATCAAAACTGAGGATTTAATCCTTAACTGATGTTCACGTCTTGGCTTAACACTACAATGTTCTCTTGCGACGTTAAAAAATGTTGACATTTATACGCCATATGAGTCACATTAAAAATTATTGCACTTTGTGGACCAGTATTATCAGTTCCGAGAAACAATTAATGACGCAGTGTATAACGTATTTCAATGTGTAACCTTTCAATTATTTGAAGAATTTCGTTACGCAACTAAATGCCTATTTTAATTTAATGTAAAATATCGGATCTGAAACAAAACTTGCTTGTTAACTCCACAACAGTATTTGCTCGCTAACACTACATTTATACCCTCAATAACCATGTCGCCTCGTAATAATACCAGTCTCTTCTGTAAACACTCCAAGCGCGCCAAAGTGATGATCACGTGAGACGTCTGCCATTCTTTCCATACACGTTACCATAATCAAAGTCCCATCTTTAAACAGAATCGTGTTAGTCTCAGACACAATAAGACCCAATTGTTTCTTTTGATGGGATGTTCTTCTTCTCGTTTCCTCCCAATCACTTGAGAGACAGCCAAACAGGATATGAGAACGCTGAGCGGAAGTCGTTAGTACCGTCACCTGACCTTTGTGCATGTCCGGAAGCCAGTGATTCCCGCCCTGGGAGTCTGCGCAGACGGCATCGAGGTAAACATCAAAGAAACTTTTCACCCTTCCGCCAAGATCAGAGGCTGAGGAAGAAATAAATATGGCCAGGATTTACTATTTATTGACAGCCATGTATTTACTTTATATTTACTTACACAGAAAATATGAGACACATTTTTTACACTTTACATGTAGACAATGCCGCATCGTGAAAGATGTAGCATTACTTGAAAATATTACTGCCACAATTGGGTTTTATACACATAAAAGAATGAATTAAGTTGACCCCCATACATCTCAAAATGAACCCATTCAACTACGCTTGGATGTTTCAAACTAATTTTAGTGATTTAATTTTTTTTAATTTTTTTTACGGAAATCTAAAAATGTAAATATTATATAAATAAAATATATGCGCTTATTTTAAAGCATTTTATATTTTACATTTAATTTAACAGTTAAATAATTATTTTAAGTATTTTATCTGACTGTGAGAGTTGAGTAACGATCTTCTATGTTCTTAAGTATTACTGTTATTAATTAGTAAGCAGATCAGCTGTTCTCGTTATTGCCTTGTCACTGTTGCGAAATTAAAAGTAAAAGTTGACGATGTTAACTGAATGTCTTCAGCTGTAATTAGAATGAGACCGCATCATTAGACAGCTTTTAATATTATCGTCCATGAATTAATATTATAAACGTAAAAATATGTTAATTGCCCAAAATGTCTTCAGCTGTAATTAGAATGAGACCGCATCATTAGACAGCTTTTAATATTATCGTCCATGAATTAATATTATAAATGTAAAAATATGTTAATTGCCCAAAATGTCTTCAGCTGTAATTAGAATGAGACCGCATCATTAGACAGCTTTTAATATTATCGTCCATTAATTAATATTATAAATGTAAACATATGTTAATTGCCCAAAATGTCTTCAGCTGTAATTAAAATGAGACAGTGTCATTAGACAGTTGTTAATAATATCATCTTTGAATTAATCATATAAATTTATAGAAATCACTTTGATTTTTATGATTATAGAACTTAAAGATTTACAGAAATGTGAGTGTATTTGGTAAAACTAGAAATGTGAGTGTATTTGGTATAACTAGAAATGTGAGTGTATTTGGTATAACCCTAAATAGAAATGTGAGTGTATTTTGGTATAAGAGACATTCTATTTTAACAACAACTTAATTTAAGAGTAAAATGATTAAATGTCCATTTTTTCATTATAGTATTAATATTATTATTAATTGTATTAGTATTATTACATATGTTAATCTAAAGTTCAACTGTGTTACATCGGTAGATAATAAAACAGGGTCACGACCGTGACCATTGAAACATACTGTGAATAAAAACATTGTTTACTTCAGATAGTAACATTAAAATGTTAATTGTACCGCGATTATTAAGTTCATTTTGATTTTACAGCTTAAAGGGTTTAGAAATGTCTTTATTTTTATTGGGTTGGTACATTTTACAATGATTTGATATGCATGAGTGACTTCACTTTCGTCACAGCACTAAATAAAAATACGAAAACAACACGGACTTGAATGTTGGTAAATACATCTTAACAAATAAAACGATGAACTATGAATTTTAACATATTCTGTTTTTACATTCAAGAGCAAATTTAAAAAAAAAAAAACGGGAGGAGTGGTGGCGCTAATTTAAAAACAATATATTTTCCGAAATTTAAAAATGAATATATTTTGAAAAATATACATTAAAAAGCTTTACAATAGTACATTTTACAATGATTTGATATGCATGAGTGACTTCACTTTCGTCACAGCACTAAAAAAAAATACGAAAAAAACACGGACTTGAATGTTGGTAAATACATCTTAACAAATAAAACGATGAACTATGAATTTTAACATATTCTGTTTTTACATTCAAGAGCAAATTTAAAAAAAAAAAAAACGGGAGGAGTGGTGGCGCTAATTTAAAAACAATATATTTTCCGAAATTTAAAAATGAATATATTTTGAAAAATATACATTAAAAAGCTTTACAATAATTATTATCCTAGAAAACATAGGAAACTGCGTGGTATTACTCGTATGGGACAGGGATTTTAAACATTATTTTTAGTTTAAGGTGTGTTTAAGGTGTTCGGTGGCGAAATAAGGGAGGTAACTTCTCTGGGCTGCTTTTCATAATATATAGTAAAAAAAACTTAATGATATATTTATTTTGGGGGCAGTTGATGATATTTTTAGATTTTTCCCCCAAAAAGCAAAAATTACGTGCCACAGTATCGATGGGTGCCCAAGACAGCCCAAATTACGTGCCACAGTATAGATGGGTGCCCAAGACAGCCCAAATTTCGTGCTACAGTATAGATGGGTGCCCAAGACAACACAAATTACGTGCCACAGTATGGATGGGTGCCCAAGACAACACAAATTACGTGCCACAGTATAGATGGGTGCCCAAGACAACACAAAGTACGTGCCACAGTATGGATGGGCGCCCAAGACAACACGAATTACGTGCCAAAGTATGTATGAGTGCCCAAGACAACACAAATGACGTGCCACAGTATGTATGGGTGCCCAAGACAACACAAATGACGTGCCACAGTATAGATGGGTGCCCAAGACAACACAAATTACGTGCCACAGTATAGATGGGTGCCCAAGACAACACAAATTACGTGCCACAGTATAGATGGGTGCCCAAGACAACACAAATTACGTGCCACAGAAGGATGGGTGCCCAAGACAACACAAATTACGTGCCACAGTATAGATGGGTGCCCAAGAAAACACAAATTACGTGCCACAGTATAGATGGGTGTCCAAGACAACACAAATTACGTGCCACAGTGTAGATTGGTGCCCAAGACAACACAAATTACGTGCCACAGTGTAGATGGGTGCCCAAGACAACACAAATTACGTGCCACAGTATAGATGGGTGCCCAAGACAACACAAATTACGTGCCACAGTATAGATGGGTGCCCAAGACAACCCAAAAAATGTGCCACAGTATAGATGGGTGCCCAAGACAACACAAATGACGTGCCACAGTATAGATGGGTGCCCAAGACAACCCAAAAAATGTGCCACAGTATAGATGGGTGCCCAAGACAACACAAATGACGTGCCACAGTATAGATGGGTGCCCAAGACAACACAAATTACGTGCCACAGTATAGATGGGTGTCCAAGACAACACAAATTACGTGCCACAGTGTAGATGGGTGCCCAAGACAACACAAATTACGTGCCACAGTGTAGATGGGTGCCAAAGACAACACAAATTACGTGCCACAGTATAGATGGGTGTCCAAGACAACACAAATTACGTGCCACAGTGTAGATGGGTGCCCAAGACAACACAAATTACGTGCCACAGTGTAGATGGGTGCCCAAGACAACACAAATTACGTGCCACAGTATGGATGGGTGCCCAAGACAACACAAATTACGTGCCACAGTATAGATGGGTGTCCAAGACAACACAAATTACGTGCCACAGTGTAGATGGGTGCCCAAGACAACACAAATTACGTGCCACAGTGTTGATGGTACCCAAGAAAACACAAATTACGTGCCACAGTGTAGATGGGTGTCCTAGAAAACACAAATTACGTGCCACAGTATAGATGGGTGTCCAAGACAACACAAATTACGTGCCACAGTATAGATGGGTGCCCAAGACAACCCAAAAAATGTGCCACAGTATAGATGGGTGCCCAAGACAACACAAATGACGTGCCACAGTATAGATGGGTGCCCAAGACAACCCAAAAAATGTGCCACAGTATAGATGGGTGCCCAAGACAACACAAATGACGTGCCACAGTATAGATGGGTGCCCAAGACAACACAAATTACGTGCCACAGTGTAGATGGGTGCCCAAGACAACACAAATGACGTGCCACAGTATGTATGGGTGCCCAAGACAACACGAATTACGTGCCAAAGTATATATGAGTGCCCAAGACAACACAAATGACGTGCCACAGTATGTATGGGTTCCCAAGACAACACAAATGACGTGCCACAGTGTAGATGGGTGCCCAAGACAACACAAATTACGTGCCACAGTATAGATGGGTGCCCAAGACAACACAAATTACGTGCCACAGTATAGATAGGTGCCCAAGACAGCCCAAATTACGTGCCACAGTATGGATGGGTGCCCAATACAGAAAAAATGATGTGCCACAGTATGGATGGGTGCCCAGGATGACACAAATTACATGCTACAGAATGGATGAGTTCCAAGGATGGAACAAATTATTTGCTACAGTACTGATGTGAGCCCAAAGAACACAAATTACGTGCCAAAGTATAGGTTAGTGCCTAAGTCAACACAAATTACGTGCCACAGTATAGATGGGTGCCCAAGACAGAACAAATTATATGTCACAGTATATATTCACATTTTATTTAACATAACGGGTAATTATCTTTATTGTATATTGGTGACCTGAACAAATCAACAAAACTGTAAATCAACAGTTAGAAACACCCAGGTACCAAATGCAATTATCAGAAGACCTCATGAGGAAGTTAGCAGGTGGACATTATTTCTAAAAAATAGATCTCCTAATGCTTATAATCAGATCAAGCTAGCTAAAGAATTCCAAGAGAAATTGGCATTAAGCACACACAGAGGTGTATTGCTGCAAACACGGTTACCATTTGGTATTACATCAGCACCGGCATATTTCCGGTTACATCCGTTTTATCAAATTTGCAGCCATTCAAATAAATTTTACTACTATTTTATTAAAATATTTGAAAAAAACAACATGGTCAAGTTTCTTAGACATTCGAAGGATAAACCAGTTCTGATACCACCCAAACTAAGAGAAGGCAAACTCTGAATTTAAACCATGAGCCGGAATGATCAACAAATTGATCGTGGGCCCCTCAAATATAAGAAGAAGAAGAAGAAATCATGGACAAACTTACACAAGACTTGCCTGGAGTAGCAGTTTACATTGACGACATTCTATTGAGTGGAAAGTATGAGGAAGACCATGTAATCAACCTTCGCAGGTTATTACAGAGACTGAATGAAAATGGATTAAAGTGCAGGAAGGAAAAATTCATTTTTGCTCAGCAATCAATTGAATATTTAGGGCATAAATTATCAAGCAATGGCATATCAAAAGGAGCCAAAGTAAGTGCAGTTATATCCATGGTAGCACCCACAGATATTTCCAGTCTACGGTCATTTCTTGGTCAAGTGCAGTTTTACAACAAGTTCTTACCAGACCTATCAACTGTACTTGAGCCATTGTATTATTTAACCAAAAAGAACGTATCATGGAATTGGAATACAGAACAAGAAGAAGCTTTTAGTAAAGTCAAGCAATTGCTTTCTTCTGATACAGTTATAGTTCACTATGATCCCACTCTAGACAAAGGCATATCCTGTGACGCCTCTAATGTTGGCATATGAAGTGTTCTGTTTCACAGATATCCTGATGGTAGTGAACGCCCTATTGCTAACATTTCAAAAACTCTCACAGCAGCACAAAGCAAATATAGTCAGATTCAAAAGGAAGCACTCTCAATTATTTTTGCACTATCAAAGTTCCATCAATATCTGCATGGAAGAAAGTTTGTGCTGGGGACAGACCATAAACCACTGATAAGTATATTTGGTTCAGGAAAAGGATCACCAGTACTGGCAGCAAATCGTTTAGCCAGATGGGCTCTTACATTGAGTCAATATGACTATATCATTGAATTCCGTAAGTCAACTGAACATTGCAATGCGGATGCTCTTAGTCGTCTACCCTCAGGGCCTGATGACATTTTTTGATGGTGAAGAAATTGTAGCAGACATGGATTCCGTTTGTATGATCAAACAAATCAGTTTACAGATCAGACCAACAGACACAGGAGTCCTTGCTAAAGAGTCACTTAAAGATTCTACTGTGTCTACAGTAATGAGATATTGTCAAGAGGGCTGGCCGTCCTCTACAAACAAAGAACACTTGAACAAAGAGGCAGCTAATATAAGCAGCTTTTAAAAATATTCAAGACTCACTCTCCGTGGAGTCGAATTGTCTTTTTTATGGTTCGAGAATTGTTGTACCAAAAATACTACAAGCTCAAGTTCTACAAATCCTGCATACAGGACATTTTGGAATCGAGCGGATGAAACTGTTAGCAAGATCATCTGTATATTGGCCCGGACTTGATACTCAAATCATGGAAATAGGTCAAACATGCCAAGCATGTGCAGAACACGCCAGAGACCCAAACAAAGCAAGTATCCACCCATGGATGTTGCCAGAAAAACCATGGAGTCGAGTGCATATTTATCATGCCATTAACTTTAAGGGATCACATGGCTGGTGGTGATAGATGCTTATTCAAAGTACCCGTGTATCCACAGGACATCATCTACATCGACCAAAGCCACCATTGATCTTCTGGAGGAAGATTTTGCTCATTTCGGCTATCCACACACCATAGTCAGTGACAATGCTACTTGCTTCAACTCAGAAGAATTTCAGCATTGGTGTAAGGAGAGGGGTATTGTACATCTTGCAGGTGCTCCCTATCATCCTGCTACGAATGGAGCTGCCGAACGACTCATTCAAAGTTTCAAGAGTTCACTAAGGAAATCCTCATTACCTTTGAAGGAATCTCTACAAGACTTTCTTCGTCAGTATCGTAGGACACCATTGGTAAGTGGATTATCACCTAGCCAAATGCTGAACAATCGGCAAATAAGAACACTTATTGATACTCTAGTTCCCTCACCTGCTCATCGAGCACAGGGACAACATCTTAAAGAAATAGCCGTCCACAATAGGACAAAGAGCAGTCCTAGTAGATCATTTAACCGAGGAGATCCATGTTACGTCAGAGTATATATATCCCACGATGGGATCCAGGTACAATCATCCAAGTTATGGGTCCACGTCTTTTCAAGGTGAAGATTTATCTGAATGGTCCCACATGGAAGATACATTTAGACCAATTTCGCCCCAGGTACGGAGCAGAAGAAGATTCAGAACCAGGTTTGGATATAATGAAAGGAAGTCTTTATCCAACATCTCAGGCAGCCCTGAGTCATCAACCGTCTACACATCCAGCAACTCCAAGTCCACCTAAGAAGAAGATTAACCCTCGACATCCAAGACCTTCAGACTATGTCCTACCCAGAAGATCTCAAAGACAACGTCGAGCACCAATGTTACTGGACTTGTAATTGTTCTGGGAGGTGTTATGGTGGACTAGCGGACTGGACCGTACCGATAGCCAGCCAAGGTAACAGCGCGCATGCGCAGAGAGACTGTAGAGAGAGAATGTGTGTTTAATGAACCGTGTTCCGGACGCAAGCAGAAAGTCAACACCTAATTGAGAACTTGTATTTATGTATATATATGTATATGTTACTTGTTTGAAATAAAAACAATGAAAACATAACAGTAT
Source organism: Lymnaea stagnalis (assembly GCA_964033795.1). NCBI lineage: Eukaryota > Metazoa > Mollusca > Gastropoda > Lymnaeidae > Lymnaea > Lymnaea stagnalis. The sequence continues at coordinate 80,647 of CAXITT010000773.1, forward strand.
TACTGGTGATTTACATGTGTGTAATACTATTTTTAAAGAAAGTAGATGTCATTTTATCCTAATTGAATTATTTACGGGCCACATTTTATGTCAGCTAATACTTTAAATCGTCGATTTTCCGAACTAAAATAAATGTAACGGTGGATATTCGCACTGCCCTTCTCTCGTATTATTATCATCGCATGCAATGCGAAAATAGATGAACATTTTCGCTATAAAAATGTTGACAAAGAAATGAACATTTTCGTAATAGAAATGTTTACTCGTCCCATAATCTAGATACATTCTAGCCGGAATATTGCTATTTTCAAAAGTGTTAGTTAATTAATATTTCGTATAGGTCCAAATATTGATCGATATTTATCATGAGGCTTTTACAATGCGGTGGCATTCAAGAAAAAATAAATAGATACTTTTTAGAGCTTCCTGGTGTAGGAAACACCTCAAGTTTAAAGACTTAGCAAAAGTTAGTGTTAGGGTTAGGGTTAAAGTTAGGGTTAGTACACACATCAAATGTAAAGACTTAGAAAAAGTACCGGGACGCCACAAGTTTGCGGTCTCTCCCCTGTCCGGTATGCACCATATATCAATGTCATCTAAAGCCCAGACAACACCGTTCCAATCCTTAAAAATTGCTGATTATACCAACATCGTTGGCTTACTACCTGAAAGGGAAAGCTTTCACTGCAACCCAGTTACAAGCTTTATCAGTTGGTGCGGTTAACATTTTTCTTCTATTGAGTGTCTCAAATACGAGAGAAATAGTTGGCAATTTCCGGAAAGGGGAATCATCCAATAGCAGATCTCACTATGAATTATTTAATTATGAAAGAAGCAGGGACATATAAGTAACTAGATGTCACTATTAATAATTTGGCTAATATGGCATTAACACGGCCAAATTGTGTATACATATGTCAATCAAAGACGTTTCTATCTTAAAATAGATTGTACAATTTCGCTGTAAACAACAAGTTATTAACTTATTCGACAGTGCAACCATGAGACACTATTACATTTCAATATTACCTATTGGTATTGGAATTCATCGTTTAATAGCAAATTTCGATAGACTAAAAGATCAATGATTAACTTGCCAGTAAGGAAGTTTAGAGCTTGGTATATAATGGCTGATTTGTCCACCAGAGAATCGCTTCAGTTGTACTCGTGTTGACGTACGAAGTTGGCTAGCATGAGATTGGTGTAATCAAGTGTAAGTAAATATAAACTATCATTCTCAACCTATCATTTCCTACCCTAAACGTATAATTTCTACCACGAATAACTTAGTGTGTTCTGGTTAGGGTTCACATATAATGACGTTGCTTGAATCAATAGCTGCTGTTAAAAATCATGTATTTTCTTTATTGTATCATTTATGTATGCTAATAAATACTTAAGAATATTATAATTACCTTTTTATCAGAACCAATCATCACCTAGTTTTCTCTCTCTGCTATTTGTAAATAATGAATAGTTTCTTGAACCATTTTGTTATGAAGTTCTGTTTTTTAATTCCATGGTTGGTACCGTTTTTTTACCCACATGCTCATGATAGAGAGAAATAGTTCCTGGCGGCGGAATAATAAATAAAACACTTTAAAATATAGTTGACGCATTGATATTTTGTAAATAAATAATATGATAAGGGTGGGGTTACAAGGGGCTTTAATCGGCTCAATGATATTCACAAGGGAAAGATAAAGCATATTATAACTTTTAAAATAAATTTGAATGATTTAAAAAACAACATGAGCTTCTATATACGAATGAAAAGCACAACTGAAACTTAGTATTACAACCAAGACCACAGCTGACACTCAAAGTTACGCTTAAACTCTGTACCTACACTTAACGTTACACATAAAGCCCACAGCTTACACTCTAAGCTACGCTTAAACTCTGTACCTACACTTAACGTTACACATAAAGCCCACAGCTTACACTCAAAGCTACACATGAAGCCCACACCTTACACTCAAAGTTACACCTAAACTCCGCAGCCTACACTCAAAGTTACACCTAAACTCCACAGCTTACACTCAACATTATTGACATGTTTAAAGTCTTTCAAACATGATCATGGACATTTTGAAAGTAAGAAATAGTTCAATCAATTAGGTTTTTGATTGCGAAGAACGACACTTTAGGACATGGTGTACTGTATATACAACAGGTAAAAGTGTGTACAGGAAATCCTGGTTATACAGGTGTGTACATTGCTGTACACGCTATACTGGGTGTACAAATGTGTTCATTGGTGTAAACGATATCCTAGGTATACAAGTGCGTAAAGGATATCCTGGGTATATAATTGTGTACATTTGGGCACATGAAATAATGTGTACAATTATACACGATGTGTGTGATGTATGAGTGTATCAGATATACTGAGTTTACAAGTGTGTACACGATGTACAGTTTATAGTTTTCGAAGAAATCACCGAAGTTTTATTTTATGAACACCCCCCACCCCCACCCCAAACATTTCTTTTTTTCCTCCGTTCGTGTCTTCTTAGAACAGATGGCGTAGTCGTCAGCGCCAGAACCGTGGCTCACGGAGATGAGTTTTTCGGATGCTAAAGTCAAGCTAGCATGTACTAGGCCCGGTCCCCGGGAGATTGTCAGCGAGCTGCAAAATGCATTGAGTTCCTTTCATGTTCTACGGGGAGCGGTGAGCCCAAATTTTAAGAAATATGTTTTATTATTTAGAAGTAATTACATTTATTTAAATTTTGTAAATTGTGTCACTTTGAGATTACCCCAAATTTGAAATCATCAATTAAATAGCATTATATTATCACAACTTACTAAGCAGAAATATGTTGTTATCAGATTCAATATAAAACATAACCCTAACCCTAACCCTAACCCTAATTCTAACCCTAACCCTAATCCTAAACCTTAATCTAGACCTAATCCTAACAATAGTCGAATTCTTCATTCAGTATTAATAGATAAAAGGAAATTGATCTATTCTTATTGAAAAATGTATTACCTTTATTATTCCGAGAGATACACAAACACAACTTGCTAACTATTTTAAATAAAGATAATTTGGAAATTTTATAGAAATGTGACGATGTAATAGTTTTAGAAAGGTTTAACTTTAAGTGGCATTTAGAAACCTAACCTTAACCATGTGACACAGGTCTATTCCTTTCAAACCTAGACCCCGTGGTATAGTTTTATGTCCTAGAAACCTAAACCTAATTCTAACCCTATCCTGACCCCCGTTACACAGGTGTATGCCTTAGAAACCTAACCTTTTTCCTGTTACACCGATATGTGACTTAGAAATCTAACCCTAACTCCATGACACAGGCGTATGTCTTAGAAACCTAACCCTAATCACATATGTATGTCTTTGAATCTTTGCCCTAACCCCATGACACAGGCGTATGTCTTAGAAACCTAACCCTAATCACATATGTATGTCTTTGAATCTTTGCCCTAACCCCATGACACAGGCGTGTGTCTTAGAAACCTAACCCTAACCCCATGACACAGATGTAGGGCTTAGAAACCTTACCTTAAACGCTGTGACACAGGTATATGTCTTAGGTACAATTTTAAGAAAACAGAAGGCTTTTGAAATTTTTTTTCGATTTCCAGATAAAATAACTATGAATCATTTGAAAGAATAAGAAGAAGGCAATAAATATATAAAATATGTACTTAAGGATCACCGTAGTTTTTTTTATAAAATGAAGAAGTTGTTAGGACATAAATCAAACAGTCGCAATCCGTCTTCAATGGCCATTTATTTATTTATAAAGAGAGGAGAACAAAATTTAAAAAAGAGGAAAAAATAAAGATTTAAAAAATCAATTTGCTTAAAGGGATTTCTAAAAGTATATTTTATCTCTGGTTGTGAATGGGGCCCAGTGTTAGTGAACCACCCTAAAGTTAGTCCTCACACCAAGGTTGTTAGGGTACTGTGATGTAGTATCCCCTGCACCGTTGTGACGCTGTTGAGATTTAGTATCCACTCCATGGTTTTGAGGCTATTAAGATTTAGTATCCACTCCATGGTTTTGAGGCTATTTAGATTTAGTTTCCACTCCATGGCTTTGAGGCTACTTTTTTTCATATAGTATCCATACCAAGGTAGTGTCGTAATAAGGCATGGACCCACTGGGCACTAGTTCACTGGGCACAAGCCCACATCCTCATGTATCTAGGGGGCCTCGCACTATCTATAAGAGACTCACTATCTTTGGGAGCCTCACACTTCTATGGGGCCTCACACTTCTAGGAGACTCATTTTTTATGGGATTTCACTCTTTAAGGGGGTCTCATACTTTTAGGGGGCCTCGCACTTCTAGGAGACTCACTCTTTTATGGGGGCCTCGCACTTCTAGGAGACTCACTCTTTTAGGGGGCCTCGCACTTCTAGGGGACTCACTCTTTTAGGGGGCCTCGTACTTCTAGGAGACTCACTGTTTTATGGGGCCTCGCACTTCTAGGAGACTCACTGTTTTATGGGGCCTCACACTTTTAAGTGGCCTCGCACTTCTAGGAGACTTACTCTTTTAAGGGTCCTCACACTTCTAGGAGACACACTCTTTTAGGGGGCCTCACACTTCTAGGAGACACACTCTTTTTTAGGGGCCTCGCACTTCAAGGAGAGTTACTCTTTTAGGGGTCCACACACTTCTAGGAGACTCACTCTTTTAGGGGGCCTCGCACTTCAAGGAGAGTTACTCTTTTAGGGGTCCACACACTTCTAGGAGACTCACTCTTTTAGGGGGCCTCACACTTCTAGGAGACTCACTCTTTTAGGGGGCCTCGCACTTCTAGGAGACTTACTCTTTTTGGGTGGCCTCGCACTTCTAGGAGACTCACAGTTTTAGTCGAGCCTCTAGTTGACCTCCTGCTTGAGAGGTTTTAAGGACCTAGATGTCCTGACGCCTCTGGGGGCCATCACACCTCTGGGAACTCATGCCATTAGGGCGTACCACGCTTTTCATGTCATTATGCTGCCAATATTATAAGTGAATAGTGAAATACTTTCGGCAATGTATTTTGCTTTCAACATGGAAGCGACAACACCGTTTCTCCTGGTTATTTAAACACGTGTTTCGATTCTCACATCAATTCAATTTTTCGATGTTAGCTTTAAAACAGTTTATTTTTATCAATTGTCAGATTATAAAAATATCCATTATTTTTTTTTTTTTGTGGGGGGTGGTGGTGCTTGGGGGAGCAGTAAATTAAAGAGTCTTAAAAATGCACAAAATGTTCATTATTTAGTAATTTAAGTGATGTAAGTTATTGTAGTTTGGAATTTCAAATACATCTTTTAAGAATGTGGTATCAAGAAGTATACCTAGGTCCACGGTGTTGATTTAACGGTTGAATCCCTTGACATTATTTAACACATGCTGGCATGCGTCCGTCACAATGTGACGATGGAGTGGGCTTCGGAGGACAGAATCCACATGGACTGGGATTATTCTTCAAGGATTATAAGCTGGTTCCCAAAAGCAAATCGCCTCTCTCCACGCCACTGGATAACCCAAGGGAACATCAATGGCACCAGTGGCGTCGCAGGAGTTGTCGGAATGTTGCATTGTACCAATGTTATCTGCCTTTCGGGACTCCATCTCCGGGTTTGATTTCAGAGTTTCCACTCGTAGATGAGTTGCCGTCCAAGGTTAACGAGTCTCATCCACCCGGGGTGCTGGTGAAGTTGAACTCCAGACCATCAACTCGCGATTTGCTCCCGCTCGGACGAATTCGGCCACCCAGCACCCTTAACACATGAGGTTTAGGGTTAAGGGTTAGGATAATGGATAGGGTTAAGGGTTAGGGTGCAGAAAGCAGGAAAACAACACATGACATTTTTTTTAAAAATTAATCGCGCCGTAAATAATGTAACAATGATGTAAAGTGTAAATGTACCTGTTTGAAAATTTAATTTAATCCACGTAAAAGAGCTGTGTATGTTGTACATTACATTTATTCCCCGTGAAAGAGCTGTGTATGTTGTACATTACATTTATTCCCCGTGAAAGAGCTGTGTATGTTTTACATTACATTTATTCCCCGTGAAAGAGCTGTGTATGTTGTACATTACATTTATTCCCCGTGAAAGAGCTGTGTATGTTGTACATTATATTTATTCCCCGTGAAAGAACTGTGTATGTTGTACATTGCATTAATTCCCTGTGAAAGAGCTGTGTATGTTGTACATTACATAATTTATTCCCCGTGAAAGAGCTGTGTATGTTGTACATTGCATTTATTCCCCGTATAAGAGCTGTGTATGTTGTACATTACATTTATTTCCTGTGAATGGACATGTTTATTTCGTAAATTATTTGTATTACCTGTTAATTGACGTATTCCTTGTATCCCTCACATCAATGGACATCTACGTTTCTCATATGAAACATTCGGATCGTAAAAAATTGGGAAGCCACCTGGCAAGACAACTAATGAATTATCGGCACATCAATGCTTATTTAGTTATAGCAATATTTTGTTTTATTGTATTGCGGTATATTATTTTAAAAAAAACATTGAAAAATGTACATCAATACGAAAGATTGGTTGAACCGGTTTGGTAGCGACTATTTGAGAAATCTACTCACTGTTGAATTAGTTTGGTAGCGACTATTTGAGGAATTTACTAAATGTTGAACCAATTTGGTAGCGACTACTTGAGAAATTTACTAAATGTTGAACCAGTTTGGTAGCGACTATTTGAGAAATTTACTTAATGTTGAACCAGTTCGGTAGCGACTATTTGAGAAACATGCTGAACCCTCTCGAGATCTGTGTAGGCTTCAGGAGTTGTTCATTAATTCTCGGTTTTTAATTATGTAGTCTTTACTCCATCTAGCCCCATTGCAAGATTCAATACTCCATCATATTCCAGTTGCAGCAGTCGAAACCCCATCTAGTCGATACTAGACCCAGTAAAAGAAGTCGATACTCCGCTGAAGGCCCAGTTCACATATGTTCGTTCCAGACTTGTCCGATTGCAATCTAATTTCACGCCTCGTGTCACGGGCCATTTCCTTCTTTGTGTGTCTAGTTCTAAGCAAGGCATTTTACAAGAGTAGAAGTTAAGGCTGATGATCTTTGTGTCTACACTTCTGAGCGAGGTATCTTACAAGAGTAGAAGTTAAGGCTGATGATCTTTGTGTCTATACTTCTGAGCGAGGTATCTTAAAACAGGAGTAGAAGTTAAGGCTGATACTTTTTTGTGACATTAGAAAACACGTGTTGTAACATCAAATGACACTTATGACATAATTTTACACATTTTGTGACATAAAATAAACACTTGCTGTGATATTAAAACACATTTTTTTCTGACATTTGTTATTATTACAAGTTGTGACATCAGACAATAGTATACACTTGTGACAATACGCATGTGACATTAAGCCACACTTATTTCAGAGTAAAAAATATTTTAATTGTAAGAATCGTATTGATTAAGCAGAGAAAAAGTTAGTCCATAGTTCTATAATGATAATTAACAAAATTCTAATCTTACATTCTGTTGTTTTTAAAAATAACATTCAGGAAGTTGACTTCAATGAAAAGGCCTTAAAATACAATTTGGCTCGAAAGTCTAGTTTTTAAATAAATAAGAATGTGACTCGAAAGTCTAGTTTCTTCAATATGCAACAATGTGACTTGAAAGTCTAGTTTTATTCAATAAGTTACAATGTGACTGGAAAGTCTAGTTTTCTTCAATATACAACAAAGTGACACAAATAACTATTTTTTTAAAATGGAAGAATACAACAACAACGACATCTACAACAACAACAACAACCACAAAAACAAAAACAACCACCACAACAACAACAACCACCACAGCAACAACAACAACCATAACAACAACAACAACCACAACAACAACAACAACTACAACAACAACAACCACAAAAACCACAACAACAAAAACAACAACAACAACCACAAACAACAACAACAACCACAACAACAACAACAATAACAACAACAACCACAACAACCACAACAACCACAACAACAAAAATAGCAACAACAACAACCACAACAACCACAACAACAACAACCATCAATAACCACAACAACAACAACAACCATCAACAACCACAACAACTACAACAACAACAACAACAACCACAACAACCACAACAGCAACAACAAAAACAACCACAACAACCACAGCAACCACAAAAACAACAACCACAACATCCACAACAACCACAACAAAAAAACAACAACACTACAACAACCACAACAACAAAAACAACAACAACAACAACCACCAGAACAACAACAACCAAAACGACCACAAAAACAACAACAACAACCACCACAACAACAACAACCACCACAACAACAACCACCACAACAACAACCACGACAACAACAACAACTTTAGCAAAAATTACAGTATCTCTGGTTAATAAGATGACAATCCTTAAACTGGTTGTCAAGATATACAATTCAATATCAAGATATACGAATCAATGTCAAGATATACGCATCAATGTCAAGATATACGAATCAATGTCAAGATATACGAATCAATGTCAAGATAAACGAATCAATGTCAAGATATACGAATCAATGTCAAGATATACGAATCAATGTCAAGATATACGAATCATTGTCAAGATATACGAATCACTGTCAAGATATACGAATCAATGTCAAGATATACGAGTCAATGTCAAGATATACGAATCAATGTCAAGATATACGAATAAATGTCAAGATATACGAATCACTGTCAAGATACACGAATCAATGTCAAGATATACGAATCAATGTCAAGATATACGAATCAATGTTAAGATATACGAATCACTGTCAAGATATACGAATCAATGTAAAAATATACGAATCACTTTAAGATATAGGAATCACTGTCAAGATATACGAATGACTGTCAAGATATACGAATCACAGTCAAAATATAAGAATCAATGTCAAAATATACGAATGACTGTCAAGATATACGAATCACTGTCAAGATATACGAATCACTGGCAAGATATACGAATCACTGACAAGATATACGAATCACTGGCAAGATATACGAATCACTGGCAAGGTATACGAATCACTGTCAAGATATACGAATCACTGTCAAAATATTTGATTGTCTGTGGACTTCTATTATTTTTTGGACATGGTTTGTACGCATTGTTTTCAAAGTTGTAAAAGGTGTTTGGATAAAAGGCGTTTGAATAAAAGGCGTTTGGATAAAAGGCGTTTGGATAAAAGGCGTTTGGATAAAAGGCGTTTGGATAAAAGGTGTTTGGATAAAAGGTGTTTGGATAAAAGGTGTTTGGATAAAAGGTGTTTGAATAAAAGGCGTTTGGATAAAAGGTGTTTGGATAAAAGGCGTTTGAATAAAAGGTGTTTGAATAAAAGGCGTTTGAATAAAAGGCGTTTGAATAAAAGGCGTTTGGATAAATGGCGTTTGGATAAAAGGCGTTTGAATAAAAGGTGTTTGAATAAAAGGCGTTTGGATAAAAGGCGTTTGGATAAAAGGCGTTTGGATAAAAGGCGTTTGAATAAAAGGCGTTTGGAGAAAAGGCGTTTGAATAAAAGGCGTTTGGAGAAAAGGCGTTTGAATAAAAGGTGTTTGGAGAAAAGGTGATTGGATAAGAGATGACTAACGAAAAAATATTTGAGAATAAATAGGATAATCAGAGTGTGTGGTTATGGCTGTTGTTATATTGTGTATTGAGAGTGTGTTGTTGTATATTGCAGTTCGAGGGTGTAGTTATTAGCTGTAGTTATACTTTGTAGCTATCTTGTGTAGTTTAAATGAATAGTTCTATTGTGTAGTTATAGTGTGTAGTTATATTGTGTAATGAGTGTGTTTAGTTATACTGTGTAATTATAGCGTGCAATTATAGCGTGTATTTAGAGTGAGTAATTAGAGTAAGTAGTTATAGTTTGTAAATAGAGAGTGTGGTTGGGTGCTGGGTGGCCGAGTGGCGAGAGGTGATTTCTTTTGTAGTTAGAGAGTGTGGTTGGGTGCTGGGTGGCCGAGTGGCGAGAGGTGATTTCTTTTGTAGTTAGAGAGTGTAGTTGGGTGCTGGGTGGCCGAGTGGCGAGAGGTGATTTCTTTTGTAGTTAGAGAGTGTGGTTGGGTGCTGGGTGGCCGAGTGGCGAGAGGTGATTTCTTTTGTAGTTAGAGAGTGTGGTTGGGTGCTGGGTGGCCGAGTGGCGAGAGGTGATTTCTTTTGTAGTTAGAGAGTGTGGTTGGGTGCTGGGTGGCCGAGTGATGAAAGGTGATTTCTTTTGTAGTTAACCAGCTTATAGTCCTAAAAATCATAAGCCCAGGCCTTGTAGATTTCGTCCCGCGAAGTCTTCATCATCGTAACATTGTGACGGACGGATTTCAGCAAACAAAAAAGTGCTTAGTTATATTGTGTAGTTATAGTAAGTAGTTGTGTTGTTAGAGTGATTAGGGAAAGTAGTTTGAGTGTGTAGTAAAAGTGTGTAGTCAGAGTGAATAGTTAGACTAGGAAGTCAGAGTGAGTAGTTAGAGTGGGAAGACAGAGAGAGTAGTTAAAGTTTCAATGGCTACCCGAGAATGCACTGACTTTTAATCAAAGTTATGTCTTCATAGAGCAAGGAGCTTAACAAGAAGCTTAACATGGAGCTTAACATGGAGCTTAACATTGATCTAGTGAATTATATTGTCCATGAGATTTCTCAATGTGAAATTATTTCTTATTTCCCCCCATTGATAAGACTAGATAGAAAAATTGTATCCGAACTGATTTATCTGTTTACAATTTATATATATTTCTTATAGCAAGGAAAATAATGATGAAAATATAATAGCGATATTTTTTAGTGGCGATGATGTCATTTCGGATCTTTAACAAAACTTTAACATTTTAACATAAAGACAGAGGTTTTAAAATCCCGAGTAAGTATATATCATTTAGATGTATGCCATGAAGATATAAAGCATAGGTCAGATTTCCTTGTGTCTTAGCCATTGCATGATTAAAGAAAATTGTCTTTTATTTTTGTTGTTCGTCATATTACTGAAGATTGTTATTTAACTTCGTTGGTCGTCAGAAAATATAGGTGAGTCCACTCTTTCTTCTGGTCAGTAGATATAGGCAAGTCTACACTTGCTTCTTGTCAGTAGATATAGGCGAGTTTACTCTTTCTTCTGGTCAGTAGATATAGGCAAGTCTACACTTGCTTCTTGTCAGTAATTGTATAGGTGAGTCCAATCTTGCTTCTTGTAGTTAGATTTAGGTAAGGCTACTCTTGCTTCTTGTCAGTAACTGTATAGGTGAGTCCGCTCTTGTCTATTGAAAAGACTATATAATTTAAAACTGAAAAAAAATAAATAAATAAATAAACATCTTTCTAAGTAAGAGGAATAATTATCAAAATGTTAAATGATTTTGCATTTAAACTTTCTTAATATTGTGATGGTTCAAGAATCTTCAATATTCTTGATGTCATTCTTAATGTTGTGAAGGTTACGAAGACTCTTCAACAATCTTGATTTCATTCATAGTATTGTTAATGTTACCAATAATCCTGAATATTCTTGCTTTCATTATATTTTCTTTCCTTAAAACTAGTTTCACAGTTACAAAGAAGCAACATCACGACAGCAGTGTGAAAGAAACAACTCTCTATTTATTTGTCTATATTTGTGTTATTATGAAGTAATGGAGATTCGACTAAACAATAAACAAACACAAACTTCACTCAATACTTTTTTCTTAAGTGTAGAATGATTTTTGAAACACTAAAAGAAAAATTATCGCAAAAAATAAAAGTATGGCATTCATTATGTTAAAATGAACTCAATTTCCTTTCGTTTGAGACTCCCTATAACGTCACGTGTAATTATTGACGCGATTGACAATATCATATTCTGATGTAGAAATAATTGCTGAGTTGGTTGTGCCTAAAGTAATATCTACGTCACAGGTTAATTGCAGTGAATATAAGCATTAGCTACGACTTGATGCTGTTTGGTGCATTGGGTGCGTTTATTAACCTCTACTTAGTGAACGCCCCATTTAGCAATGTTTGCAGTGCAAAACGAGTACAATTGGCTAATGCGAAAAGACAAAACTTTGATAAAGATGGAAAGAAAAATTTACAACCTTTAACGCAAATGGCTTAAAATTATAGCTTAATTTAAGAAAATGCATTCCATTAAATTAAATAATTGCAGCTTAAATTCTTAATATTCTTATATCCCCAGCCATTGACGGAAATTATAATTGAATATTTTGAACCTAACCACAGAAGTTTTCGGTCGATACGAAAAGATTGACGGAAATTCATAGTAGCTTTTAACAACTTTTGAATGACCTATTTCATCATTATGTCCCATCTCTACTGTCTACATTATGCCCTATCTCTAATGTCTTCATTATGTCCTATCTCTAATGTCTACATTATGTCCTATCTCAAATGTCTAATATGCTTCAAACAATATCAAACAATAATGCTAGCAACTACAATCATATATCACACCTTAATGTTGATAACTAAATCAATATCACCGATTAATGTTGGCACCAACAATCATATCACCCCTAAATGTTGATAACTACAAACATAACACCCTTTAACATTGGCAACTACAATAATATCACACCTTAATGTTGACAACTACAATCAATATCATCTCTTAACGTTGACAACTACACTCAATATCATCTCTTAACGTTTGACAAAAACAATCAATATCACCTCTTAACGTTGACAAAGACATCAATATTACCTCTTAACGTTGATAACTACATCAATATCACCCCTTAACTTCGTCCCATAAACGATGACAAGTACTGTAAATGCCCCCCCCCCTCCAGCTTTGTGATATACTGTTAATGCCCCCCCCCCATACTCTGTGATAAAGTAAAGATTATGTCATGACTGCTACTGCAAATATCACGTTATCCTACTTCAAGTAAACCGTATTGTCTCAATGCCCCCCCACCCTATCCCTAACCATAACCCTAACAATGACTACTTCTACAAGTAAAGATTATGTCATGACTGCTACTGCAAATATCACGTTATCCTACTTCAAGTAAACCGTATTGTCTCAATGCCCCCCCACCCTATCCCTAACCATAACCCTAACAATGACTACTTCTACAAATATCACGTCATCTTACTTCAAGTAAACCGTACTGTCTCAATGCCCCCCACACCCTAACCCTAACCCTAACAATGACTACTTCTACAAATATCACGTCATCTTACTTCAAGTAAACCGTACTGTCTCAATGCCCCCCACACCCTAAACCTAACCCTAACAATGACTACTTCTACAAATATCACGTCATCTTACTTCAAGTAAACCGTACTGTCTCAATGCCCCCCACACCCTATCCCTAACCATAACCCTAACAATGACTTTTTCTACAAATATCACGTCATCTTACTTCAACTAAACCGTCCTGTCTCAATTCCCCCCCACACACACCCTATCCCTAACCCTAATAATGACTTCTTCTACAAATATCATGGCATCTTACTTCAACTAAACAGTACTGTCTCAATGACCCCACACCCTAACCCTAACCCTAACAATGACTTCTTCTACAAATATCACGTCATCTTACTTCAACTAAACCATACTGTCTCAATGCCGTCCCACACCATATCTCTAACCCTAACCCTAACAATGACTTCTTCTACAAATATCACGTCATCTTACTTCAACTAAACCGTACTATCTTAATGCCCCCCACACCATATCCCTAACCCTAACCCTAACCTTAACTACAAATATCACGTCATCTTACTTCAACTAAACCGTACTATATTAATGCCCCCCCCCCACACCATATCCCTAACCCAAACTACAAATATCACGTCATCTTACTTCAATTAAACCGTACTGTCTCAATGCACCCCACACCTTATCCCTAACCCCAACCTTACATCAACAATACCGTTATCTCTCAATACCCCCAACCCCAACCCTAACCCTATCCCTATCCCTAACCTTACTTCAACAATACCTTTATGTCTCAATGAAATCTCTTGCAATCAAGCGTGACTAATCTCAAGATCCTTGTAATATTTCTGTCGTATTTTTAAAATATCACACGTGCTTCATTTCTAGGCCTGTTGTTGAGACACCTTGAATGGCATGGCATGTCCTTTACAGGTTAGGGAGCAAAGAGCATGGTGTCGAGCCCCCCCCCACCACCCATTCCCAGAATTGATCTATGGCATTATGTAACAAAATTGATACCTGATTTGTTGATTTCTATAAAATAAAAATTGATAATTGTAAGCTTGATCATTTGATCAGACTCTGATATTAAATGTTTTATTTTATTGGTAATACATTAATTTTTCTTTTAGTACTTATTGATTTCCTTTAGTTTTTTTGTTTTTTTTTATACTATTTGTTCCGTTAGTATTTGTCCATAAATTGCTACATTTTATCTTTTGAACAGAATATTTTAAAATGTCTTAACAAAAAGCAATATTTTCCAGGCGAAGGACAGGAGAACCATTACATTCTCTATATAGTTGAAAAGCATCAAAGAACATACTTGGTTAAGAGCATGAAAGAACACATTTATTTAAGGATATCAAAGAAAATAGTTGTTTGGTGATAGGTTGTGTGTATTATGGGGAGATTTGCGTAAGTTTGAAATACACTCTCTATTTGGGCGGTGCAGGTCATGTTTTATTTCCTACCTGAAAGACGACACTTATATATAGATGGATGATGGAAACTACTTCAGTAAAAATGCTGAGCACTTACTGCAGTATTTAAACAAACATAACCCTAATATAACGCTTACTGCAGTATTCAATCAACCCTGACTGACTCTAACATAGCACAAACTGCAGTATTCAATCAACCCTCACTGACTCTAACATAGCACAAACTGCAGTATTCAATCAACCCTAACTGACTCTAACATAGCACAAACTGCAGTATTCAATCAACCCTGACTGACTCAAACATTGCACAAACTGCAGTATTCAATCAACCCTGACTGACTCTAACATAGCACAAACTGCAGTATTCAATCAACCCTGACTGACCCTAACATAGCACAAACTGCAGTATTCAATCAACCCTGACTGACTCTAACGTAGCACAAACTGCAGTATTCAATCAATCCCAACAACATATCGTTAGACGTGGTTGAATTAATTATGGTTCATATTGATGCATACATCATTCATCACACGGCCTGACATTTTAACAGGTGACATTGATGATCGAAAGTCTATATCTGGCTATGTGTTCAATATGGGTGGTGGACATATACGTTGGTTAAGTAAGAAACAATGATGTGTGGCATTGTCAACAGCAAAAGCTGAATATATGGCGCTTTCAAGTGCAGTGCAGGAGGCGCTTTGGCTGAAACAACTTAAATCTGAATTGGGGTGTAACCAAAATGGTGCTAGCGTTATATTTGAGGACAATCAGTCAGCTATCGCTATGACTAATCATCCACAGTTCCATGGTAGAGCAAAACATGTGGATATTGTCAAATATGGGAGTTCATTGATTTGTGTTGCGACTGAATATTATGTTCATTAGTTATTTAACGCTCTTTATTTATTTATTTATTTATTTATTTAGGCATTTTTATATAGCGCTTACCATAAAGCCCTAAGCGCTTTACAATTATGAAAAAACATGTAAACTAAGTAAATAAAAATGAGACACTATGATAGTAACTACTATACTATAGAAACAATGAAAATGGCTATAAAATGCGGACATTTTGACACGTTTTGGCCTATACTTCAGGATCAACCCGAAACAGAAAATGAGGTAGGGCAAGGAGGGTGCATCACAGGTCATAGGCGGACCTTATAAAGGTTAATACTCAAAAAGGGTGCGAGATTACTCTCTTAGGACCCTTGACACGATGCGTACGGCGCGCCTCATCTGCTGGGCGCTTCCGTAAAGGAGCTCATTAAGGCAGGCCTCCGGATTCCTACCGTATAATACTCAAAAAGGGTGCGAGATTACTCTCTTAGGACCCTTGACACGATGCGTACGGCGCGCCTCATCTGCTGGGCGCTTCCGTAAAGGAGCTCATTAAGGCAGGCCTCCGGATTCCTACCGTTGGAACCCCTACCCACTGTCCGGACAAGTGACAACCAAGTGGGCTACTGTCTCCTCTTCGTGTCCACATTGTCGGCACAAAAGTTCCCTTCTGTTATCGAGTCGGTAGAGATAACTGCGCGTAGCGCAGTGCCCAGTTCTCATCTGAGTGATAAGGCTTTGTTCGCTACGACTAAGCTCCCACCATGGGTCGCTTTTGCTCGGCCGCTGAAATTCCCGGTAAAACTGTCGTCCAGTAGTGGCCGTGTCCCACTTTCCAAGCCATTTTCTCCTGAAATGGTCTTTCAACCAGGCAGTGACTCCGACCTGAGTCATGGGATTGTCTGGTTGAGGTAGGGCTGCGCCTTCTTGGGCTAAGAAATCTGCCCTGTCAGGAAGCGACGCCTCTAAGCGCGAAGTGATTAGCTGGAAGATTACCTTAGGGCCATGTGCATGGATGGAGCCTACTGTTTCCAGAATGACAGTGATCTTTGTCGAGCCCACCGAACTCTCCCTCATGAGTTCGAGAGCAGAACGAGAGTCGGTGAAGACCACAACGTCCGGGAAGGACTTCCGATTGGCTAGCCGTTGGTTCAACCTCTTAAGAGCTACCAGTATCGCCTCAATTTCCGCATCGAGGCTTG
Source organism: Lymnaea stagnalis (assembly GCA_964033795.1). Classification (NCBI taxonomy): domain Eukaryota; kingdom Metazoa; phylum Mollusca; class Gastropoda; family Lymnaeidae; genus Lymnaea; species Lymnaea stagnalis. Next base: position 97,348 of record CAXITT010000773.1, read on the forward strand.
TTGCATTCCTACCGCATGGGCCTGATAGCTCCTCGGGTGGAGCTATCTCTGCGGGATACTGGATGAGGACACCATAGCCACTACGCTTTTCCTCCGTGAAACATGAGCCGTCCGTAAAGACTTTAACCAAGCTGTTCGGGTAGGCGTCAATCGTGCGTTGCACAGCCTCTGATGGGTCTAATTGAGGACTGCCTTCGCTGGCTTTGGCATCAACCATTTCCAGTCGAATGTCCGGCAGGGGAAGACTTTTGTGTGGTCCCCGCGCGGGGATCACTTTCACTTTTTCCCTGTTTCTGGGCAGAAAGACGTCTTTTTCAAGACTGTGAACCATGTCCATGAAGGATGGTCGCTTCAATCTGGACTTTTTCTCCCATTCGTCCTGTAATTTGAAACAGGGATCCTTTCTGTCCATGCGGCGGTAACGCTCTACCGTCGTAAGGACTGCCTTCTCTCGCCTGACCTCGAGCGGTTCGACATTGGAAATGATCTCCACCGCCGCCGTGGGTGTGGTTCGTATTGCCCCGCAAACAAACCTTAGAGCACGGTTTTGGATGCGGTCCAGTTCCTCCAAAGCCGTATGGCTTGCGAAGGCTAGGACGGGCAAACTGTAGTCCATTGTTCCTCTCACACTGCTAAGGTAGAGCGATCTCAACAGTCTTGCTTCTGCACCCCATTCAGTGCAAGCTAGCTTTTTCACCAAGCCCAATTTTTGTGAAGCCTTGGCACATAGTTCGTGCACGTGGTGATGGAGTCGGAGTTTCTGATCCAACTTAATCCCCAAGTAGACTGGAGTCCTGTCCCATACCAAATCTTTCCCATTTATGGAGAGTTTAACATCGGTCTCAAGCACCTTTCTTCCGTTAGTGAACTTAGAATAGACCGTCTTCTCAGTGTTCACAACCATTTTCCACCGTCTCGCATAGTCCTCGATGGTATGGAGATCGTTTTGCAGCCGGTTCTGCAAGTGGTTGATGCTAGGACCAGAAGTCCAGATTACTAGATCATCAGCGAACATGGCATTATCGGACACTAATCCCTCTTGCAAGTCATAGACATAGGCCAAGAACAGAGTGCAGCTGAGGGCAGACCCCTGGGGGAGTCCGTCCTGTAGAGCAAGCTGCTTCGATAGACTATTGCCAACCCGTGTGACAATATATCTGTCCTTGAGAAAGTCCGTCACCCACCCGGACATGTTTCCAGTGACACCCAACTTCTGGAATTTATGCATGAGGCCAACGCGCCACACGCGGTCATATGCTTGCTTGAGGTCAAAGAAAATTGCCAATGAATGATTTTTCTTCTGGAGTTCATTGGTCATAGACTGAACAAGACGGACCACCTGGTCCATGGGCTGCCTACCCTTACGGAAGCCACCTTGCGTCGGTGGTAGGTGCTTTCCACTCTCCAAAAACCAGTAGAGTCGTCCATTCACCATTCGCTCGGCCACTTTGCCCACACAGGACGTCAGCGATATTGGCCTGTAGCTACCTGGTAAATGGCCTGGTTTTCCCTCCTTTGGTACGGGAATCACTATGGCCTGCTTCCACACTTTCGGTAAAATACCTGTAGTCCAAGTTCGGTTAATGAGAGCCAGCAGAAGTTCTCTCCCCTGTTTACCCAGGTGGGTTAACATTTCGTTGTGAACTTTATCTGGGCCTGGTGCTTTCGCCGGCAAGCACTTTTTGAGCGCGGTTTGCAATTCTTCCATTGTGAAGGGAACTGTGAATATCTCAGGGTGGGGTCCAGTGCGCTGGATACGAGCTCCCCTTATCTTCAGACGGCGGATTTCCCTGTGCTCGTCAGTCTCCTTTCTTACTTTTGACTCATTGTTCACTGCGGCAAAGTGAACATTCAGTGCATTGGCTCTTTCCTTGTCGCTCGCCACGACACCTTTGTCCGATAGTAATGGTTGCGGGTTTTTGGCCTTCCCCGCACCAGAGAGACTTCCGAGCAGATTCCACGCCTTCCTACCGTCTAGAAGGTTGAGTTTTTCACACGTGCTAACCCACTTCGACTTTTTCGCCTTTTGAACAGTTGCTCGGACTTTAGCCGTAAGGTGATTGTAGCCGGCACGAGCAGCCGGTGTTTTCTTCCTCGTGGCTTCTTTCCGAGCTTTTGCTCCTAGATTCACGAGTTTTGCAAGCTCTTTGTTCCAAAAAGGCGTGTACGGTCGCTTCCCGGTCGATCTCGGGATCGTCACTTTGGCGACCGCTAGGAGGACGTCATTAAACTTCTCGAAAGCAACATCTAAGTCTGAGTCGGCCACGTCGACTGCAATTAGTCCGAGCTTGGTCTCGCACTGACTTTGGAAATTTTGCCAGTTGGCTTTACGAAAGAGCCAGTGGCGTTTATCGCACTTGGTTTTTGCCTGTCCCAAGTCAACCCTAAGCAGTATGGGCAAATGGTCGCTCCCAATGTCGTCAAGGACACTAAGGACCTGATGTCCCGCGAGATCAGCGGACACGAGCGTCAGGTCTGGCCTGGATTCCGTTCCATGGCCGTAATGGAGAAGAGTGGGCGTGCTCTTCTCGTCTTGAAGCCTGATAAGGTTGGTCTCGAGACAGACCTCTTCCACGTGCTTACCAGAGCCGTTGCGCTCTGGATAACCCCACATGGGGGATTTGGCATTGAAATCTCCTGCAATTATAGTCCGTTTAAAGATCGTCTCCCCGTGGGTGGGGATCGTGATCACATTGCTTGGAGAATTGTAAATGTTCGTCACGGCGAACGTTTTCCCACATTTAGTGACTTTTACTGACAGGGTGTCAGTATTAGCGTAACGCTTACACTCGATGATCTCCACCGTGAGATCATTGCGCACCGCTGTGGTAATGCCTTGGCATCGGCCACACTTGCAATGGTATAGCGAGTAACCAGTGATGTGAAACGGCTTCCCGTGAAGCATTGTTTCTTGGAACAGTCCTACATCCACGCCGTGCTCGTGGAGTAGTTTGGTTACTTCGTGTGACTTTTGCCTGATTCCACACACATTCAATTGTAACACAATCAGGGAATATTTGAGGTGTCCCGTGCCACCTATTCGTTCTCGACCAGTCGTTTGTTGGCCTCGCACGCGCCTGTCAAGCGTCACACGTGCGAGAGGGGACGCCCTCCCCAAGGGGACATCCGCGGGGAGAGGATGCAGTCCACGCACCACACCTGTAGCTTTACTCGGTCCCACCCAGTCTCCCGACAGTGGGAAATATTTGAGGTGTCCCGTGCCACCTATTCGTTCTCGACCAGTCGTTTGTTGGCCTCGCACGCGCCTGTCAAGCGTCACACGTGCGAGAGGGGACGCCCTCCCCAAGGGGACATCCGCGGGGAGAGGATGCAGTCCACGCACCACACCTGTAGCTTTACTCGGTCCCACCCAGTCTCCCGACAGTGGGTATCGAGGGCCTTTTGAGGAAGCCACGGTCGGAGGGGCAGGATCGTGTCCAAGCCCCCCCAGTCGAACCTGCGTTAATGATAGATTTTGCATTGTCATGAGTAATAGTGGTTTGAGCAAAATATCTTCCTCCCAGTGAAAGAGGGCTTTGCGTCGCCCCCCCCCCTAGCTCAGTGGGTCCTTCTGACGTGGACGTGTGTGATCTTTAGCTTCCGGAAGCAAGTCCGTACTGGTCAGCAACGCCACGTAGAGGCAGATCACGTGTACACCACTCGAGCAAAGTGGTGTTGGTTTCCCCAGTCGGCACGAGCAGACGACCTGGATCCACCATGCTGCATAGGCGGACCTAAACAATTGGGTTTTAAGGGACTTTTTGAAAATGGACGAGGTTTCACAATGACGGATATGGAAGGGGAGCTGGTTCCAGAACGTGGGCCCATGGAAGCAGAAGGAGCTTGTCTCTTTTAGTTTGTGAATGCTCTTCTGGCTCTTGTCCCTATGACGTATTTTTATGCTGAGTGTGACGTATTGTCTAGACAGTATTGTGACGTAAGTTTTAGTCGTGCGGCAGTCTTGAGTTGAACTTTGTGGAAGTAGGATGTGTATTATTTAAATCGGATAGCGAACTGCGCTACATTCATGTGTTTATGTGTATGGTATATACTTAGATATTAAAGTTACAATTATTATGAAAATGACTTGAGTTTATTCAGTGATATTAAGAATATTACGACGTGTTCAACGTGTGACAGAACTTGACGAATTAATCGATCCAAGTAGACTTATGAGTTGACGGATATCAAATATTATTTTTTCAGGAAACAAGTGGACAATAAGACCGTAACTCTCAAATGTTTTAGAACACAAGAAATGAGAGCTGATATCGTTACTAAGGGACTGTCTCCAAGGCCATCTTAACAACATAGGAGGCTCTGGGCACAGCAATACACTGGGGCCCCCTAGCAACACAACACATCTTCGCCGTTAGAAGGGCGCTGTCGCCCCATGCTCAAACAGAGTGGGGGGTGGGGGGCCTACCGTTCCAGCTCCCCATCAACTCATTAATGGAATAGAACTGTAAAATACAATTAAACATTCAATAAAGTTAAACTTTGATGAATTCAATTTATTGATACAAAAACAAAATCATTCAAAATCAATAAAAAGTTTTAAAACATCATCAGACATAAACTATAAATTATCCCAGAGGATGATAAATTATCCCAGAGGATGATAAATTATCCCAGAGGATGATAAATTATCCCAGAGGATGATAAATTATCATTATTGACAGATAGATATAATGAATTATTTCATATAAATCAGTATGATCGTTCACGTAATTTTTTTTGCAGAAAATTGTTTTATTATTTGATTAAAGTTAATGGTCTTAAGGATGTCATTTTCCATGCACATAAGTGAAAGCCAGTTCACACGTCTTGTCCCATTGTACTGCGAAGCTGATTCTTTAGGAGCTTCAATCTTGAACATAAATGTTCCCTGTACAGCTGGTTATCATCATGGACATGAGCACTCTGAGTGCAATTTTAACATTAGGAAGTACATATTTCAAGTTGTCTGTAATTATGTGTTCAAACAAAGCAGCGTTAGTGCCACACTTTTCATCAAGGACCAGACACTTCTTGAGATCCTTGCATTCATTTTAGAGTTCATCCTTATTAAGGTCTTTGTGATTCATATTAGCCAGATCTTCACACTTTATATTTAGCTCATCGGAATCAATTGCTCTTAATTTCGTAAAGAAGAAAAACAGATTTCCAATCCAAGAATAAGCTTATGTGCGTTATGACAGGTCAGAGTTCAGGGAGTCCGAAATTGTGAGTAAAGTTTCGATCTTGAACTTTTCATTTTTACCATATTTAGATAGATCTGTCAGCTTTTCTGGTCTATCTTGTCTTCTTAGACGGACATTTCAATTTTGTTTCCGTTTCTCACCATCTCACTCCTACTCTAGACATCATCTCTTGGCCTTACGTTCATTAAATTTTTTCTTTCTAATTTCTTGAAGATAGGATTTCAGAGACTCAAGAAGTTTTATGGCTACATGTATTGCAGGATCTTTGGACTGCATGACCTTACTTGTAATGTTCACCCTTTCCAGAATATCGTTGCAAAGTACTTTCAGAACTATCGTTTCTAGGCTGTCCATTTTCTTACTTAGTCCTTCTGCCTAACACGTTATTCACTTCCTGATCATTTTAAGCTGATGTAGAGTCCAGCGCATCTTAGATTTTTCTGTTACCGGAAATTTAATCGAAAGAAATTTCGTCGACGGTAAATTGATCGACGGAAATTTGATCAAACGGAATTTTGGTCAAAACTTTTTTCAGGTCACACGTTAAAATTTTCGTCCAATTTGTTTTGGAAAACACTATATGATATAGTAAAATAAAATATTGCGTTCAAAAAGAAATTTAAAGCAAAATTTTAACGTAAAAACTGAAAAAAAGATTCAACTTCAGACCAACCATGATGGTTGCATGTGCTTAATTGATTATCTACCTTGTGAAGTAACTTAGCAATTCGATATTTTCAAGAACACTTTCAATTATAATAGGGCTATCTCTTTGATTGCTCAACTATAACTAATATAGACCAACACTGAGTGGTGCACATGCAGGCCACAAGAGTGGTGCACATATATGCCAACAGTAAGTGGTGCACATAAAGGTAAAAAGTGAGTGTTGCACATATAAGCCAACACTGAAGCGTGCACATATAGGCCAACACTGAGTGGTGAACAAATAGGTCAACAATAAGTAATGCACATATAGGCCAATAGTGAGTGGTGCACATACAGGCCGATAGTGAGTGGTGCACATACAGGCCGATAGTGAGTGGTGCACATACAGGCCGATAGTGAGTGGTGCACATACAGGCCAACAGTGCGTAGTGCACAAAGAGGCAAAAAGTGATTGATGTACATAGAGGCCAACAGAAATTGGTGCACAAACAGACCAACAGAAAAATGATGCATAAACAGACAAGACTGCTTACATTCAGTTTTTGATAAATAATTTCTTCCATTCATATATGTATTGTTCGAATGATAGATGACAGTGATCCCCCAACAAATATTCTATGGTGAGCTCGAACATGGAAGGCGGTCAGCTAGCGGACAGAAGAAACGTTTATAAGACAATCTAAAAGCCTCGCTGAAAGCGTTCGACATCAACCCAAACACATGGGAGGCAAAAGCAAGGGATCGAACATCATGGCGTTGCTCTTTACACAGGGGCTTCATGCAACATGAAGTTAACAGAACATCGGCTGCAGAGCGCAACAGACATGTCTGAATCCGGAGATGCCTCGTTATTCCCCTGCACTTACTGCACAAGAAAAGTTCGTGCGTGAATCGAACTTATTAGCTATCAGCGCACAGCATGGGGACCCCATGTTGGCTGCTTGTGCCAACTGGGGAAACCAACACCACTTTGCTCGAGTGGTGTACACGTGATCTGCCTCTACGTGGCGTTGCTGACCAGTACGGATTAACATCCGGAAGCCAAAGATCACACACGTCCATGTCAGAAGGACCCACTGAGCTAGGAGGGGGGGCGACGCAAAGCCCTCTTTCACTGGGAGGAAGACATTTTGCTCAAACCACTATTACTCATGACAATGCAAAATCTATCATTAACGCAGGTTCGACTGGGGGGGCTTGGACAAGATCCTGCCCCTCCGACCGTGGCTTCCTCAAAACGCCCTCGATACCCACTGTCGGGAGACTGGGTGGGACCGAGTAAAGCTACAGGTGTGGTGCGTGGACTGCATCCTCTCCCCGCGGATGTCCCCTTGGGGAGGGCGTCCCCTCTCGCACGTGTGACGCTTGACAGGCGCGTGCGAGGCCAACAAACGACTGGTCGAGAACGAATAGGTGGCACGGGACACCTCAAATATTATTTACCGGGAATTTCAGCGGCCGAGCAAAAGCGACCCATGGTGGGAGCTTAGTCGTAGAGAACAAAGCCTTATCACTCAGATGAGAACTGGGCACTGCGCTACGCGCAGTTATCTCTACCGACTCGATAACAGAAGGGAACTTTTGTGCCGACAATGTGGACACGAAGAGGAGACAGTAGCCCACTTGGTTGTCACGTGTCCGGACAGTGGGATGGGGGCCGACGGTAGGAATCCGGAGGCCTGCCTTAATGAGCTCCTTTACGGAAGCGCCCAGCAGATGAGGCGCGCCGTAAGCATCGTGTCAAGGGTCCTAAGAGAGTAATCTCGCACCCTTTTTGAGTATTAATCTTTATAAGTACCTGGTGACAGCATGATTTCCCCATGCCGACTGCTCGTGCCGGCTGGGGAAACCAACACCACTTTGCTCGAGTGGTGTACACGTGATCTGCCTCTACGCGGCGTTGCTGACCAGTACGGATTAACATCCGGAAGCCAAAGATCACACACGTCCATGTCAGAAGGACCCACTGAGCTAGGGGGGGGCGACGCAAAGCCCTCTTTCACTGGGAGGAAGACATTTTGCTCAAACCACTATTACTCATGACAATGCAAAATCTATCATTAACGCAGGTTCGACTGGGGGGGCTTGGACACGATCCTGCCCCTCCGACCGTGGCTTCCTCAAAAGGCCCTCGATACCCACTGTCGGGAGACTGGGTGGGACCGAGTAAAGCTACAGGTGTGGTGCGTGGACTGCATCCTCTCCCCGCGGATGTCCCCTTGGGGAGGGCGTCCCCTCTCGCACGTGTGACGCTTGACAGGCGCGTGCGAGGCCAACAAACGACTGGTCGAGAACGAATAGGTGGCACGGGACACCTCAAATATTCCCTGATTGTGTTACAATTGAATGTGTGTGGAATCAGGCAAAAGTCACACGAAGTAACCAAACTACTCCACGAGCACGGCGTGGATGTAGGACTGTTCCAAGAAACAATGCTTCACGGGAAGCCGTTTCACATCACTGGTTACTCGCTATACCATTGCAAGTGTGGCCGATGCCAAGGCATTACCACAGCGGTGCGAAATGATCTCACGGTGGAGATCATCGAGTGTAAGCGATACGCCAATACTGACACCCTGTCAGTAAAAGTCACCAAATGTGGGAAAACGTTCGCCGTGACGAACATTTACAATTCTCCAAGCAATGTGATCACGATCCCCACCCACGGGGAGACGATCTTTAAACGGACTATAATTGCAGGAGATTTCAATGCCAAATCCCCCATGTGGGGTTATCCAGAGCGCAACGGCTCTGGTAAGCACGTGGAAGAGGTATGTCTCGAGACCAACCTTATCAGGCTTCAAGACGAGAAGAGCACGCCCACTCTTCTCCATTACGGCCATGGAACGGAGTCCAGGCCAGACATAACGCTCGTGTCCGCTGATCTCGCGGGACATCAGGTCCTTAGTGTCCTTGACGACATTGGGAGTGACCATTTGCCCATACTGCTTAGGGTTGACTTGGGACAGGCCAAAACCAAGTGCGATAAACGCCACTGGCTCTTTCATAAAGCCAACTGGCAAGATTTCCAAAGTCAGTGCGAGACCAAGCTCGGACTAATTGCAGTCGATGTGGCCGACTCAGACTTAGATGTTGCTTTCGAGAAGTTCAATGACGTCCTCCTAGAGGTCGCCCGTGTGACGATCCCGAGAACGACCGGGAAGCGACCGTACAAGCCTTTTTGGAACAAAGAGCTTGCAAAACTCGTGAAGCGTAGAGCAAAAGCTCGGAAAGAAGCCGCGAGGAAGAAAACACCGGCTGCTCGTGCTGGCTACAATCAACTTACGGCTGAAGTCCGGGCAGCTGTTCAAAAGGCGAAAAAGTCGAAGTGGGTTAGCGCGTGTGAAAAACTCAATCTTCTGGACGGTAGGAAGGTGTGGAATCTGCTCGGAAGTCTCTCTGGTGCGGGGAAGGCCAAAAACCCGCAGCCAGTACTATCGGACAAGGGTGTCGTGGCGAGCGACAAGGAAAGAGCCAATGTACTGAATGTTCACTTTGCCGCAGTGAACAATGAGTCAAAAGTAAGAAAGGAGACTGACGAGCACAGGGAAATCCGCCGTCTGAAGATAAGGGGAGCTCGTATCCAGCGTACTGGACCCCACCCTGAGATATTCACAGTTCCCTTCACAATGGAAGAATTGCAAACCGCGCTCAAAAAGTGCTTGCCGGCGAAAGCACCAGGCCCAGACAAAGTTCACAATGAAATGTTAACCCACCTGGGTAAACAGGGGAGAGAACTTCTGCTGGCTCTCATTAACCGAACTTGGACTACAGGTATTTTACCGAAAGTGTGGAAGCAGGCCATAGTGGTTCCCGTACCAAAGGAGGGAAAACCAGGCCATTTACCAAGTAGCTATAGGCCAATATCGCTGACGTCCTGTGTGGGCAAAGTGGCCGAGCGAATGGTGAATGGACGACTCTACTGGTTTTTGGAGAGTGGAAAGCACCTACCACCGACGCAAGGTGGCTTCCGTAAGGGTAGGCAGCCCATGGACCAGGTGGTCCGTCTTGTTCAGTCTATGACCAATGAACTCCAGAAGAAAAATCATTCGTTGGCAATTTTCTTTGATCTCAAGCAAGCATATGACCGCGTGTGGCGCGTTGGCCTCATGCATAAATTCCAGAAGTTGGGTGTCACTGGAAACATGTCCGGGTGGGTGACGGACTTTCTCAAGGACAGATATATTGTCACACGGGTTGGCAATAGTCTATCGAAGCGGCTTGCTCTAGAGGACGGACTCCCCCAGGGGTCTGCCCTCAGCTGCACTCTGTTCTTGGCCTATGTCTATGACTTGCAAGAGGGATTAGTGTCCGATAATGCCATGTTCGCTGATGATCTAGTAATCTGGACTTCTGGTCCTAGCATCAACCACTTGCAGAACCGGCTGCAAAACGATCTCCATACCATCGAGGACTATGCGAGACGGTGGAAAGTGGTTGTGAACACTGAGAAGACGGTCTATTCTAAGTTCACTAACGGAAGAAAGGTGCTTGAGACCGATGTTAAACTCTCCATAAATGGGAAAGATTTGGTATGGGACAGGACTCCAGTCTACTTGGGGATTAAGTTGGATCAGAAACTCCGACTTCATCACCACGTGCACGAACTATGTGCCAAGGCTTCACAAAAATTGGGCTTGGTGAAAAAGCTAGCTTGCACTGAATGGGGTGCAGATGCAAGACTGTTGAGATCGCTCTACCTTAGCAGTGTGAGAGGAACAATGGACTACAGTTTGCCCGTCCTAGCCTTCGCAAGCCATACGGCTTTGGAGGAACTGGACCGCATCCAAAACCGTGCTCTAAGGTTTGTTTGCGGGGCAATACGAACCACACCCACGGCGGCGGTGGAGATCATTTCCAATGTCGAACCGCTCGAAGTCAGGCGAGAGAAGGCAGTCCTTACGACGGTAGAGCGTTACCGCCGCATGGACAGAAAGGATCCCTGTTTCAAATTACAGGACGAATGGGAGAAAAAGTCCAGATTGAAGCGACCATCCTTCATGGACATGGTTCACAGTCTTGAAAAAGACGTCTTTCTGCCCAGAAACAGGGAAAAAGTGAAAGTGATCCCCGCGCGGGGACCACACAAAAGTCTTCCCCTGCCGGACATTCGACTGGAAATGGTTGATGCCAAAGCCAGCGAAGGCAGTCCTCAATTAGACCCATCAGAGGCTGTGCAACGCACGATTGACGCCTACCCGAACAGCTTGGTTAAAGTCTTTACGGACGGCTCATGTTTCACGGAGGAAAAGCGTAGTGGCTATGGTGTCCTCATCCAGTATCCCGCAGAGATAGCTCCACCCGAGGAGCTATCAGGCCCATGCGGTAGGAATGCAACAAGCCTCGATGCGGAAATTGAGGCGATACTGGTAGCTCTTAAGAGGTTGAACCAACGGCTAACCAATCGGAAGTCCTTCCCGGACGTTGTGGTCTTCACCGACTCTCGTTCTGCTCTCGAACTCATGGGGGAGAGTTCGGTGGGCTCGACAAAGATCACTGTCATTCTGGAAACAGTAGGCTCCATCCATGCACATGGCCCTAAGGTAATCTTCCAGCTAATCACTTCGCGCTTAGAGGCGTCGCTTCCTGACAGGGCAGATTTCTTAGCCCAAGAAGGCGCAGCCCTACCTCAACCAGACAATCCCATGACTCAGGTCGGAGTCACTGCCTGGTTGAAAGACCATTTCAGGAGAAAATGGCTTGGAAAGTGGGACACGGCCACTACTGGACGACAGTTTTACCGGGAATTCCAGCGGCCGAGCAAAAGCGACCCATGGTGGGAACTTAGTCGTAGAGAACAAAGCCTTATCACACAGATGAGAACTGGGCACTGCGCCACGCGCAGTTATCTCTACCGACTCGATAACAGAAGGGAACTTTTGTGCCGACAATTGGGACACGAAGAGGAGACAGTAGCCCACTTGGTTGTCACGTGTCCGGACAGTGGGATGGGGGCCAACGGTAGGAATCCGGAGGCCTGCCTTAATGAGCTCCTTTACGGAAGCGCCCAGCAGATGAGGCGCGCCGTACGCATCGTGTCAAGGGTCCTAAGAGAGTAATCTCGCACCCTTTTTGAGTATTAACCTTTATTAGCTATCAGCGCACCCACATGATGATTCAAGTGGTCATGGTCGATTTCTGACTGACGAACAACTAAAAATCATACATACATACATATATATACAAACATACACATATGCATACATACATACATACATAAATACATACATACATACATACATACATCCATACATACATACATACAAACATGCATACATTACATACATAAATACATACATACATCCATCCATACATACATAAATATATGCCTACATAAATACAAAGAAATTATAGATAATGGTGGTTTTATGAATGTATATGTACATGACCTGGTTGTGGCAATATTTGCACAGCTGATGCACATACCGAGGTAAACATCTCTACTGGACTGTGCCGTGTACTGGCCAACCATTTGCAGGTGATTTATGAATGTCTAAAATCCAGATGTTGAGAAATATGCTTATAATTTAAATAAGCCAGTTTGGGGGAGGAGGGTGCAAAATTATTAAGAGCAAACCCCAAATGGAGTCAATTTAAAAAAAACAACAACTGTTATTCTAATAGCTTTGATTTAATCAGTGGTTCTCAAACGTATTTGGGCCACCACCTCATTGACACCGTTAAACAATCTATAGGGGGTACACCGGGCGCCACCCTCCCCCGTTACACACCATTTACATTTTTATTTAGTATGGTATAAAGCACAACTAGGAAATGAAGATGTTAAGGTTGTAAAATTTAATCACTTTTTGTTGTTGTAAATTACATTTTACTTAAAGTAGATACAAGATGTCTACTTTGATAATGTAAGCAAATTAGTGATTAATTAAATCTATTAATAGCACGTCTTTTGAAAAGTAGAATTCTGATAAGTCACAAACTTCTATATTTCTCACTATTCATTTATTGGATTTATTTTCGGGAAAATTTCATATGAAACAGAAAATCTAAGTACGCATTCCTCATCTTTCACTTAAGTTTTGAAACGGGAATCCCTCTAATTAACCAAATTGCATCAATAATTATAAATACATTTTTTATAGATTTCGTGTGACTTTTTGAGAACCCTTGACAATTTTCAGTTTTTAGCTCCTGCATTCAACTTTGATTTTTACCACATGACAACTTGGACTGCTTACATATTAGAGCCCCTCTCAATCACAACTTTGGCTCCTTACATATTACAGGTCCCATGCAATTAGGGCGTTGGCTCCTTACATATCAGAAGTCCCTTGCATCCGATGGTGATGCTGGACCAACGTCACAGCAATGGGATTTATCACCCAAACCAAATTTTACAACAAAAATATAGTCAGTTCGCTCAAACACATTTGAATGTACCATATTCAAAAGGAGACAAGGTATTTATGTTTGTTTAACTCTGTTTAAAAACAGAACCCAGTGACTTAAACAAGTAGTGTGGCATTAAATCTGGGTGCCACAAGGTCAGTAAATTACAGGAGCAGGGAGCCAAAAGACCAGGGCGCCAACAGAACAGGGTTCCCATAGGTGCCATCATAGAAGTTTGCAAAACAGGGTTCACCAGACTGAGCAGGTTATCACCAGAACAGGGCGCTAACAGCATTCTATCACCAGAACAGGGTGTCACAACAACATTCTTTCACCAGGAACAGGGTGTCACAACAGCATTCTGTCAACAGAACATGTCACAACACATTTTATCATAAGAACAGTGTCACACCATATTACATTGACACAAGAATATGGTGTCGAGTATGAGAGTTCAATAATAAGTGTTGCCATTGGATATTTTGTTTGATTACGTGCATTGTGTTTTCGAGAGTTTTATAAGTTAGTGAACGCTCTTCCCGCGCTGGACTGGGTGACGTATTTTTATGCTTATTATGACGCATTGTCTAGTCTGTTGTGTGACGTAGTGTTAGTTGTTCGGCAGTCGTGAAAGGAAATTGAGGAAGAAGGTTGAGTTTTATTTCTCTCTGATAGCGAGCTGCGCTATGCATGTGTATATGGAATTGATAGTCTGTGAATTTAATTATATATTTAAGTGGCATTTATTATGAAATAGGACTTGAGTTGAGTCAGGTAGGACGTTTTTCAAAGTGTTAAAGAACTTGAAGAGTTAACTAATCTAGCATACACAGCAGTTAGACACATGGTGTCAAGAGCTGTCAGGGGAACAGGGTGTCAGTGTCAGGAGAGAGAGAGAGAGAGAGAGAGAGAGAGAGCAGAGCAGATTACCACGTGAGAGGATTATATCTGATCAGGCTGCAAACAAAAATGTTTGCAACCAAAGCAAGGCGACTTACTAACGTGAATAGAAAATCTTTTCAGTATGAAAAGGGGCGCCATGCTTTTACCGCGCAGGGAAACAACCCACTGGGGCGTCACTTATTTTATCATCTTGTACCCCCCCCCCCTGTTTCTTTTTCTCTCATAGGACTGATAGGCTTGGATTTTCGCTCAATGTCGCTAATAAGCAGAGTTAATTTTGATATGAAAGTAGATTTTAAAATAATTGGTTTTAATTTTTTTTTAAATCTGCAAACATTTGACGTAACAGCTTGGTCCCTTCTAATGACTTTGGGCTGGGCGCTAAGAGAATCATTAGAGCTTTAAACAAACTCCAATGTTAACCCTAACCCTAACCCTAACCCTAACCCTAACCCTAACTCCAATGTTAACTAGAAACTGAAAGCTCCACAAACACTTGCATTGTGCAAGTTAAAAAACGTTCAATTTGTATTCAATAATTGTTGGTGATGAATAAAACAATGAAATTAAAAGATACGAGATAATTATAGTAGTAACGACCTGCCCTTGATGTCCTAACCCTAACAAACTGTCCTTGATGTCCTAACCCTAACAACCTGCCCTTGATGTCCTAACCCTAACAACCTGCCCTTGATGTCCTAACCCTAATAACCTGCCCTTGATGTCCTAACCCTAACAATCTGCCCTTGATGTCCTAACCCTAACAACCTGCCCTTGATGTCCTAACCCTAACAACCCGCTCTTGATGTCCCAAACCTAACATAAAAACTAACTGAATGAAATTAAAAGATACGAGGTACTTATCGTAATACAACATGTCTTAACCCTCACACTAGCCCTAACCCTAACCTTAACCCTCACACTAGCCCTAACCCTAACCTTAACCCTCACACTAGCCCTAACCCTAACCCTAACCCTAACCCGGTACTTATTGTAATGCAGCATGTCTTAACCCTCATACTAGCCCTAACCCTAACCCAGTACTAATTGTATACAACATGTCTTAACCCTCACACTAGCCCTAACCCGGTACTTATTGTAATACAACATGTCCTAACCCTCACACTAGCCCTAACCCTAACCCGGTACTTATTGAAGTACAACTTGTCCTAGCCCTCACACTAGCCCTAACCCTAACCCGGTACTTATTGTAGTACAACTTGTCCTAACCCGAACACTAACCCTATCCTAACCCCAACTAAATAAAAATAAAAGATATGAGCTACTTATACTAGTTGCAACGAGTCCTTGATGATTTCGTTCATTGATAAGTGTTCAATCCAAAGAACATTAGCTCCACTCTGCTTAATAGAAAGACGTGTATTTGAATTCTAAATCAAGACTAAGAACTTGTCAATAAAACAAATACATAATATGAGGCAGTATAATTTAGGTTTAGGGTTAGACATAATATGAAGTAATACTAGTTAGCGTTAGGGTTAGGGTTAGACATAATATGAATTAGTACTAGTTAGGGTTTGAGTTAGGTTAGACATAATATGAAGTAGTACTAGTTAGGGTTAGAGTTAGGTTAGACATAATATTAATTAGTACTAGTTAGGGTTAGAGTTAAGTTAGACATAATATGAAGTAGTACTAGTTAGGGTTAGAGTTAGGTTAGACATAATATGAAGTAGTACTAGTTAGGGTTAGAGTTAGGTTAGACATAATATGAAGTATTACTAATTAAGGTTAGAGTCAGTTTAGACATAATATGAAGTAGTACTAGTTGGGTGCTGGGTGGCCGAGTGGTCTAAACTGAGCAAATCTCAAGTTGATTGTCTGGAGCTCAATTCAAGCCAGAGCCCAATTAAGCAAAAACACCACCAGCACCCCGGGTAGATGAGACTCGTTAACCTTGGATGGCAACTCATCTAAGAGAAGGCAACTCTGAAATCAAACCCGGAGATGGAGTCCCGAAAGGCGGATAACATTGATACAATGAAACATTCCGACAACTCCTGCGACGTCACTGGTGCCAAGCTGTATCGTCCAATGATGTTCCCTTGGTTTATCCAGCGGCGTGGAGAGAGGTGATTTGCTGTTGGGAACCAGCTTATAATCCTTGAAGAATAATCCCAGGCCATGTGGATTTCGTCCTCCGAAGCCCACTCCATCGTCACATTGTGACGGACGGATGCCAGTACTAGTTAGGGTTAGAGTTAGGTTAGACATAATATGAAGAAGTATTAATTAGATTTAGGTTAAGGTTAGACATTAGGGATTGGGTTAGGATTAGGTTAGACATTATATGAGGTGATATTATTTAGGTATTAACTGCTATAGCGTTGTCTATCTCTCTTAAAGCAGTTATTGGGTTTAGTTAAGTTAAACATGAGTTAGTTTTAGTTATATTTGAACTGTTAAAGCGTTAACTATCTCTGTCAAAGCATTGGTTAGATTTAAGTTAGACATACTATGAGGTAGCGTTAGTTTTATTTGAACTGTTATAACGTTAACTATCTCTGTCAAAGCATTGGTTAGGTTTAAGTTACACATTCTATGAGGCAGCGTTAGTTATATTTGAACTGTTATAATGTTAACTATCTCTGTCAGCATTGGTTAGGTTTAAGTTAGACATACTATGAGGCAGCGTTAGTTATATTTGAACTGTTATAATGTTAACTATCTCTGTCAGCATTGGTTAGGTTTAAGTTACACATAATATTATTTGAACTGTTTTAACGTTGACTAGCTCTGTCAAAGCATTCTGACCAATTAAATCTTCCGATCACTTTACTGTCCTCATGGATGATCTAACCCACTTTGAGATCCACTGGTTTATTTGATCCACCACCAATGGGAGTGGGGTCCGGCCAATGTGAGACCCATTGGTTCAAGTGGTCCACCGCTAGATGGGTAGGTACCACCCACTTTAAGAACGACTGCTTTAAATGGTAATCCGACCACTTAGAGAACCTCTTGTTATATAAAGTCCATCGCCTAACCCTAACCACTTACAGAACCACTTGTTATATAAAGTCCATCGCCTTGCCTTGCTTTAAATGTTAAATAAACATTGATCGTTTATTTCTTACATGTTTTGGTGATGAAATAGAGAACATGGAAAAGAGAGCATGAAAAAGCGAGAACTTGTGAAAGAGACAGTTTGGGGAAATGCTTTGATGGGGCGAAATTTGGTAAATTTAAAAAAAAAAGGGGGGGGGGGG
>CAXITT010000773.1:115359-196006 GCA_964033795.1 Lymnaea stagnalis
GAACAGACAGAAAGGCAAGTGTCTTAAATGTATCTCTGTAACAACGAACAGACAGAAAGGCAAGTGTCTTAAATGTATCTCTGTAACAATGAACAGACAGAAAGGCGAGTGTCTTAAATGTATCTCTGTAACAATGAACAGACAGAAAGGCAAGTGTCTTAAATGTATCTCTGTAACAATGAACAGACAGAAAGGCGAGTGTCTTAAATGTATCTCTGTAACAACGAACAGACAGAAAGGCAAGTGTCTTAAATGTATCTCTGTAACAATGAACAGACAGAAAGGCAAGTGTCTTAAATGTATCTCTGTAACAACGAACAGACAGAAAGGCAAGTGTCTTAAATGTATCTCTGTAACAATGAACAGACAGAAAGGCGAGTGTCTTAAATGTATCTCTGTAACAACGAACAGACAGAAAGGCAAGTGTCTTAAATGTATCTCTGTAACAACGAACAGACAGACAGGCGAGTGTGTTAAATCTATCTTTGTGGCAAAAAACAGAAAGAAAAGCAAGAGTCTTAAATCTATCTTTGTAGCAACGAAAAGACAGAAAGGTGATTGTCTTAAATCTATCTTTGTGGTGATGAAAAGACAGAAAGAAAAATCTCTTAAATGAATATTTGTAGCAACCAACAGACAGAAGGGCAAATCTCATGGATCTAGCTTTGTTGCAACGAACAGACAAAAAAGGCAAATCTCTTAAATCTTTCTTTGTAGCAGCGAACAGACAGAAAGGCAAAACTCTTAAATCTATCATTGTAGCAGCGAACAGACAAAAAGGCAAATCTCTTAAATCTTTCTTTGTAGCAGCGAACAGACGGAAAGGTAAAACTCTTAAATCTATCTTTGTGGTAGTAGTCTTATAATGTTATTGCCTATCGCCAACGTTACATAATGTTTCAACATTCTTTTCTTCTCTTTTAAAACTTTAAATTCATATGGATTAAATTACATTTATTGATTTGAGACGCCATTTTAAATTCATAGTCTCATTAAAGTAATGGAGGTACTTCCGTTTTTCACGACGGGGTTCCGTTTGTAGAACTTCCGGTCATTAACATTTAAATGTGGGTCACGTCAGTCGGGAAAATCGACCAATATTTTTTTGTTATGACAAATGAAAAGCTGTGAGTGAAGAAAAGTGAATATATCACAAAAACTGTATTCTAATGATTCCAATATCCCACCAATATATTTCTTTTGCATGCGAAATAATCTATTCAAGTAATTTTAATCAGAAGAACTTCTTCTAAAAGGACGAACAAATAATGGGATGAAAGAGTTGTTTGTTGCACAGTGTATTGTGGGATTAATTTAATGAAAGTTGTTTCGTTCTCAGTCATACTTTTTATTTCATCGTAATGTGAACGTTGGAAAAGAATAGTTCAACACACGCATAACCCCAAAAGTATTAGAAAAAATACATTATATCAATCAATTTAACATTTGTCATTTAAATGATCAACCCATACATATAAATTATATCATGAACATTTGTCATTTAAATTATCTACCCATACATATAAATTATATCATTAACATTTGTTATTTAAATGATCTACCCATACATATAAATTATATCATTAACATTTGTCATTTAAATGATCTACCCATACATATAAATTATATCATTAACATTTGTCAATTAAATGATCTACCCATACATATAAATTATATCATTAACATTTGTCATTTAAATGATCTACCCATACATATAAATTATATCATTAACATTTGTCATTTAAATGATCTACCCATACATATAAATTATATCATTAACATTTGTCATTTAAATGATCTACCCATACATATAAATTATATCATTAACATTTGTCATTTAAATGATCTACCCATACATATAAATTATATCATTAACATTTGTCATTTAAATTATCAACCCATACATATAAATTATATCATTAACATTTGTCATTTAAATTATCAACCCATACATATAAATTATATCATTAACATTTGTCATTTAAATTATCAACCCATACATCAGTAACGTCAAGAATAAAGATGGATAACATTTTAATCCGAAAAAATTCAGTTTTCCACAGATTTTGAGACAAATTTTAAAAATTCCTAGAACTTTTGTTAAAATGTTCTCCTGAAAATATTTTTCACATAATAATTTTAGTTCATAATTTCTTGTTGCTAATAAAACTACAGAAGCAGCCAAAACATTCACTGACCACAAATTAATAAACTCCATGACAAAACCTTAATTGACCACAAATCGGTAACTCCATGAAAAATCCTGCACTGACCACAAATAAATACATCGATGCCAAAACTTTCATTGATCACAAATCAATAACTCCATGCCAAAACCTGTACTGACCACAAATCCATACATTCATGCCAAAGCTTTCAGCGACCACAAATCAATAACTCCGTGCCACAACATTCATTGACCACAAATCAATAACTCCATGACAAAACCTGCACTGACCACAAATCAATACATTCATATCAAACCTTCATGGACCACAAATCAATAACTCCATGCCAAAACCTGCACTGACCACAAATCAATATCACTGTGCCAAAACCTGAACTGACCACAAATCAATATTTCCATGGCAAAAAACCCTGATTGACCACAAATCAATAAATCCATGCAAAGTGTCAACAGAATTTATAGATATACATAGACCATACTATATGTGCGCAACTTTAAAAAAAAAATAATCCTGGAAACCTAACAAAAATATTGTAAAGCTTTATAATCCTCATTGTTGTAAATCTTTAATGTGAATAGGCTCCCTTGGCATTTTATACGAACCAAAATGCCAAACGACACATGTGCATCACTTTTCCATGACTTGAACCGGAAGTACTCTACGCTCATGTCTTTTTCTTTGTTGATAAAACTGGCCACGTAAAAACCAACAAATATTACATTGTTTATCATCCCAGAATTTCTTTAACATTAATAATTAAGAAAACTTTTACACACGTTTGAACTATTTTTTATTAAACCATTTTGATTGTTTAATACATGTATGTATCAGTTGGAAACAATGACCTGTTTAATAAATGCATGTATCAGTCAGGATCAATGACTTGTTTCATCCGTGTATGTATCAGTTGGGATCAATAACTTGTTTAATACATGTATGTATCAGTTGGGAACAATGAATTGTTTCATCTGTGTATGTATCAATTGAGAACAATGACTTGCTTCATCTGTGTATTATCAGTGGGGATCATTGACCTGTTTAATACATATATGTATCAGTTGGGACCAATGACCTGTTTAATACATGCATGTATCAGTTGGGAACAATGAATTGTTTTATCCGTTTATTTATCAGTGGGGATCAATGACTTGATTTATCCGTGTATGTATCAGTTGGGATCAATGACTTGTTTCATCCGTGTATGTATCAGTGGTGATCAATGACTTGTTTAATTCATGTATGTATCAGTGGGGATCAATGACTTGTTTCATCCGTGTATGTATCAGCTGGGATCAATGACTTGTTTCATCCGTGTATGTATCAGTGGGGATCAATGATGTCAAAACTCAATTCTCAAGACCTGGCACCGGTACACTGCGTGCGTGGTTAAAAGCTTCTTGCTTTGTTTATACCAGCTTGTCAAAACTGGACACTTTTTTGTACCCCAGGCCTTTGAGGACAAAGATTGCTCTTTCAGGCAAGAATGAGATTATGAGTACGAGAGATTCAGACGAAGTTGAATAAAAGGATAAGATCGATTCTGTAATCGAGCACAGATATTTGAGTTCGATACCATGCCCCTTCCTGCGATCGATTGAGAGGTCAAAGGGAGATTAATTCATCAGATCGCATCAATCGAATTATCCGCTCTTGGTGTTAAGGGGTTAGAATGTCAACCTGTTGTGTAACTTTGTCAGTTTGATTTATGTTTTTAAAGTGAGTTTTAGTTATTTATTGTTTAGATTATTTCCACCTTGAAAGAGTTATAATTCATTATATATTTAACTGATCAATTCATTATAAATGTAAATGGTCAATTCATTATAAAGGTAACTGATCATTAATTTTAAAAGTAAATTATGTACTCATTATAAATATCAGTGCTCAGTTCATTATAAATATAGCAGATCAATTCATCATAAATGTAAATGCTTTATTCATTATAAATATAACATATCAATTAATTAAAAATGCAACTGCTTTATTCATGATAAATATAACTGATCAATTCATTATAAATTAAATTGATCACTTCATTATTATAATTGATAAATTCATTTTAAATATAACATATCATTTTATCATAAATATTAATGATGAATTCATTATAAATATTACTGATCGATGCATGGTCAATTTAAGAGAACAATTCATTATAAATAAAAATGATAATTCATGACAAATTTAGCAGATCAATTCATTAGTAAAACTGATGAGTTTGTTTGTGGATTGTTTGTTGATTAAAAGATGTTTTTGATAAATGCTACAATATTAGTCCAGGTTTAGCCCACAGCATGGTTTAGCTCAGAGTATAGTTTAACTGAGATCATGTTTTAGCTCAGAGCATGGTTTAACGGAGATCATGATTTAGCTCAGAGCATGGTTTAACTGAGAGCATGGTTTAGCTCAGAGTATGGTTTAACTAACATCATGGTTTAACTGAGGGCACGGTTTAGATTAGAGCACAGAGAAGTACTATCAAAGAAAGCTTAAATGCATATTTCGGATCAAAGGTTTGATAAAAGATTTATATTTGAATCATTGTCAATTTTAGGTACTAGTTGAACATTTTTTCATCTCCTAGAACTAGTTTTGACTTGCTGATCTCTTGGTACTTTTTGATAATTGCCCATCTCTTGGGACTATTGTAAAATTGCTAATCTCTTGGGATATTTGATAATTGCTCATTTCTTGGGGCTTTTTGATAATTGGTGATCTCTTCGGACTTTTTGATATTTTCTCATCTCTTGGGACTATTTGATAATTTCTCATCTCTTGAATCTATTTGATAATTGCTTGTCTCTTTGGGCTATTTAATAATTGCTCATCTCTTGGGGCTATTTAGTAATTGCTCATCACTTGTAATTTGCTCATTTCTTGGGAGTAGTTTGGAATAACTAAACTCTTTAGAGTAGTTTGGAATAGCTAAACTCTTGGGAGTACTTTGGAATAGCTCATCTCTTGTTGCTTATCACTAGGCGTTGGAGCAAACAAACGGGTGAACGTTTCAACACATATCTACCCTACCAAAAAATACGGTTGAAAGTTTCAACACATATCTAGCCTTTCCAGTAACAATCCATCAAAGCGAAAATTGTATTTTCAATTTTCAAAATGTTATCAAGAAATGTAAGGCTCTAGAAACCGTCGGTCAGGCTTGGCTGACCATAAAGCTAGACAACTAATACAAACTCTCTCTAGATGGTATCAATGGGAAATCGATAGATATCCTGGCGTCATTGGTTAGGTTTCTTTATAACGACGGCAGAGCTCGACGGGTTAGGGTGGTATAAATACAGGAGATTAGAGCCATCACGAGATAGTGCATCTGAATTTAGGGCCATCACGAGATAGTGCATCTGAATTTAGGGCCATCACGAGATAGTTCATCTGAATTTAGGGCCATCACGAGATAGTTCATCTGAATTTAGGGCCATCACGAGATAGTTCATCTGAATTTAGGGCCATCACGAGATAGTTCATCTGAGATTTATTGTGTTGGAAGCAGGTCATTCTCCCACCAGGTATTTCATCTGAGTTAAGTGCCATCACGAGATAATTCATCTGGCTTTCAGGAGATAGTTTATTTAAATTAGGGTCATCACGAGATAATTCAACTGAAATTTATTTGCTGTGTAGAGCCATCACGAGATGGTTCATCTGAGTTACCGGTCATCACGAGCTAGTTCATCTGAGTTTAAAGCCATCACGAGATAGTTCATACGGCAATCACGAGATATTCCATCTGAAATTTATTGTGCTGTGTAGGGCTATCACGAGATGGTTCATCTGAGTTAACGGCCACCACGAGGTAGTTCATCTGATATTATGGTCATCATGAGATGGTTCATCTGATATAAGGACCATCACGAGATAGTTCATCTGATATTAGGGCCATCATGAGGTGGTTCATCTGATATTAAGGCCATCAAGAGATGTTCATAGGGCCATCACGAGACAGTTAATCCGAGATTTATTGTGTTGGGATCGGGTAATTCTAGGGCTTTGCGAATTGAGAAATTCAATTATTCGGTGATTAGAGTTAGGGTTAAGGTTAGGGCAGATGTATGCTGTATTTTTTAAATGAATTATTTAGCGGCAAGGATTCCAACTGGTCATGAAATTAAAGTCTGAAAGCTTCTCTTGAAATCTTTTCGTAAAATATTATTTAAAAAATCAATGAATTCAAGTATTTTTATAATACATATAAATATTTTTTTTTAAACCTTGTAGAATTTTTTGTTTAAGTTCTGAATCAATTTAAACTGCTAAAATGACTTCATTTCAGAAATTCAGCTTTACCCGTGACATTGTATGTGTTTAGTGTATTCATGGCTCTAACTTATGGTTAGGGTCACGTAACATTTTTTTGTAAATTGATTTAACATATTAGAGCAGTCTCTAATCCATTTCTCCGTCTCCGTGGTAACACTTCCTGAGAAGAAGGTCAGAATTTACCGGCGAGATGTGCATTTAATGAACTCCTGGTTTGACAAACAAAATGTATGTCAGCAATTTTATCGAAGCGATGATCACTGTGTTACAGCGGCGTTTGGATCTCAGAATAATTATTTTCCTTATTTCCATTAAACGTAAGTATTTTAAAATGTTATTTCATAAATTTGGTTAACAAATATTATATAGAAATATAGAGAAGGGTAAATATAAAGATATTCATTTTATTTGAAATGATTCCAAACTTCTTTTGAAATGTACTATTCTTTTTTAGAACAGAGTACATGGATTGGCTACCTACAGCAAGTGTTAGGGTTAAAAATTGTACATGGATTGGCTACCTACAGCAAGTGTTGGGGTTAGAGTTTGTACAGGAATTGGCTACCTACAGCAAGTGTTAGGGTTAAAGTTTGTACAGGGATTGGCTACCTACAGCAAGTGTTAGGGTTAGAGTTTGTACAGGAATTGTCTACCTAGAGCAAGTGTTAGGGTTAAAGTTTGTACAGGGATTGGCTACCTACAGCAAGTGTTAGGGTTAGAGTTTGTACATGGATTGGCTACCTACAGCCAGTGAGCGACACTTGCCCCGCAAATCGATTTTCAGTGATACGCAGAAATTTAATATAATAGCGCAAAAAATCAAAGGGATGTGGAGTCTTACTTGGTCATTGACAAGAAATCCATGGGATCTGCTTTCTTAGTTTCATTTTATCATGAAATCCATTTAATATGCTGTCTCACTTTGACGTACTTTGACAAAAAAGTAGTTGTGATAAGTTGTCCACTTGTACTTTGACAAAAAAGTAGTTGTGATAAGTTGTCCACTTGTACTTTGACAATCAATCAAGTGTATCAAATAAAGTACACCTATATAAACTTTCTGCTTACCTACTAGTTTTTCTAGCACATTTTTCCTATGTTCTGTTACTGCTGCCCTTTCAGATCGTTGCTTAAGAATGAGGCCATTTTACTTGAAAGATTTGTAGCGATACGGGTGAAGTTAAGAAAATGGAGAAGATTGAGGAGAATGTTTGTGAAATGACGCATTAAAGATTTTTTCGTTTGCTGCCTGGAAAGATCTCCTAGACTTTGCTGTTAAAGCATGCTGCAATGTGCATGCTCTCATGATGGTTGCAGCCAGTTCGCTGTTAAAGCACGCTGCGATTTGGATGTATTTATGATGGTCGCTTGCAGTTTTCTGTTAAAACACAATGAGATGTGTATGTTCCCATGATGATCGCAGGCAGTTTAGAGAAATAACAAAACTTTTACAATCGGTGTCTCCATGAGAAGAAGTACATCTGCTGTTAAGGACTTTCTGCGAGCTATTGACGAAACGAGAATTATTTCTTGCTTGTCTTAAGAAAGGGTTGGCATTAGGATTATTAGGTAGCCTAATCCATGCGTTGGGCTAACATTATTCCATATTTTTGACAATTATTAATCCATACTTTGACTTACCCTTATCCATACGTTTGAGTAACATTAATCCATACGTTTGACTAAGCCTATTCTACTCGTTTGATTATCACTAATCCATATGTTGGACTAGCATATCGAAGCATTTCTATAACCCAAATCCATACTTTGGACTACCATTAATCTAAACTTTTGACTAACTATAATCAATAAGTTTGAATAACGCAAATCCATATGTTTGATTATCCCTAATCCATACGTTGGACTAGCATAAATCAATAATTTTACTAAACAAAATCCAAAAGTTTGACTAAAACTAATCCATACGCTTGACTAACCCAACTCGATGCCTTTGTCTAACATCAATCCATTCGTTTGACTATTATCAATCCATTCGTTTGACTATCATCAATCCATACATTTGACTATCATCAATCCATTCGTTTGACTATCATCAATCCATACATTTGACTATCATCAATCCATTCGTTTGAATAACATTAATCCATACATTTGACTATCATCAATCCATACATTTGACTATCATCAATCCATTCGTTTGACTATCATCAATCCATACATTTGACTATCATCAATCCATTCGTTTGACTATCATCAATCCATACATTTGACTATCATCAATCCATACATTTGACTATCATCAATCCATACATTTGACTATCATCAATCCATACATTTGACTATCATCAATCCATACATTTGACTATCATCAATCCATACATTTGACTATCATCAATCCAAACATTTGACTATCATCAATCCATACATTTGACTATCATCAATCCATACATTTGACTATCATCAATCCATTCGTTTGACTATCATCAATCCATTCGTTTGAATAATATTAATCCATACGTTTGACCAGCCAGTGTAATGTTTTTTTTTTCTTACGATCTCCCTTTGAAACGATAGTAACTGACGGATGCCTGCCACTAGAGGAGAACTACGTGTACTGCGCACCAAGTGTGAATAGAACTACGGCGGCCTTGACCTGTGAGCTCATGGGTTACCGATTACTACAGCCAAGATCAAAAGGCGATTTTGACAAGTGGGTCAATAAACTGTCTTCAGTGCAAGTAGATGAGTTGTGGGTAGGAGCTCAATACAACAAAACATACAATGGTTAGTTTAAACATTTAACCCTAACTTTAATCTGTCTTCAGTGCAAGAGGATGAATTGTGGCTTGGAGCCCAATACAGCAAAATATACAATTGTTAGTGTGAGGGTGTAATAGACGACGTGTTTACGTCATATTTCCCCCCAGCTGTGAACTCTAGCAGACGCTGCGTTAGTATTGGGCGTGGCTTATTCCCTTTAATCTTGTTTACCATAAACCAATCTATCGCCTGTTTTCTTGACTCGAATACGGTAGAAAATGGTAGTCAATTGTCAAATGTTTGAGTCACTAAAACAATGCGCAATACGCCTGGAATTTTCTGTAGAACACACTATAAAAAGCAGAGAGAGAGCATTATTTTTGGACGACAAGATTGGTTCTCTACGGGACGACAGTCGAGCATTATTTTTAGAGTGTGTTATTCTTGATAGAGCTGTGTTTACTTATATGTGTGAATTACTTTCAACGTTGTACCTTTGTTTGGCATATTGTAATTTTCATCCCCTTTTGTACCGGTACAAGAAACACAATACGCTGTAAGTTTCTGTAAGTTAATGATTTTAAGTATAATTCTTTTATTGTGTAATTTGTTAGTAACTTAATAAAACTTATTAATTGCAGTAAGCACTGCTTTGAGTGTCGTATTCTCTGCTATTGTTTTTATTATTTGGTATCGTCTTGTTATGCACTGCTTTGGAACGAGCCATACATGTAAATAGGAGATTAATTTCTCCGTACGGATAGCAGAGCGTAACAACAGGTATTGAGAGGAGAGACTGCAATCAGGTCAGCACAAAAGGGGATTAGCAAAACAAAATAAGGATAAACCTTAGAAAAGGAACGCACCAAAAAAAAAAAAAACAGCAGGAAGCTTTCGTCAGTGAATAAACAGAAAAAAACAACAACAGAATACATATTAAAATAGCACTTAGCTGAAAAGTAATATCCAAGAGGGCACCAAATGAAACAACTTTTGAGACCATTCGAATAGCTATCAGTTAATGTTCCAGCAGACTGGAGAACAGCGCATGTCACTCCAATTTACAAGAAAGGGGAGCATTCCGACCCTGCCAACTATCGTCCGATATCCCTCACTAGCGTCGTCTGCAAACTGTTGGAGCACATAATCGTAAGCACAGTCATGAAGCATCTTGAAAGCCAAAATATACTCAATGACTGTCAACATGGCGTCCGAGTCAATAGATCATGTAAAACCCAGCTTCTCGAATTTGTAGAAGACCTGATGACCAATCTGGAGAACCACAAGCAGACTGACGTGCTAGTAATGGACTTTGCAAAAGCATTTGACCGTGTGAATCATAGTTTGCTTCTACACAAACTCCAGAGATGTGAGATTCAAGGCACCACTAAAACATGGATCTCTAGCTTCCTCAGCCACCGACGCCAAGCAGTAGTGGTGGGCGGTACAAGCTCCTCCTTTGTCGATGTGAAGTCAGGGGTCCCCCAGGGATCAGTCCTGGGCCCCTGTTTGTTCCTAGCATACATTAATGACCTACCCGAGAAACTGACATCACAGGCAAGACTGTTCGCAGATGACACTGCAGTGTATAGGACGATCGCCAACAGATCGGACCAGGACCAGCTACAACAGGATCTCAATCTGTTAGCTGAGTGGGAGATAAGCTGGGACATGGAATTTCACCCTGCCAAGTGCCAGACACTATCAGTCTCTAGAAGTTGTACTCCTCTACACTACCAATACGAACTGCACGGCCATATACTTGAGCCAGTTTCCTCCGTAAAGTACCTGGGTGTTACCATTCAAAGAGAGGTCCGCTGGGACGAGCATATTAACAATGTATGTAACCAAGGAAACAAGACCCTAGGGTTCTTAAGGCGAAATCTAAAGATTGGCAACTCCTGTGTGAAAGAAAGAGCATATAAAGCCTTTATCCGTCCGATTTTATATTATGCATCTTCAGTCTGGGACCCATTTACCCAGAAGAGCATTGACAGGTTGGAGGCTGTCCAGCGACGAGCAGCACGCTTTGTCCTAAACCGCTACAGGAATACCTCTAGTGTTGGCAGCATGCTAGAAACACTAGGCTGGTCACCATTGGAGAAACGACGACGACAATCCAGGCTCTCCATGATGTACAAGATAAATAATGGGCTGGTCCACTGTTCCAGTATTAAACAGAAACTCGTCCCTCTCCCCCATAGACAGCGACGAGGCCATGACAGGCAATTCAGGCTCATACCAGCAAGAAGC
This sequence comes from Lymnaea stagnalis, assembly GCA_964033795.1. NCBI lineage: Eukaryota > Metazoa > Mollusca > Gastropoda > Lymnaeidae > Lymnaea > Lymnaea stagnalis. Next base: position 126,798 of record CAXITT010000773.1, read on the forward strand.
CAGTATAGGAGCTGCTCATTCCTGCCCAAGACAATCAGGGACTGGAACAATCTTTCAAAAGGAACGGTTGAGGCGACAACACTAGACACATTTGTGTCTATTGCCCCAAGCCTTCAAACCCCTAGTGCATGATTTCCTCATCAACACCAGTAACAGAAACATTGCAAATCCCATCTACATGCAAAGGAGCCAAAATGATCAATAAATTGATCGTGGGCCCTTAAGATATAGAAGAAGAAGAAGCTACTTCTGTGAATTAAGAAAACCCTAGCTCTAACCCTAACCCTAACCCAAACCTAACCCTAGCCCTAGCCCGAAGCCTAACCCTAACCCTATCCCTAATCCTTACCTTAACCCTAGCCAATACAAATATTTATCAATTACTTCAGTGAAATATTTAAACCCTCGCCGTAGCCTTAGCCCTGACCCTAACCCTAACCCTAGACTAAACAAAAATTTATCAATTACTTTCGTGAATTAAGTAGTTAGAAGTGTGAGTGAAATGTTAGACAAAATATTTTGTCTTAAATGTTAGCAACTGAGCTATAACCTTAAAATCTTTTTAAAACAGAGCAACAATAATAAGCTCATTTGCCTTTGTGCACAGGTTCTCATGTGTTATAAAGTCACGACCACATTGACATTAAAGTAAAGTGACCAAAGACCCCGATACATTGAACACATTCGTTTCAATTGGATACATGGCAATGAAGAAAGCAAGGAACAAATTAGCCTTTCCTGAATAAAATAATTATAATAAACGACCTAATTAATGAATTGATTGTAATTTCAACATTATAAAATGCAAATTTAATACAAATTGTATTTTCTTTTGGTTAGGGTTAGGGAGGCTTAGCTGTCTCTTATTTAATAAGCATAAACTTAGCTTGTTATCTATTGATATAGCTTAATAATAATAAAGTTTATTTGAAAAACACGCTTTATCCGCAAAAGCTCGAAGCGCGGTACAAAGTCAACTATATTAAAAAGAGAAATAAAAAAAACAATCTAAAATTTACCACTTTTAAAACAGACGCTACAACATAAAACTACATACGAGCATACCAAGGCAAAGTCTTTCATCCCGTTTCAACCATAAGCAACACAGGCCAATATACATTAACTGAAAAAGATGGTAGATAGCATCACCCCAGAAGGTGTTTGCGAAATAGATGTGTTTTTAAATCGGTTTTAAAGGACTCCAGTGTCTGGCTGTTTCTGAGAGCGACTGGAAGGGCGTTCCAAATTGTTGGGCCGGCAAATGCAATTGGTGTAATTGAGGCAACTAATAGCAAGTGACCAACCTCTTAGCTAACCCTAACCCTAACCCTAACTAATAGCAAGTGACTAACCTCTCAGCTAACCCTAACCCTAACCCTAACTAATAGCAAGTAACCAACCTCTCAGCTAACCCTAACTAATAGCAAGGACCACCTCTCAGCTACCTCTAACCATAGCTAATAGCAGGTGACCAACCTCTCAACTAATCCTAACTAATAGCAAGTGGCAAACCTCTTAGCTTGTCTCAACTAACCCTTAATTATAGCAAGGGGCCAACCTCTTTGCTTGTCTCAACTAACCCTTAATTACAGCAAGGGACAAACGTCTCAACTAACCCTATCTAATAGCAAGTGACCATCCTTTCAAATTACTCTAACCCTAACTAATGGCAAGAGGTCAACCTCTCAACTAACCCTCCATTATATCAAGTGGCTAACGTCTCAACTAACCCTAACTTATAGCAAGTGACCACATTTCAACTAACTTAAACTCTAACTTATAGCTAGTGACCAGCAAATATATTTAATAGGTAGACACATTTTCATTTTATGTATCAAATATATGTATAAGTAGACACATTGTTTTTTTTCAAATGTGTTTTAAATTCATTATCTTTTTTGTTTTTATTATGTATTATTATCCTTGAAGTGGTAAAGTTGTAGATTGTCTTTTTTAAAAAAAAACAGGCTCGTTACTCAAATTCTTTTTTTTTGTTTAGTTGTCCACTAAACAGCGTCAATAATCGACATTTTTCCCTTAAAACATCCAACAAGGGAAATGGTAGAAATAAGTAGGTCTTCTTTACAAATTTAGATATTTGATCAATAGTTTACTTGTATATTAGTGTATGATCTATAGATTTTTTTGTACTAGTGTTTAATTTATAGTTTACTTATGAACTAGAGTTTGATCTATAGTTTTCTTATTTACTAGTGTTTAATCTATAGTTTACTTATTTACTAATGCTTCATCTATAGTTTACTGTAACCTATAATATGATCTCTGATATACTTTGTTTTATCGTGATTATTCTTAGTGTTAAGTCTACTAATGTACTAGCATATGAACTATAGTTTCATTATGTACTAGTGTTTAATCTTTAGTGTTCAGTTATGGTTAAGGTCCCGTGTTTGCTCAGCCTATTTATGTCGTATAGTGTTTCATCTGTAGCAGGGACGTGTTGGCCCACGACGACGAGACGAGCATTCGTAATGGGCCTTTTTGGGCAGTTATTAAAATCTTCGGTCTGCGGGGGAGCCTCCGGGCCTTTCTTACTACACCGTTCGTCACGGGTTTCCATGTGCCAGCACGTCCCTGATCTGTAGTGTTACGTTGATTTCTTTGTACTACTATTGAATCTATAGTCGCTCAATTGCACACATTTCTTCAATGCAAGGGTTCGTGTGGGACGGTACTAATTCCGCTGTACCATCTGCCTACTTTAGAAGCACTACAACACGAACTTGTGTCAGCTATGAGAAGGACACATTATTGTATTTGGTATCATTGAGTTACCTGTTTGAGTCACGTGATTGCAAGGAGATGAAAGGTGAGCTTGGACCTTAACAATTGACAAAAATGACGGTGAATTGTTACCTCAATCTTAAAAAAAGTGTTAACTTCAAGTAAGTGGTACATAAACTTAAAGTAAGTGGTACATAAACTTAAAGTAAGTGGCACATAAACTTAAAGTGAGTGATACATAAACTTAAAGTGAGTGATACATAAACTTAAAGTAAGTGGCACATAAACTTAAAGTAAGTGATACATAAACTTAAAGTAAGTGGCACATAAACTTAAAGTAAGTGGCACATAAACTTAAAGTAAGTGGCACATAAACTTAAAGTAAGTGGCACATAAATTTAAAGTAAGTGGCAAATAAACTTAAAGTAAGTGGTACATAAACTTAAAGTAAGTGGCACATAAACTTAAAGTAAGTGGCACATAAACTTAAAGTAAGTGGTACATAAACTTAAAGTAAGTGATACATAAACTTAAAGTAAGTGGCACATAAACTTAAAGTAAGTGGTACATAAACTTAAAGTAAGTGGCACATAAACTTAAAGTAAGTGGCACATAAACTTAAAGTAAGTGGTACATAAACTTAAAGTAAGTGATACATAAACTTAAAGTAAGTGGCACATAAACTTAAAGTAAGTGATACATAAACTTAAAGTAAGTGGCACATAAACTTAAAGTAAGTGGCACATAAACTTAAAGTAAGTGGTACATAAACTTAAAGTAAGTGATAAATAAACTTAAAGTAAGTGGCACATAAACTTAAAGTAAGTGATACATAAACTTAACGTAAGTGGCACATAAACTTAAAGTAAGTGGCACATAAACTTAAAGTAAGTGGTACATAAACTAAAAGTAAGTGATACATAAACTTAAAGTAAATGGCACATAAACTTAAAGTAAGTGGCACATAAACTTAAAGTAAGTGGCACATAAACTTAAAGTAAGTGATACATAAACTTAAAGTAAGTGGTACATAAACTTAAAGTAAGTGGCACATAAACTTAAAGTAAGTGGCACATAAACTTAAAGTAAGTGGCACATAAACTTAAAGTAAGTGGCACATAACCTTAAAGTAAGTGGTACATAAACTTAAAGTAGGTGGCACATAAACTTAAAGTAAGTGATACATAAACTTAAAGTAAGTGGTACATAAACTTAAAGTAAGTGGTACATAAACTTAAAGTGGTACATAAACTTAAAGTAAGTGGTACATAAACTTAAAGTAAGTGGCCCATAAACTTAAAGTAAGTGGCACATAAACTTAAAGTAAGTGGCACATAAACTTAAAGTAAGTGGTACATAAACTTAAATTAAGTGGCACATAAACTTAAAGTAAGTGATACATAAACTTAAAGTAAGTGGCACATAAACTTAAATTAAGTGGTACATAAACTTAAAGTAAGTGGCACATAAACTTAAAGTAAGTGGCACATAAACTTAAAATAAGTGGTACATAAACTTAAAGTAAGTGATACATAAACTTAAAGTAAGTGGCACATAAACTTAAAGTAAGTGATACATAAACTTAAAGTAAATGGCACATAAACTTAAAGTAAGTGGCACATAAACTTAAAGTAAGTGGTACATAAACTTAAAGTAAGTGGTACATAAACTTAAAGTAAGTGATACATAAACTTAAAGTAAGTGGCACATAAACTTAAAGTAAGTGATACATAAACTTAAAGTAAGTGGCACATAAACTTAAAGTAAGTGGCACATAAACTTAAAGTGAGTGGCACATAAACTTAAAGTAAGTGATACATAAACTTAAAGTAAGTGATACATAAACTTAAAGTAAGTGGTACATAAACTTAAAGTAAGTGGCACATAAACTTAAAGTAAGTGATACATAAACTTAAAGTAGGTGGCACATAAACTTAAAGTAAGTGGCACATAAACTTAAAGTAAGTGGCACATAAACTTAAAGTAAGTGGCACATAAACTTAAAGTAAGTGGCACATATATTTAAAGTTAACAGCACATTAACTTAAATTAAGTGGCACATAAACTTAAAGTAAGTGGTACATAAACTTAAAGTAAGTGATACATAAACTTAAAGTAGGTGGCACATAAACTTAAAGTAAGTGATACATAAACTTAAAGTAAGTGGTACATAAACTTAAAGTAAGTGGTACATAAACTTAAAGTGGTACATAAACTTAAAGTAAGCTGTACATAAACTTAAAGTAATTGGCCCATAAACTTAAAGTAAGTGGCACATAAACTTAAAGTAAGTGGCACATAAACTTAAAGTAAGTGGTACATAAACTTAAATTGAGTGGTACATAAACTTAAAGTAAGTGGTACATAAACTTAAAGTAAGTGGTACATAAACTTAAAGTTGTACATAAACTTAAGGTGAGTGGTACATAAACTTAAAGTGAGTGGCCCATACACTTAAAGTAAGTGGCACATAAACTTAAAGTAAGTGGCACATAAACTTAAAGTAAGTGGTACATAAACTTAAAGTAAGTGGTACATAAACTTAAAGTGAGTGGTACATAAATTTAAAGTGAGTGGTACATTAACTTAAAGTGGTACATAAACTTAAAGTAAGTGGTACATAAACTTAAAGTAAGTGGCCCATAAACTTAAAGTAAGTTGTTTATAAACTTAAAGTAAGTGGCCCATAAACTTAAAGTAAGTGGCACATAAACTTAAAGGAATTGTACATAAATTTAAAGTAAGTTGTACATAATTTTAAAGTAAGTGGCACCTAAATTTATAGGGATTTGAACATAAATTTAAAGTAAGTGGTACATAAACTTAAAGTAAGTGGTACATAAACTTAAAGTAAGTGGTACATAAACTTAAAGTAAGTGGTACATAAACTTTAAGTAAGTGGCACCTAAACTTAAAGGAATTGTAAATAAATTTATAGTAAGTGGTACATAAACTTAAAGTAAGTGGCACCTAAACTTAAAGTAAGGGGCACATAAACTTAAAGTAAGTGGCAGATAAACTTAAAGTAAGTGGCACATAAACTTAAAGTGAGTGGCACATAAACTTAAAGTAAGTGGTACATAAACTTAAAGTAAGTTGCCCATAAATTTAAAGTAAGTGGCACATAAACTTAAAGTAAGTGGCACATAAACTTAAAGTAAGTGGCACATAAACTTAAAGTAATGGGTACATAAACTTAAAGTAAGTGGCACATACACTTAAAGTAAGTGGCACATAAACTTAAAGTAAGTGGCACATAAACCTAAAGTAAGTGGTACATAAACTTAAAGTAAGTGGCACATAAACTTAAAGTAAGTGGCACATAAACTTAAAGTAAGTGGCACATAAACTTAAAGTAAGTGGCACATAAACTTAAAGTAAGTGGCACATAAACTTAAAGTAAGTGGCACATAAACTTAAAGTAAGTGGCACATAAACTTAAAGTAAGTGGCACATAAACTTAAAGTAAGTGGCACATAAACTTAAAGTAAGTGGCACATAAACTTAAAGTAAGTGGTACATAAACTTAAAGTAAGTGGCACATAAACTTAAAGTAGGTGGCAAATAAACTTAAAGTAAGTGGTACATAAACTTAAAATGAGTGGCACATAAATTTAAAGTAAGTGGCACATAAACTTAAAGTAAGTTGCCCATAAATTTAAAGTAAGTGGCACATAAACTTAAAGTAAGTGGCACATAAACTTAAAGTAAGTGATACATAAACTTAAAGTAAGTGGCACATAAACTTAAAGTAAGTGGCACATAAACTTAAAGTAAGTGGCACATGAACTTAAAGAAAGTGGCACATAAACTTAAAGTAAGTGGTACATAAACTTAAAGTAATTGGCACATAAACTTAAAGTAAGTGGCACATAAACTTAAAGTAAGTGATACATAAACTTAAAGTGAGTGGCACATAAACTTAAAGTAAGTGGCACATAAACTTAAAGTAAGTGGTACATAAACTTAAAGTAAGTGGCACATAAACTTAAAGTAAGTGGCACATAAACTTAAAGTAAGTGGCACATAAACTTAAAGTAAGTGGTACATAAACTTAAAGTAAGTGGCACATAAACTTAAAGTAAGTGGCACATAAACTTAAAGTAAGTGGTACATAAACTTAAAGTAAGTGGCACATAAACTTAAAGTAAGTGGTACATAAACTTAAAGTAAGTGGTACATAAACTTAAAGTAAGTGGCACATAAACTTAAAGTAAGTGGCACATAAACTTAAAGTAAGTGGTACATAAACTTAAAGTAAGTGGCACATAAACTTAAAGTAAGTGGCACATAAACTTAAAGTAAGTGGTACATAAACTTAAAGTAAGTGGCACATAAACTTAAAGTAAGTGGCACATAAACTTAAAGTAAGTGGCACATAAACTTAAAGTAAGTGGCACATAAACTTAAAGTAAGTGGCACATAAACTTAAAGTATGTGGTACATAAACTTAAAGTAAGTGGTACATAAACTTAAAGTTAGTGGCCCATAAACTTAAAGTAAGTGGTACATAAACTATAAGTGAGTGGCCCATAAACTTAAAGTAAGTGGTACATAAACTTAAAGTAAGTGGTACATAAACTTAAAGTAAGTGGTACATAAACTTAAAGTAAGTGGTACATAAACTTAAAGTAAGTGGCACATAAACTTAAAGTAAGTGGTACATAAACTTAAAGTAAGTGATACATAAACTTAAAGTAAGTGGTACATAAACTTAAAGTAAGTGGTACATAAACTTAAATGAGTGGTACATAAAATTAAAGTGAGTGGCACATAAAATTGAAGTTAATGGTACATTCATTTAAAGTGAGTGGCACATACTCTTAAAGTGAGTGGCAGGTAAACTGCAGGTATTGTAATAGCTTATATCATGGAACTTTTTTACATTCTGATGACAGCCATTTTTTTCTTTCAGACTTCATATGTGAAAATATACCTGGTAAGTAGATGTAAACAGCCTTTAGTTTTATTTGACTGTAATGGACATTCTTTCGTCTGTTTGTTATGGCATTTGGATTTGTTTGATAGGAAACGAGTCTATTATTCAAATGACTTGTTTGTAATGATACGAGACTCTTCATGTAAATGAATTGATCTCCGACTGAATAGAGGAAGCAGACACATGAATGTTAAGAGTCAGATGGTTTCTTGAGGATGCTTTCATAGTTCAGAGTTTAGATGTTCAGATTTTATTTTAGTTGCAACCAGTTTGGGAATTTGGGGAATGAACCCCAGTGCTGTATTAACTTAATCCCTAACCCCAGTGCTGTATTAACTTAATCCCTAACTCCACTGCTGTATTAACTTAATCACTAACCCCAGTGCTGTATTAACTTAATCCATAATATAATATGGTGTGTTTTTTGTGGTTTTTGCTGTTGTTAGTGGTGGTGGGGTAAAGATTTGATCAAGTATATACATTTTAGTCATGTTATATTATGTGAAAAATATGATGCTTTCCTTCCGAATTACGTAAGTCATATTGATTTTCAAGTATATTTATAACTTTATTGTCAGATCAAACAACAGTGGAACCCACAACAGCTCCACCCTCAGCAGCTCCACCAACAACAACTCAACCATTAACCGCGTCACCAACAACAGCTTCACCCACTACAGCTTTATCTACAATAGTTTCATCCGTTACAAAGCTTCAAATGGCAACAACACCTACTACAACAGCACCGTCTACGACAGCTCCGCCTTTGATATCTGCACCCACTACAGAAAAGCCTACAACAGCTCCTCTAACTTCACAATTGACTACCTCAGCTACTGCAATTTCTAACGATTTTAATCTCTCATCATTATTGTCAACAATAGTCACCCCGAGCAGCATAACAACATTATATACCACCAACACAAACACTGGTCTATCAACTCTAATCAACTCGTCTTCAATGGTGACCACACTGTTGACCTCTGCTTCTTCCCTGGTCACAGTCGCTGAACAATGGGATATCTGTTCTTGTGGCTGCCCACTGAACATACCCACAGACCTGGTGTTAAAGAAAACGTTTGTGGACGAGGTTGTCCAAGATATTCAACGTAAACTTTACGTGGACGTCGAAGTGAGTTTTATGCATTATACGTTTCTGGATTAACTTATTTATTGCAACTGAAAGGCCAGAACATACTCTTTGGAGAGCTGTTAAACCTAAAAAATAGTGTGATATCAGTTGCCACAAGTAGATGACAGTCTCCCGAATATAATAAATAAGTAACCTTCCTTGCCGGTTGGATAATTAAGTTTGTAATATCCTTAGTATTACGCTTTTGTTAGAGGTTACTGACTGGCAAAATATACGGAAGGCTTATAGACTCACTTCCTGTCAACCTATAGAGCTTAAACTTGGCACAAAGACTCGATTCTCGACAACATATTTTATTAAATTTTCAGCACAATTTTACACCCCAACCCCCAAAAAGCAATGTTTCCTGTTTTTTTTTCAAGAGAAGATGAATGAAAAAGGATTTTGGGGCATATTTTCTTCTTTTGTTCCTGAAATCTTTGGTGAAATAAATATGCGATGTAAAAGAGGGTGGATCATTACAATAGTAATCAAGTTCAGTGGCCTGTAAACTATTTTTAGACTAGCTCCATCTTCATGTATTCGATATCTGAACATAGAATACCTGATCTGCTCAATGATTGTATAGGCTGTGATAAAATAGATTATGATTGTTATGTCTGTGAGACCATAGATAATGATTGTTATGTCTGTTGGACAAGCAACAATGATTGTTGTGTCTTTTGGACAAGCGACAATGATTGCTATGTCTGTGAGACAATAGATTATGATTGTTATGTCTGTTAAACAAGAGACAACGATTGCTATTTCTGTGAGACAAGAGACAATGATTGTCTAGACTATCACATAATTGACAAGGTAAAGAATACGATCATATAAATAGAAGTTCAGTGAAATTGTTAGAAACTTTTTATTTCATAAATGTAGTAGACAATGCTGGAATAGAAAATACTTTTTATAACAATGTGTCATTTGTATTAATACAAACTTACTTTAACATGTTTTTCCCAGGCTCTGTCTGCTACGGTGAGGAAGAAGACAAGTGCTGAAGACAACAGACCGACAGCACAAACAGTCGGCTGTGTGGGGATTGTGGTGTTGGTGTTTGTGTTTGGGAGCATCATGGTCATGGATCTGACCCTCTGTGCTAGGGTCCCGAAATCAAAGCAAAAAAAATCCAAGGAAGAACTAGATATTGGAAAAGATAAAGTTTCATAATCATAAACTTTCTTAACGATGTCAACATGCAACAGCTTAACAGGCCATTGTATTGAAACACTTTGAGCAGACCATTACATCTTAATACTTTTTAACATGCCATTGTATCGAAACACTTTGAGCAGACCATTACATCTTAATACTTTGTAACATGTCATTGTATCGAAACACTTTGAGCAGACCATTACATCTTAATACTTTGTAACATGTCATTGTATCGAAACACTTTGAGCAGACCATTACATCTTAATACTTTGTAACATGTCATTGCATCGAAACACGTTGAGCAGACCATTACATCTGAATACTTTGTAACAGCGCATCGTATCGAAAGACTTTGAGCAGACCATTACATCTTAATATTTTGTAACAGGTCAATGTGTTGAAACACTTTGAGCAGACCATTACATCTTAATACATTGTAAAAGACCATTGTGTCGTGAAACTTGTGACAGACAATTGTGTCGTAATACACGTGACAGGCCAATGTATTGAAATACTTGGGACACACCATTGCAAAGTAACACTTGTGACGGACCATAATATTGTAATACTTTGTGATATACACTTGTACAGAAATACTTGTGACAGATAATTTGCATCTTAATTCTTGTGACAGACCATTATGTTGGAATACCTGTGACTATTGAACCATAATACTTGTGACGAATAATTGTACCATTATTCTTGTAACGGACTATTATACCGTAATACTTGTGACTAATAATTGTACCATAATACTTGTGACAGATAACTATACCGTAATACTTGTGACACATAATTGGATCATGATTATTATTATATTATTATTATTAGTGGTTTATATAGCTCGTTACTCAGCCTAGGGCTGAGCTCACCGCACGGTACATAAAAATATTTGCAAACATGATTATGAAATTAAAAAGTAGCATGAATTTTTTAAATAAAAAAAAACAGCTGTATAACAACAAAAGAAAAAAAAATGTATATTCACACAACACACCCCAGAACTTTTACATGTAGAGCCATGGACAGTAACAAGCAGCATCATTTATCGGCAATTGTGGGGAATAAGTCATGATAATAGAGTTGAAAGAGATGTGTTTTGATTGCAATTTTGAAGGCCTGTATGGTCGGTATATTGCGGATGTGACGTGGGAGAGAATTCCATTGTTTGAGGGCGCAGAAAGAGAAAGATTTTTCCCCATACGCTTTAGTGCATGTTCTGGGAAGAGAAAGAATACGTGTGTCTGCGGAGGAACGAAGGTTTCGAAGTGGTGAATAGACAGTAAGAAGTTCATTAAGATAGGAAGGGCAGGAATCAGAGAAAAATGTGTGACAGAGAACAGACAGCTTGTAATCAATGCGTGTCTGTATGGGGAGCCAATGAAGTGAGTGAAGTAGTGGAGTGACGTGATCACGTTTCTTTGCCTTTAGAACTAACCGAGCAGCTGAGTTTTGAACTATGAAATGCGTTGGTGAACCCGGCAAAGAAAGTTACAATAGTCAAGACCAGAGAGAACAAGAGCACAGACTGGTGTTTTTGTTGCGTTGACTGTGAGGTCGAGCGGGATGGAACTGATCTGACGGATAGCGGTGCATGAGAGAAATATAATTTTTGAGAGACATGTTGTCTTCTTCTTCTTCTGGTAGGATGCGATGCTGAATCCTTGTACTTGCATATGTGCAAAGGTTAGGGAAGCGATGTTGGAATCCTAATGGCTCCTAGTGGATGTCAGGGCAGTCTTGAAGCTCCCGAATGACGTCAAGTCCACGGCAGCATTGCTCAGGTGGTTCCAAGAAATTATTGTTGGTGGGAAAGATGATTGTTTATTATAAATAGAACTGTGTTACACCGAGGCACAGTGAAGCCTTCACTATTGTTCCGGACGTAATTGTTTATGGGGTTGTTTGAGATGATGTCGGTGTTTAGTGAGCGCTTGGCTCTGATTAAGCAACCTGGCTTCTGTGGGGTGAGATACGTGTTTGCTGGGATGACCAGCACTAGCCTCCTGACCACTTTCTATAGGAATGTTAGTCGGAGCTTTTCTCGTCCGTCATAGTGGTTTGATGATAGCTGTTACAAAGAGAATGAATGTTTGCAGAAGAAAAGCTCTCATTTACTATGGTGGTTATCATTGGGAGCAATTGATCCAACGACTCTACAAACAATGGAGTGGTAATTGGGTCGAGAGAACATGACGTAGGTTTAGATTTTAGAATAATACTTTTGACCTCTTGTTCTGAAACAGGTTTAAAAACATCAAAATTTGAACTTACTATAGAAGAAGTAGGCAGGTCAAGAGACAATACATCAAGACGATCAAGCTCAGCACGAATTTCAGCTTTGACTATCACACGACTAAAAATTGTATTATGATACGTCTCATTTTATCATATTATAATAAAATAAATGTTTGTTTTTTTATAAAACTAAACTTTACGAAGCTCAGTGCGACTATGTTTATATGTTTGTATGTTTATATGTTTGTATGTTTATATGTTTGTATGTTTATATGTGTGTATGTTTATATGTGTGTATGTTTATATGTTTGTATGTTTATATGTTTGTATGTTTATATGTTTGTATGTTTATATGTGTGTATGTTTATATGTTTGTATGTTTATGTTTGTATGTTTGTATGTTTATATGTTTGTATGTTTATATGTTTGCCCGCCCGTAAATGTGTAAATGGGTCGATTGATCACCAGAAAACCAAAAAAGGAATCGACACCAAATTTGACTTGATCAATGCTTCTGACCTAAAGATGGTTCATCCTAAACTACAGATGGATCCTCCAGACCTAAAGATGGTTCCTCCAGACCTACAGATGGTTCCTCCAGACGTAAAGATGGTTCCTAGAACGCTTGGGAGAGTAACGAGTAGAATTTACGGGGTTAAAATTTATAATGTAGAGGGTAAACAGTAAAATGTAGAGGGCAAACAGTAAAATGTATAGTGTAAGGAGTAAAATTAAAACGTAGAGGGTAAACAGTAAAATGTAGAGTGTAAGGAGTAAAATTAAAAGTGTTCTTTTATATGTAATGGCTTAGAGGGACGTTCAAGTTATTTAATATAGTTTTAAAATATGTGGTTTCAAAAATAGTCAGTTAGAATTATCACATATTTCCGTGGCATGCCTAAAGGCTTACCTAGCAATGTACAGTCCAGGATGATTTTTATACACTTTTATTGCAAACGTTATAATGTAGTAGGTGTGTGTGTGGGGTGGGGGGAGGGGATTAATAAGTGTGTTGTGATAAAGACCCAAATCAGCAAATAGTAAAGCTACGTCTCTGAAAGGGTAGGTGTATTCTATAAGGATAGCAATGTTTAAAAGATTCATTTGTTACACACGGTCTCAAAGCCATCATTTGTTACACACGGTCTCAAGGCCATCATTTGTTACAAACTGTCCCAAAAAAAAATCATTTGTTAAACACAGTCTCAAATGCACCATTTATTTCACATGGTCTCAAAACATCATTTATTACACACGATTTCAGGGGCATAATTTATTACATACGATCTCAAAGGTATCATTAGTTTGACACTGTCTCCATGTTTTCATTTGTTACACACTGTTTCGAAGAAATAATTCGTCAAACACTGTCTCGAAAGCATCCTTTGTTACACATAGTCTCAAAGGAATCATATGTTACACACTGTCTCAAAGGAATCATTTGTTACACACTGTCTCAAAGGAATCATTTGTTACACACAGCCTCAAAGGAATCATTTGTTAAACACTGTCTCATAGGAATCATTTGTTACACACAGCCTCAAAAGAATCATTTGTTACACACTTTTTCAATGATGTCAATTTTTACTCACATAACAATATTGGTACACAATAGAATTTACATTTTAAATTCAATTATTTACACGTTTTACATTTAGGAAAAGTTTCTTAAAATCTAAGCTGACGTTTGACGATTTAAACAAAAAAAATCATTATCAGATATTCACTCACTAGTGTAGAAGAGTGTGTCATATGTCATGAAGTCAGATTTGAAGTTCCATATTCGTGTAGTAGGCTCTACAAAGTATATTCCTTATAATGCGTTGTTCGTCCCTCGAAGTCGACAATGACCATCGAATCATCCGGTTAGGAGCGGGCGGGGCAGGTTGGGATTACGGTGAGCTCTTATGTGGCTTATTAGACCGATCCTTGCTCGGAATTATCTATGAAACCGTGGGCATGGAATAGTTGCTTCAGGCGATGACCTAATGTTGCTCTTTCGGACAAACCTGCGTGTCTCAGCTGTGGTTATTCTCTTAGCTTCGTGGGATTTAGCACCCTTCTTGACAGCAGCTCTCCATCTGGCTCTGTCCTGGGCTGTCTGCATCCATTGAGTAGGGTTTATGTTGAAGGCCTTTAGTGCCACTTTCAGTGAGTCTTTGTAACGCTTTCTTTGGCCTCCTTGGGAGCGCTTGCCTTATAATAGCAAAAACACGACGGAAAGGCTGATCAAGAACGCTTCGACATCAATTGTGGCATCTAGACAAACATTTTTTTTCATAATTTTGAAATATTGGTGCATTTCAAAATTATAATATCCCCATTTTTTTAAAGAGGGTCCCTTTCTTCAGGTGATTTCAATGGAATAATATGTCTTAAAAATTGTGTTCGTTATCCATTGTAAAATACGCAAATCTTCAAAATATGAAAGATTAAATTATGTTTTCATATGTGAGCAATATAAATAAAATGACACTTAATAGATAGTTCTAGGCGAGACTTGGTATACATTGACTTTGAAATATATTGGAAAAAGAAGAGGGCTGTGAAATGAAATTATTCCCAACTGTCGGTGTGGTTAGGGTTAGGGTTAGGGTTAGGGTTATTGTGAACTAAAGATCATTGCGTTCAATGTGGGAGGTTAGGGTTAGGGTTATTAATAATAATAATAATAATAAAGTTCATTTCAAAAACACGCTTCATCCCCAAAAGCTCGAAGCGCGGTACAAAGTCAACAAAAAACAAATCTATAATTTACCACATTTAAAACAAACGCAACACAACAAAAACTAATTACTAGCATACAATGGCAAAGTCTTTCTAGCCATTTCAACCATACGCAACACAGCCATTATGCATTAACTGGAAAATAAGGTAGACAACCATACCAGAAGTTGTTTGCGAAATACATGTGTCTTTAAATCGTTTTAAAGGACTCCAGTGTCTGGTTGTTTCTGAGAGCGACAGAAATGGCTTTCCAAATTGTTGGACCAGCAAATGCGAAAGTGCGCTTTCCGTAAGTCTCAAGGCAAACACGTAGTGTCGAGAGTTTGCCACTATTGGATGAGCGGAACTCTCTACTGGGTACATAAGGCGTCAGCAGCTCTTTCAGATAGGACGGCGCCAGGTCATGTAAGCAGCGGTAGCACAAAGTTCCGATTTTGTACTCTAGTTTTTGCATGGTCGAACTTGCGTTTGCGGAGAACTATGCGAGCCGCATTATTCTGTGCTCTGTGAATTTTATTATTTTATTCAGGAGCGTAGCTGGAAGACACACCGTGAGAGCATTTCAATAGTCCATGCGTGATAGCACAAATGCAGACATCAGCCTCTTTGTTGCATCAATTGTCAGGAAGGGCTTGATGTGACTAATCCAACGCAGCTCCAGAAAAATCGCCTTGCATAGCATGTTAATATGACTTTCAAAAGTTAGTCTTCTATCTAGGTAGACACCCAGGTACCGCACATTTTGAGCTAACTCAATACGCACACCTAGGAGAGTAATGGATATCTTGTTATTTGCAGCTTTTTGCTTCGGAGCGGTCGCTATGGGGAGCAGCTCAGTCCTATCATCATTCAATTTGAGCTTGTTTATGGTCATCCAGTGCTTCACCGACTCCATTGTCTTCTGTGTCATACTGAGCAGCTGAGGGAACTGAGAAGAGATCACTGATTGATGAAGTGTGTATCGTCCGCGAACATGTGATACAACATGTCAAACTGCCTGATCTCTGCACCCAGGGGTACATCGTGAAAAGCATCGGGCCTAGGACCGAGCCCTGGGGTGCTCCGAATTCGATATTAGATTTCTTCGAGGTCAAGGCGTTTGAAATAACTGACTGCACCCGAGTATTCAGATACGATCGGAACCATGACACAGAACGGTATCAGTGAGACCGAACGTTTGTTGCAGACGCTGGAGCAGTATGCCGTGGTCGAGCGTATCGAAAGCTGCCGATAAATCGAGTAAAGACAAAATCGATACCTGACCCTCATCACAAGACGTCAGAAGGTCGTTTACGACGCACAACAGGGCTGTCTCAGTAGAGTGATGCACCCTGTATGCTGACTGGAATGGTTCAAACAAGTCAAACTGAGTAAGGTGATCAAGGAGTTTGCGGAGAACGACTTTTTCTAAGATTTTAGAAATAAATGGTAGATTTGAGATAGGGCGATGATTTTCCATCACATTTGGATCAAGATTTGATTTATTTAATAGTGGAATGACGATCGCCTCTTTAAAAGATGATGGAACAATACCAGTAGTTAAGGACTGATTTATGATATAGGTAATGATGGGGACTATTTCATCCAGACATTCATACAAGAGCCCTGCTGGTAGAGGGTCAAGCGAACATGACTTTCTTGGGGTATCAGCGAGGATTTTCCTCACATTCGATTCACTGACCTCTACAAATTCACCCATAGAAGAGCCGTTGGAGAGTGAGAATTCTGGAGCAGTATCGATGCAACTGTCAAGTTTCGCTCTCATCCTCTTAACTTTTGTAATAAAGTAGTCATTTAGATCGTCTGGCAGCTCTTCTACAGCAATGTTATTTGGCAGAGATGTAGCCTTGTTTTTACGGGTCAGCTGACCCACAATGCGAAATAAGTCCTTGCTTGAGCTGCTGCCTGTAATCTGATGAACAACATGCTCAATCCTACCTGCAAGGACCAACCTCTTGGTTCGTTCCCTGTGGTCAACAAAGATTTGTTGTTGCACAGTCAAGCCCGACTTCCACCATTGGCATTCTGCACGTCGCTGCTTCTGCTTAGCGTCCTTAATATTGTGAACTTAAGATCATTGCGCTCAATATGGGAGCTAAAATGGGTTAGGGTTAGGATTAGGTGCAAAACTAATTCATTCACTAAAATGGTTTAGGGTTAGGGTTAAGGATAGGGTTAGGGGTAAAACTAATTCATTTGCTAAAATACGTTCTTGAACTTTGAAAGTTTAAAAAATAATCTTGATAGGATTTTATCTCAAGTGTAATCTTGACAAATTGTTTATGTATTTCACAACACATTTAGATGTGTTAAAGATAAGAATATGTTCATTAACAATATAAGACAATGCCATACACTGTTTATTGGATGTTTACTTTATTGAAACCATAAGGCTAGTGAAGGGTGGATATGCCATCAAATTGGTCCATGAAGTGTTGACATGCTATCAAAATGGCTAAAGAATTGTTGACATGCTATCAAAATGGCTCATGAAATTTTGACATGCTATCGAAATGGCTCAGAAAGCGTTGACATGCTATCTAAATGGCCCATGAAGTGTTGATATGCTATCAAGTGATCTATGGAGTGTTGACATGCTATCAAAATGACCCATGAAGGGTTGATATGCTATCAAAATGGCCCATGAAGTGTTGACATGATATCAAAATGGCTCATTAAGTGTTGACATGCTATCAAAATGGCTCAGGAAGGGTTGACATGCTATCAAAATGGCCCATGAAGTGCTGACATGCTATTAAAATGGTCCATGAATTACATATGAGGTTGGATTAGAGGTAATTCTTCTCTAGCGTCTCTTCCCTCAACAAACTTTCTTGTTTTGAAATATTTTAAACAAATCTGGGATAGAAGAGTCAACGATCATTTATTTTTTTAACGATATAAAAAATAACTAAAAAAGATAATTCTGATTTTTTAAATAAAAATTAACTAGGTTTGCGAGTAGGAAGATCTGTTGGAATCTATTTTTTCAATTAATAAAATTAGATTCGCCTTTGGAATCTATATAGTCAACTAATAAACTAGTGAAATAAGTATCTTAGATTTTATTAGAGATCTTAGGCAATTCTAAAAAAATATCTACCACTCAACGTATAATAGAGACTAAATAGCGTAATCTTTGAGTGCAGTTTGAGAAGCATCTTTGCAAAAAGAGTTTACCACCGTCATTTGTTACTGCTAGAGACGGATTTAAGTGCTTAGCAAACTACATATTTAATCAATGACCCCAGGTTCTAACTAACCCTGACCTAACAAGTGTATAGCATACTGCATGCTTAATGAGTAGCCCTAGGTTTTTTCCACGGGACATTTCCAAAAATAATATCATTATCTAGAAAGCGGGAAATAGACAATGGCATCAAGCTAAATCAGTAAATATTTCTTTCACCGCTGAAGCTATACAACTCTAATTCAAAATTAATTTTCTTCAAAATTAAGACAGCAAAGTTGACTGACATCTATTTATAAATAATTGTATCATTTGAAAGAGAAAGATTAAATAAAATGAAGCTATTCTTATTTATAGTTTTAATTATTTTTTTTTTTTTTTTTTTTTTTTGTTTTATGAAAATAAAAGTATTCGCTGCTATTAAAATTTTTAAAAACGTCTACTTTACGTTCAACCTTCAACCTGACAAAGAAAGTCAGCATGACAACGACGGTCAACATGATCAAGAAAGTTAACGTGACAACAACAGTCAACAGGGCTCAGTGCTAGGCCCTNTTTTTTTTTTTTTTTTTTTTTTTTTTTTTTTTTTTTTTTTTTTTTTTTTGTCTTATGAAAATAAAAGTATTCGCTGCTATTAAAATCTTTAAAAACGTCTACTTGACGTTCAACCTTCAACCTGACAAAGAAAGTCAGCATGACAACGACGGTCAACATGATCAAGAAAGTTAACGTGACAACAACAGTCAACAGGGCTCAGTGCTAGGCCCTTGTTTGTTCCTAGCATATATCAATTATCTGCCGAGAAGCTGACCTCTCAGGCAAGACTGTTCGCAAACGACACGGCGGTGTATAGGAAGATCGCCAACAGTTCTGAACAGAGCCAGCTCCAACAAGACCTCAATCGGTTAGCTGAGTGGGAGATGAGCTGGGACATGTAAATTTAATCCCGTCAAGTGCCAGACCCTGTCAGTCTCCAGCAACATATCGCCTCTACAAAACTCTTACGAATTGCATGGTCATATTCTTGAACCAGTTTCCTCAGTTAAGCACGTAGATGTTTCCATTCAAAGAGAGGTCGATTGGGACGAGCACATTAACAGTGTGTGCAACCGGGCAAACAAGACCCTGGGGTTCCTAAGGCGCAATCTGAAGATCGGCAACTCAAGCGTGAAAGAAAAAGCCTATAAAGCCTTTGTCCGGTCTCTTTTAGAATACGCTTCTACAGTCTGGGACCCATCTACCCAGAAAAGTATCGACAGGTTGGAGGCGTTCCAAGCTTCCAAAAGCAACATTTAAGGCGGCTACACTCGACACATTTGGGTCTATTGCCTCCTTTATTCCAACCCCCCGTTCGTAACACCACTACTGAGCCGCCCTTGCAACCAGTGAAGTATCCCCATAAAACCCATGCACAGTAAAATCGTAAAACCCTTTGAAACATAGGAGCCAGAATGATCAGTTCATTGATCGTTAGGGTTAGGGTTAGGGTTAGGGTTACAGAAGGAGCCAGAATGATCAGTTCATTGATCGTTAGGGTTAGGGTTAGGGTTAGGGTTACAGAAGGAGCCAGAATGATCAGTTCATTGATCGTTAGGGTTAGGGTTAGGGTTAGGGTTACAGAAGGAGCCAGAATGATCAGTTCATTGATCGTTAGGGTTAGGGTTAGGGTTACAGAAGGAGCCAGAATGATCAGTTCATTGATCGTGGGCCCTCAAAATAAAGGAGAAGAACAAAAGTCAACATGACAATGAAAGTCAACATGACAAAGAAAGTCAACATGACAATGAAAGTCAACATGACAAAGAAAGTCAACATGACAAAGACAGTCAACATGACAACCAAAGTCAGTGTTCTGTTCCGAAGGCTTTAAAAGGGTACAATATTGAAAGCATTTACCAAATTTAAAACATTGAAAGCATAGAATAAGTGTACCCTATTGTAAGCACATACTAATTGTATCATATTTGAAGCATTTACTAAGTTTACAATATTGAAAGTATAATTTACCAAGTGTACAATATTTAATGCATATAGTTAATGTATCACATTGAAAGCATTTGCTACGTCTGCAATATTGAACGCATATAGTTAATGTATCTTATTGAAAGCTTTTAACAAATCTACAATATTAAAAGCATATAGTAAGTGTACAATATTAAGTGAAGCCTTTAACAAGAGTATAATTAATAAATCACATCAGGTATAAATGTGCCATTAAACAAGTAAAAATTTACTACGACTTCAGGAAGAAATGTACCATCACAGCAGGTAAAAATGTTTAACTGCAGCAGTTAAAAATGTACCAATACGGCAGGTAAAAATTTACCAACACTGCAGGTAAAAATGTACCATTATAGCAGGCACAAAAGGAATTCTGTCTTTCGCTTTCAGCCATGTTGCCAGACCACCTTTGGAGGATCCACCCGCGGTCAGTAGGCGTGGTTTGGTCATCGTCTTAGATGTAGATGCAGCCCTCCCTTTTATTTGATGTCTGCTATCGCTAACTGGCTGCAGCCCTCCTTTTCATTTTTGGTCGTATGTCACGAGTTGACAGCTATACTAAAGCTAGACAGTATTGGTCAAGATGGACTTGGTGAAGACGATGTGCTGCTTTGGAATAGTGTGGTTCAGCTGTTTAAAGGAAAGTATGTATCTTTTTAAACACATTTATAATGACTAATTACTCATACTTCGATGGCCAAAAAAACCCAAATAATTCAATGTGAGAAAATGTAATGTCATTGGAAGAATACAAATTGCGTTTTTTATGTGGGCCTGGTTGTAATTTAAACATCTTTCACGATTCTTTATTTAAGAAAAAAAAAATTGTGTCAAGATTGTGGTGGTTGTCTAACTGTAAGAAATTTTAATCATGATAATGGTGGTCTGTCAAGTGATTGGAAGTAAAAGTGTTTCATGATAGTGGAGGTTTGTCTGATGAATGGTCACACAATGTGAATCAATATTTTTTTATTTTTTTTTTAATTATTATACGTGGATTTATATAGCGTGGTACCCCAGCCTAGGGCTGGGCGCACCACGCTGTACATACAGCCTAGGGCTGGGCGCACCACGCTGTACATACAGCCTAGGGCTGGGCGCACCACGCTGTACATACAGCCTAGGGCTGGGCTCACCACGCTGTACATACAGCCTAGGGCTGGGCGCACCACGCTGTACATACAATTTAACAAACATAATAAAATAATAAAATAATTAATTGACATACATTAATTAAATAAAAGAAAACAAATTTATATTTAAAACAATTTACAACTCAAGTCATAGACGACACTCAGTACCATCGTTCTTCGGTCAGAGATGGGAATCAGTCAGGATAGTAGAGATTAAAGAGAAAGATATAATAGAGGTGTGTGAGGTATATGGTAAAACAATGTGTAAAATATAATAGAGGTTTGTATGGTGAATGGTAAAACAATGTGTAAAATATAATAGAGGTTTCTATGTTGAATGGTGAAACAATGTGTATCAATATAATAGATGTTTGTCAGCTGAATGGTTAAAAAATGTGTATCAATATAATAGAGGTTCGTCAGGTGTCTGGTAAAACATTGTGTAAAATATAATAGAGGTTTTTCAGGTGAATAGGAAAACAATGTGTATCAATATAGTATAGGGTTTTCTTTGCAGTGGCCAATGTCTTGAGATGTTTCATAGCATTAGATAGATTAGGGTTTTCTTTGCAGTGGCCAATGTCTTGAGATGTGTCATAGCATTAGATAGATTAGGGTTTTCTTTGCAGTGGCCAATGTCTTGAGATGTTTCATAGCATTAGATAGATTAGGGTTTTCTTTGCAGTGGCCAATGTCTTGAGATGTGTCATAGCATTAGATAGATTAGGGTTTTCTTTGCAGTGGCCAATGTCTTGAGATGTTTCATAGCAATAGATAGATCAGGGTTTTCTTTGCAGTGGCCAATGTCTTGAGATGTGTCATAGCATTAGATAGATTAGGGTTTTCTTTGCAGTGGCCAATGTCTTGAGATGTTTCATAGCATTAGATAGATTAGGGATTTCTTTGCAGTGGCCAATGTCTTGAGATGTGTCATAGCATTAGATAGATTAGGGTTTTCTTTGCAGTGGCCAATGTCTTGAGATGTGTCATAGCATTAGATAGATTAGGGTTTTCTTTGCAGTGGCCAATGTCTTGAGATGTTTCATAGCATTAGATAGATTAGGGTTTTCTTTGCAGTGGCCAATGTCTTGAGATGTGTCATAGCATTAGATAGATTAGGGTTTTCTTTGCGGTGGCCAATGTCTTGAGATGTGTCATAGCATTAGATAGATTAGGGTTTTCTTTGCAGTGGACAATGTCTTGAGATGTTTCATAGGATTAGATAGATTAGGGTTTTCTTTGCAGTGGCCAATGTCTTGAGATGTTTCATAGCATTAGATAGATTAGGGTTTTCTTTGCAGTGGCCAATGTCTTGAGATGTTTCATAGCATTAGATAGATTAGGGTTTTCTTTGCAGTGGCCAATGTCTTGAGATGTGTCATAGCATTAGATAGATTAGGGTTTTCTTTGCAGTGGCCAATGTCTTGAGATGTGTCATAGCATTAGATAGATTAGGGTTTTCTTTGCAGTGGCCAATGTCTTGAGATGTGTCATAGCATTAGATAGATTAGGGTTTTCTTTGCAGTGGCCAATGTCTTGAGATGTGTCATAGCATTAGATAGATTAGGGTTTTCTTTGCAGTGGCCAATGTCTTGAGATGTGTCATAGCATTAGATAGATTAGGGTTTTCTTTGCAGTGGCCAATGTCTTGAGATGTGTCATAGCATTAGATAGATTAGGGTTTTCTTTGCAGTGGCCAATGTCTTGAGATGTGTCATAGCATTAGATAGATTAGGGTTTTCTTTGCAGTGGCCAATGTCTTGAGATGTGTCATAGCATTAGATAGATTAGGGTTTTCTTTGCAGTGGCCAATGTCTTGAGATGTGTCATAGCATTAGATAGATTAGGGTTTTCTTTGCAGTGGCCAATGTCTTGAGATGTGTCATAGCATTAGATAGATTAGGGTTTTCTTTGCAGTGGCCAATGTCTTGAGATGTGTCATAGCATTAGATAGATTAGGGTTTTCTTTGCAGTGGCCAATGTCTTGAGATGTGTCATAGCATTAGATAGATTAGGGTTTTCTTTGCAGTGGCCAATGTCTTGAGATGTGTCATAGCATTAGATAGATTAGGGTTTTCTTTGCAGTGGCCAATGTCTTGAGATGTGTCATAGCATTAGATAGATTAGGGTTTTCTTTGCAGTGGCCAATGTCTTGAGATGTGTCATAGCATTAGATAGATTAGGGTTTTCTTTGCAGTGGCCAATGTCTTGAGATGTGTCATAGCATGAGATAGATTAGGGTTTTCTTTGCAGTGGCCAATGTCTTGAGATGTGTCATAGCATTAGATAGATTAGGGTTTTCTTTGCAGTGGCCAATGTCTTGAGATGTGTCATAGCATTAGATAGATTAGGGTTTTCTTTGCAGTGGCCAATGTCTTGAGATGTGTCATAGCATTAGATAGATAAGAAGATTGGTTTCCGTCTTGTTTTCGAAGAATTTATCACAAACAGAGTAACCATCTGATATGTATGGGTGTACTCAGAGTTAGCATCTGATATGTATGGATGTCCTTAAAGTTATCATGTAATGTGTATGGATGTCCTTAAAGTTATCTTCTGATGTGTATGGACATCATTAAAGTTATCATTTGATGTGTATGGATGTCCTTAAAGTTATCATCTGATGTGTATGGACATCATTATAGTTATCATCTGATGTGTATGGATGTCCTTAAAGTTATCATCTGATGTGTATGGATGTCCTTAAAGTTATCATCTGATGTGTATGGATGTCCTTAAAGTTATCATCTGATGTGTATGGATGTCCTTAAAGTTATCATCTGATGTGTATGGATATCATTATAATTATCATCTGATGTGTATGGATGTCCTTAAAGTTATCATCTGATGTGTATGGATGTCCTTAAAGTTATCATCTGATGTGTATGGATATCATTATAATTATCATCTGATGTGTATGGATGTCCTTAAAGTTATCATCTGATGTGTATGGATGTCCTTAAAGTTATCATCTGATGTGTATGGATGTCCTTAAAGTTATCATCTGATGTGTATGGACATCATTATAGTTATCATCTGATGTGTATGGATGTTCTTAAAGTTATCATCTGATGTGTATGGATGTCCTTAAAGTTATCATCTGATGTGTATGGACATCATTGTATTTATCATCTTATGTGTATGGATGTCCTTAAAGTTATCATCTGATGTGTATGGATGTCCTTAAAGTTATCATCTGATGTGTATGGATGTCCTTAAAGTTATCATCTGATGTGTATGGACATCATTATAGTTATCATCTGATGTGTATGGATGTTCGTAAAGTTATCATCTGATGTGTATGGATGTCCTTAAAGTTATCATCTGATGTGTATGGACATCATTGTATTTATCATCTGATGTGTATTGATGTCCTTAAAGTTATCATCTGATGTGTATGGATGTCCTTAAAGTTATCATCTGATGTGTATGGATGTCCTTAAAGTTATCATCTGATGTGTATGGACATCATTATATTTATCATCTGATGTGTATGGACATCATTATATTTATCATCTGATGTGTATGGACATCATTATGGTTATCATCTGATGTGTATGGACATCATTATAGTTATCATCTGATGTTTATGGACATCATTATAGTTATCATCTGATGTGTATGAACATCATTATAGTTATCATCTGATGTGTATGGACATCATTATAGTTATCATCTGATCTTTATGGACATCATAATAGTTATCATCTGATCTTTATGGACATCATTATAATTATCATCTGATCTTTATGGACATCATTATAGTTATCATCTGATGTTTATGGACATCATTATAGTTATCATCTGATCTTTATGGACATCATTATAGTTATCATCTGATGTTTATGGACATCATTATAGTTATCATCTGATGTGTATGGACATCATTATAGTTATCATGTGATGTTTATGGACATCATTATAGTTATCATCTGATCTTTATGGACATCATTATAGTTATCATCTGATCTTTATGGACATCATTATAGTTATCATCTGATCTTTATGGACATCATTATAGTTATCATCTGATCTTTATGGACATCATTATAGTTATCATCTGATCTTTATGGACATCATTATAGTTATCATCTGATCTTTATGGACATCATTATAGTTATCATCTGATCTTTATGGACATCATTATAGTTATCATCTGATGTGTATGGATATCATTATATTTATCATCTGATCTTTATGGACATTATTATAGTTATCATCTGATGTTTATGGACATCATTATAGTTATCACCTGATGTTTATGGACATCATTATAGTTATCATCTGATGTTTATGGGCATCATTATAGTTATCATCTGATGTTTATGGACATCATTATAGTTATCATCTGATGTTTATGGACATCATTATAGTTATCATCTGATGTGTATGGACATCATTATAGTTATCATCTGATGTTTATGGACATCATTATAGTTATCATCTGATCTTTATGGACATCATTATAGTTATCATCTGATCTTTATGGACATCATTATAGTTATCATCTGATCTTTATGGACATCATTATAGTTATCATCTTATCTTTATGGACATCATTATAGTTATCATCTGATGTGTATGGACATCATTATAGTTATCATCTGATCTTTATGGACATCATTATAGTTATCATCTGATGTTTATGGACATCATTATAGTTATCATCTGATCTTTATGGACATCATTATAGTTATCATCTGATCTTTATGGACATCATTATAGCTATCATCTGATGTGTATGGACATCATTATAGTTATCATCTGATCTTTATGGACATCATTATAGTTATCATCTGATGTTTATGGACATCATTATATTTATCATTTTACTGTCAAGCATTTGATAAAAGCGAGGATATGTTGATTTTATTTTATTTGATCAATTTAGATCACAGAAGAAACTGCAAGGCAGGAAAGTAATGTGATGGACAATGGAGATTTGTCCCGCGTCCCCACCCCCCCAAAATAAAAATTAAAATAATTCATATGTATCTAAACTATTTTACAAAATTGTTAATCTTGTACTCATATACTTACCCCTAACCTAAGAATTTATTATTTTATTTGATCAATTTAGATCACAGAAAAAACTGCAAGGCAGGAAAGTAATGTGATGGACAATGGAGATTTGTCCCGCGTCCCCCCCCCCCCCAAAATAAAAATTAAAATAATTCATATGTATCTAAACTATTTTACAAAATTGTTAATCTTGTACTCATATACTTACCCCTAACCTAAGAATTTCATTTTAAAAATCATCTCTTACTCAAATACTTACCGTAACCCTAACCTAAGAACTTCATTTAAAAAATCATCTTTTACTCAAATACTTACCGTAATCCTAACCCGTCATATACATGTTCATCTTATACTTAAATATGTTCTTAACCCTAACCCTAACATATACCTACCCTAACTCTAAAAACTTTTTTATACTCATACACTTATCCTAATCCTAAGATATTTATAAAAATGCTCACCTAATCCTCATGTACTTACTATCAACAATTACATACAGAAAAACGTTTATTTTATAATCTATACTTGACCTAAACATGTCATAGTAATGTTTTTATACTCATATACTTACACTAATTCTAACCCTAAACCTAACCCTAACCTATGCGTACATCTCCAGGCCAGGCGTTGTGCAGCGCCATTACCAGCGACTATACAATGTGCACGTCTACAGTATCCAGATCAGAGGCGGCGCTGACTTGTCTCAATCTTGGTTACAGGCTGATACAGCCACGTTCTGAAACTGAATATAATTATTGGGGCAATTACCTACAGGTTTACTACAACGGTCATTCCGTGTGGTCCGGGGCCATTTGGAATGCAGCACTTTCTGGTAGGGATAATTTTGTTTTCATAACATCATTAACATTTCGGTATATTAACCGACAATTTATTAACCCTAACCTCAACCATTAACCTCTTAAGCTAAACCTAACACTATTTTGCATGTTTTATTCCAAAAGTAACAAAACTTAACCTAAATCCTAATCCTTAACTCTAACTCTAACCTGAAACACTAACCCTAACTTTTTATTTTTATGCTTTATTTCAATTGTGACTAAACCTAACCCTAACCCCTAATCGTAACCCTAACCCTAAAAATTATTTCTATTTTTATCCCCTCGAGTGACATCCATACATTTCATCCATACATTCCATCCATACATTTCATCCACACATTTCATCCATATATTTCATCCATACATTTCATCCATACATTTCATCCATACATTTCATCCACTCGTAAAGTTGGACTCCACAAATTCATTATTCTAATAACTTTACTTTCAGCTTACACCTGGGAGACCACGAGTACACCAGTCCCATCCAGTTACTTTACATCTACCTATACGACAGGTGTTTGTGTCAGCTACGAACCTCAAAAGTATCTGTTGTTACTGAGTTCAAATCATGAATTTGAAACAAATTCATGTTTTGAAACCAAATGTAAGTATCAAGGTCTTAATGAATTTATTTTGTTTTTTTTAACTATACCTTACAGTGTTATGTCTTTATAAGGATCATAAGTGATGATGTTACTTGCAGTTATTGCTTATATTATTTATTCACATTCACAGACTTCAATGATTATCTAACAAAGCACGATGGCCAGAACTCCACGAATTTGCATCAAACCATTTATTAACTGAATAATGTGCACCACATGAAATAATATCTCTGTACACTGGAGCTACTATAATTGTCCTAACTTCTTCCACTTTACCATTTGTTCAATCAACATTAAGATGATGCTGAATACAAAAGTATCATAGCAAGTGCTAATAAAGAAAAATACTCAACGGCCATCCATCCCATAACTCCCTTAAACTTCCTTTAACTTCCTGCTCCTTCTACTTAACAAAACGAGACATTTTTCCGAAACAAAATTAATATCTAACTATTTGATCTGTGACAGTCTTGATGATGTAACTACAATGCTACAGAAACGTCCTAAATTAAATATGTCACGTGGACGTCCTAATATTGTAACTACAATGTCACGTTGACGGCTTTCAGCAATCGATAATCCTATTGAAATTGCTTTTGTCCCACACAACAGACATGCTACAAAACACATGCGACAAAACATATCGTACAAAACACATGCAACAAAACACAAATTACAAAACACAAGCAACAGAACAGATGTTACAAAACACATGTTACAAAACACATGTTACAAAACACATCCTACGAAACTAATGTTACAAAACACATTTTACAAAAGACGTGTTACAAATCCCATCAAATCCAATGATAAAAAAAACTCATGCTACAAAACACATGTTACAAAACACTTGCTACAAAACACATTAAAGAGGCAAGAATTAAATGTGGTGCCTTAATTATAGGCTAGGCAACAATTAAAGTTATTGTAACAATTATAGCTTAGGCAAAAAGTGAAGTAAGTGAAACAGTTATAGTATAGGCAATAATTGAAGTAATTGCAACAATTAGACTCTAGACCACGTTCAAAGCTAATGCAAGCTTCTGGGTAAGAACTGTCGGTACTGCAGATAAATATTACTTAGCAAGAATTGACAGTACTGCAGGTAAATTTTAACTTAGCAAGAATTGCGGTACTGAAGGTAAATACTATAGCTTAGCAAGAATTGACAGTACTGGAGGTAATAAGTAATTTAGCAAGAATTGACAGTACTGAAGTTAAATATTAACTTAGCAAGAATTGACGGTACTGAAGGTAAATAGAAGTTTGGTTAACCTTAAACCTAACCTAACACCTTACTGCCTGACAAGATGCATAACCAAGAAAATAGGTTAACCTTAAACCTAACCTAACACCTAACTGCCTGACAAGATGCAGGACTAGGAAGTTAGGTTAACCTAAACTCTAATATTACACCTAATTGCTTGACAAGATGCAGGACTGAGAAGGGATTAGTGGCCATTATTTTGACAAGAGATATTTTCCACAAATACCTTCAGCAACGGATCTTGCATTCAATAAAGCAACAAAGTTCTGTGAGTAACACAAAAATCGATGCTAGCAAAAGTGCACGTGATTTTGTGGAAGTTGAATGGCAGAGAGTCCTAAATAGAGAACAGAACCATTAAGTCATCCATTGATTTATGACTTTGTTTAAGCCGGAAGTCATGTTGGCAGGAAGCGCTGATATCAATTGATTTAAAATGAAGGCTGAAAAGATATGGAATCGATGGCGTTGTTCTGAAGATGACTTCTGAAGATGACGTCTAAAGATTGGACAATCTCAGTGCTCACAATTATCATTCCAATGGAAATAGACTGTAACCTTAACTAACTTGCTAATAACAGAAATCTAACTGTCAACATTACACATGATTGTATGTCACACACATGATTGTATGTCACACACATGCTTGTATTTCACAAGCATGAGTGGATGTCACACCAAGATTGTATAACCCACACATGATTGTATGTCACACGAATGATTGTATGTCCCGCTGATCATTGTATGTCACACACATGATTGTATGCCACACACATGATTGTTATTCACCCTCACATAAATTAATGTCATAAATGATTGTATGTCCCACACACATGTTTTTGTCACACACTGATAAGTGTGTATGTCGCACACATAATTGTTTGTCACACACAAGAGTATGTTAAGTCACACACATGACTGAATGTCACACTCAATTTGTATTTCAGACAAAATTGTATGTCACACACAAGATGTATGTCATAATTTATGACTCTGTCACTCTGCCACTCTGACTCTCTTTCACTCTGTCACTCTGTTACTATATCACTTTGAAACTTTTGCTAAACACATCAGATCAATGTTACGAAGACGTTGCTCTAAACATATAACGAGATTTTGGGTTAGATAAAACATCATCTGTTAAATCCTATGTTATGAGCCAAGACACTTGGTGATATTTTTTTTTAGTTAATAATACATTTTGATCTCAACTCTATGATGTATGGAACCAAATTAATGACGTTTTTTGGTACAAATTATCATTAAAATCGTTTTACACGGTTCTAAGTTGGTGTCACTTAAACAATCTCACCATTGTCTTGTCAATTGCCCAATCCTTGTCACGCTGTCAATTGCCTACCTCACTTCTTATCACGCCGAGACTCACCTCAACCCCTTCTTGTCACGCCGCCAATTGCCCCACCACCTTGTGGTGAGGCCATTAATCAGCCCCCCCCTTTTTTTCACGCCATCCTTCACCCCACCCCCTTCTTGTCACGCCAACCTTCACCCCACCCCTTGTTGTCACGCCATCATTCACCCCACCCCTTGTTGTCACGCCATAATTCACCCCACCCATTGTCACGCCATCATTCACCCCACCCCTTGTTGTCAAAATGTTAACTGTTGGAGACAATTAAAGATATATACCGGTACTAATGACCAACTGTCCCCTT
Organism: Lymnaea stagnalis; assembly: GCA_964033795.1. NCBI lineage: Eukaryota > Metazoa > Mollusca > Gastropoda > Lymnaeidae > Lymnaea > Lymnaea stagnalis. The sequence goes on from CAXITT010000773.1 coordinate 157,479, forward strand.
GTTGTCACGCCATCCTTCACCCCACCCATTGTTGTCACGCCATCCTTCACCCCACCCCTTGTTGTCACGCCATCCTTCACCCCACCCCTTGTTGTCACGTCATCATTCACCCCACCCCTTGTTGTCACGCCATCATTCATCCCACCCCTTGTTGTCACGCCATCATTCACCCCACCCCTTGTTGTCACGCCATCCTTCCCCCCACCCCTTGTTGTCAAACAGCTTCTTGTCCCCACATCTTGTCTAATCTTGAAAAATCTAATTTAGTATTATACAATAAAGGTATTGATTTATTAAACAATAAAGCTTTATTAGAGATGTTTTTTTTTTCATTTCTTACTTTCAGATTCTCTTTGTGAAAAGTTGCCAGGTAAATTTTTTAAAATAAAATCCTTGAATTATATTTGATATGCTTTTCTTGACACCATTGTTCATTCCGTCAAATAAAGAACACAACAAGATCCAACCCATTTCTATCAGAATGACATTTCATATGACTGGTACAAGGTTTAACACTGCACAGTTAAGCACGTAACCCAGCTTTAACACTTAATTAATTAAACACATAACGCAGCGTCATTATTTAAAATTCTTGCACCCACTGCGTCATTATTTAAACTCCTTGCATTTACAACTAACAAAGTCATTATTTAAACTCATTGCACTAACAACTAACAAAGACAGTATTTAAACTCATTGCACTAACATCTAACAAAGTAAATATTTAAACTCATTGCACTAACAACTAACAAAGTCATTATTTAAACTCATTGCACTAACATCTGACAAAGTCATTATTTAAACTCATTGCACTAACAACTAACAAAGTCATTATTTAAACTCATTGCACTATCAACTAACAAAGACAGTATTTAAACTCATTGTACTAACAACTAACAAAGACAGTATTCAAACTCATTGCACTAACATCTAACAAAGTCATTATTTAAACTCATTGCACTAACCACTAACAAAGTCATTATTTAAACTCATTGCACTAACAACTAACAAAGTCATTATTTAAACTCATTGCACTAACAAAGACAGTATTTAAACTCCTTGCATTTACAACTAACAAAGTCATTATTTAAACTCATTGCACTAACAAAGACAGTATTTAAACTCCTTGCATTTACAACTAACAAAGTCATTATTTAAACTCATTGCACTAACCACTAACAAAGTCATTATTTAAACTCATTGCACTAACCACTAACAAAGTCATTATTTAAACTCATTGCACTAACATCTAACAAAGTCATTATTTAAACTCATTGCACTAACAACTAACAAAGTCATTATTTAAACTCATTGCACTAGCAACTAACAAAGACATTATTTAAACTCATTGCACTAACAACTAACAAAGTCATTATTTAAACTCATTGCACTAACAACTAACAAAGACAGTATTTAAACTCATTGCACTAACAACTAACAAAGTCATTATTTAAACTCATTGCACTAACAAAGACAGTATTTAAACTCATTACACTAACAACTAACAAAGTCATTATTTAAACTAAAATAGTTATTTTGTTGATATCCGAACTTCCGTAAAGACATCGTAAGTAACTCCATCTTAATGTTTCTAGTGACCACGACAGTCGCTACCACTGTGACAACCATGACAACCACGCCATTGATCACAACCTTCACTACTCTACCTGCCACATCGCCCTCAGGTGAATTTTAAGTACTATGTACGTTGTATGGGATTACTTACTACCGAATATCATCTTTAAAACGCGATTACAATTAAAGGCGAACACAGAATTTTTTGTTTTTAAAAAGCCTTACAATGTCGCCTGTCAAATGCGATATTTAATTTTTAATAGAAATACAAGTATGAATGACCGTAAGTCTCATTGTTATAAGTGGATGTAATGAATTGCAAGTGCGGATATGTCGATACTTATGAAGGATTTGGGACACACTTTTGATAGTTGTGTGCCTGAGATTGTGTATGGTGTAGGAAAGACATTTCGAACAAACCATGAGAAATGCCTGGATCTGGAGAAACATGTTCGTATTTTTGTTGTTTATTGTTATTTCAGTTATACACATTTTTTCTTTAATTGGTTCTGCGACAAGGTCGGTCATGAACATATAATGGGGTTCACTTGCAAGGGTTGGGTTTATTTTGCCAAGTTGGGGTTCACTTGCCAGGGCTTCTTAATTTTCTGATGGGGTTAGAAAAGTTTTTACTATATGTTTAAAAAAATAAAAATTATAGGTTATTTTAACTTCTGACAAAATTGTCATCGATTTAATTTAAATCATGATTCGACTAAGCTAATGTTACTTAAATCATGATTCGACTAAGCTAATGTTACTTAAATCATGATTCGACTAAGCTAATGTTACTTAAATCATGATTCGACTAAGCTAATGTTACTTAAGAAGTTTTATTATCCCACATGACGTGTCCTATGCAAGACAACCAAGGAGCCAAAATGATTAATATATTGATCGTTGGCCCTCAAAATGTAAAAAAAAAACAAAAGGACCCCGTTACAATTTTACATTACTCAACTCCGACACTATCCCAAACTATAATTCTAAAATTTGTATTACTATAATCCTAAGCTATCCCTAACCCAAATCCTAATTTTTACTTTATTCCAATCCTAAGCTATTCCTATCCCTAACCTTACATTTTACACGTTTCCAAGAAATTGAAATTGTGGCTAAAAAAAAAAAAGAAAATGTTAAATTATATTTTAACCAAAAAATTATCATAAAGAGTTTCCATAATGCTGTCTCTAGACGAGATACACTATACATTCAAACATTTTATGCTCGTAGTATACTAGAATGAGTATACATTCAAACATATTATGCTCGCATTATACTACAATAAGTATACATTCAAACATTTTATGCTCGTATTATACCAGAATGAGTATACATTCAAACATTTTATGCTCGTATTATACCAGAATGAGTATACATTCAAACATTTTATGCTCGTATTATACCAGAATGAGTATACATTCAAACATTTTAAGCTCGTATTATACCAGAATGAGTATACATTCAAACATTTTATGCTCGTATTATACAAGAATGAGTATACATTTTAAAATATGTTATGCTCGTATTATACCAGAATGAGTATACATTCAAACATTTTATGCTCGTATTATACCAGAATGAGTATACATTTTAAAATATTTTATGCTCGTATTATACCAGAATGAGTATACATTCAAACATTTTAAGCTCGTATTATACCAGAATGAGTATACATTCAAACATATTATGCTCGTATTATACCAGAATGAGTATACATTTTAAAATATTTTTGCTCGTATTATACCAGAATGAGTATACATTCAAACATTTTATGCTCGTATTATACCAGAATGAGTATACATTTTAAAATATTTTTGCTCGTATTATACCAGAATGAGTATACATTCAAACATATTATGCTCGTATTATACCAGAATGAGTATACATTCAAACATATTATGCTCGTATTACACTACAATGAGTATACATTCAATTCTTTTATACCAGAATGAGTAAACATTCAAACATAATATGCTCGTATTATACCGGAATGAGTATACATTCAAACATATTATGCTCGTATTATACCAGAATGAGTATACATTCAAACATAGTATGCTCGTATTACACTACAATGAGTATACATTCAAACATATTATACCAGAATGAGTATACATTCAAACATTTTATGCTCGTATTATACCAGAATGAGTATACATTTTAAAATATTTTATGCTCGTATTATACCAGAATGAGTATACATTCAAACATTTTATGCTCGTATTATACCAGAATGAGTATACATTTTAAATATTTGACACTTATTATACTACAATAAATTGTTTATATTTTCAGATACAATTCAGCAACCACCAACAACAATTACAGAAGCAACAAATGTATCTGCGACAACTACACTATCAAAAGTGTCGCCCACAGCATCAACATCCACATCACCATCCTCTACATCAAATTCCACATCACCATCCACAACATCAACTTCCACATCACAACTCACAACATCAACTTCAACATCACCAACAACAACATCACCGTCCACAACTCATTCACCAACAATCGAAACAGCAACAACTATTCAATCTACAATAGCACCACGTACTACCGTTTCCCCGACAACTGTCCCCACAGGAGCATCACTACTTTCAAACGTTCAGTCCACTACAGCGTCGACTACAAAAGTTTCACTGGCAATAGGTATCAACAACACAATCGTACCATCAGAAAATACGTCCCTTACTTCAACAACATCAAAATCTACAATGAAATCATACAATTTGAATGACTCAACAACATCATCGGCACCACTCACAAGCCCACCTGTATTCACGCAAGTTGTGCTACTTACAAATACACCCGCTGCAATAACAAATGACTCACATACCCACGCCATTTCAAGCACCACTATCAACACCCCCACCAGTTACACCAGCAACAGTCAGGAGGACGAATTGACCACATCCGTTGTGTCTGTCACTACCGTGACAGTTCCTGTCACCTTAGAACTCTGCGCTTGCCGTTGTCCCGTTATAGTACCAACTGACCTTGTGTTAAGAGAAGCGTTCATTTCAGAGTTGGTCAGGAAGATTCAGCAAAATCTCTTTATTGACGCACAGGTGAGATGAAAAAGGTGAGATGAAGGAGGTGAGATGAAAGAGGTCCAATGAAAGATGTAATATAAAGGAGGTGAGATCAAGCATGTGAAATGAATCAAGGGAGATGAAGGAGGTGAGATGAAGAGGTGATATGAAGGAGATGAAATAAAGGAGGTGATATGAAGGAGGTGATATGAAGGAGGTGATATGAAGGAGGTGATATGAAGGAGGTGATATGAAGGAGGTGAGATAAAGCAATGTTTAGATTAACATATGTTATTGGTTTACATCGTGATGAAAAATAAGATTGTCTGCAAAGTGAGGAGAAATAATATGGCGTACTTATTAAAGAGCAATAAGATGTTGTACATAGTCAAGAGTATAATAAGATGGTTTACATAGTGAGGAGCAAAAAGATGGTGTACATAGTGAGGACCAATTAGCTTGTGTATATAGTGAGGACCAATAAGATGGTGTACATAGTCAAGAGTATAATAAGATGGTTTACATAGTGAGGAGCAAAAAGATGGTGTACATAGTGAGGACCAATTAGCTTGTGTATATAGTGAGGACCAAAAAGATGGTGTACATAGTGAGGACCAATAAGATGGTGTATATAGTGAGGACCAATAAGATGGTGTACATAGTGAGGAGCAATAAGATGTTGTACATAGTGAGGACCAATTAGCTTGTGTATATAGTGAGGACCAATAAGATGGTGTACATAGTGAGGACCAATAAGATGGTGTATATAGTGAGGACCAATAAGATGGTGTACATAGTGAGGACCAATAAGATGTTGTACATAGTGAGGACCAATAAGATGGTGTACATAGTGAGGACCAATAAGATGTTGTACATAGTGAGGACCAATAAGATGGTGTACAAAGTGAGGATCAATAAGATGGTGTACATAGTGAGGAGCAATAAGATGTTGTACATAGTGAGGACCAATAAGATGTTGTACATAGTGAGGACCAATAAGATGTTGTACATAGTGAGGACCAATTAGCTTGTGTATATAGTGAGGACCAATAAGATGGTGTACATAGTGAGGACCAATAAGATGGTGTATATAGTGAGGACCAATAAGATGGTGTACATAGTGAGGACCAATAAGATGTTGTACATAGTGAGGATCAATAAGATGGTGTACATAGTGAGGATCAATAAGATGGTGTACATAGTGAGGACCAATAAGATGGTGTACATAGTGAGGACCAATAAGATGGTGTACATAGTGAGGACCAATTAGCTTGTGTATATAGTGAGGACCAATAAGATGGTGTACATAGTGAGGACCAATTAGCTTGTGTATATAGTGAGGACCAATAAGATGGTGTACATAGTGAGGACCAATAAGATGGTGTATATAGTGAGGACCAATAAGATGGTGTATATAGTGAGGACCAATAAGATGGTGTACATAGTGAGGACCAATAAGATGGTGTACATAGTGAGGACCAATAAGATGGTGTACATAGTGAGGATCAATAAGATGGTGTACATAGTGAGGAGCAATAAGATGTTGTACATAGTGAGGACCAATAAGATGGTGTACATAGTGAGGACCAATAAGATGGTGTACATATTAAGAGCAATAAGATGGTTAACATAGTGAGGTGCAATAAGATGGTGTACTTAGTGAGGACCAATAAGATTGTGTACTTAGTGAGGAGCAATAAGATTGTGTACACAGTGAGGACCAATAAGATTGTGTACATATTGAGAGCAATAAGATGGTTAACATAGTGAGGTGCAATCAGATGGTGTACTTAGTGAGGACCAATAAGATTTATTCGGTAATAATCAGCTTATGAATATTAGCAGCTTATGTAAATAAATAGCTCATGAATATTACAGCTTAATATTATCAACTATAAGAAATTGTTTATAGCTTAATCTTATTGTACTGAAATGTATGACACTGCGTTATAACGATAAAAATTAGAAGCATATTGCTCTACACTCTATCTGCTGTTGTCGTATTAGCATATAAAAACTACGTTTACCTTTGTTACCTTTGTTACCTTTTTTACCTTTGTTACTGAATCGGGTTTGGATGTATTCTATTGTCAATAAAATGTATGACTTTTCCCCTGCCTTAGATATAGAGAATATTAAATATAGCTTTTCTTGATTTCAAAGAAATATCAAACTAAAATATTTACGTGTGCAATATAATTTTAGAACTTGCTATCTTCTATTTCACAGAGGCATACCCAAAACTTTCACAGCTAAACTTTAAAGAACACTTATTTTAGAACAAATTATAAAACCATATATGTCCTAATTAGTTGTTAAAAATATATATTTATCAGTTTAAATTAACATATTTGGTGTATTGCATCTTCGTTTAAATTGTAATTAAATTTTATCTCCCCTGAACCATATGTTAGGACAATCATAAGACATTGTGTGGTTATAATCAAAAGAAGAATATATGAACGATATGTTTGGACAATCATAACATATATATTGATTATAATCTAAAGAAGAATCTATGAGCCGATGATAGGACAATCATAACACATATATTGGTTATAATCTAAAGAAGAATCTGTGAGCCGATGCTAGAACAATAATAACACATATAGTGATTATAATATAAAGAAGAATCTCTCAGAGATATGTTAGGACAATCATAACACATATATAGGTTTTAATCTGAAGAAGAATCTATGAGCGGATGTTGATGTTATTTAAAGAATGTTATTATTCATAAAAAAAATTAAATGGATATTAAATGTAAATAATCGGTTTGGGAGATATTGATGTTATAATTTACATAATCGTATTTCGAGATATTGATATGCAATACACCAAATATGTATTTAAAGAATGTTATTATTCAAAAAAAAAATTAAATGGATATTAAATGTAAATAATCGGTTTGGGAGATATTGATGTTTTAATTTACATAATCGTATTTCGAGATATTGATATGCAAATGTAACAGCCCCCCCCCAACCAAACTCATCCCCCCCCCCCTTAAATAAAAAAAAAAATCCACAACAATTCCATTTCTCTAGCCTTTGAAATGTAATATCATACAATTCTAAAATCAATAGTATAAACTTGCATTTTAAATAATTATCTATATAACAAAAATCACAACTGTAATGTTTTGGGTGTTTTTTTCAAAAATATTGCTATAACAGAAACGACGCCACACAAGTACATTATAACTTTTCAAAATGTACCTTAACTGAACACCGCTCCCTCCAGAATATGGTCAGATCCATAGTTGACAATTTGATTTGAAATCATCAAACTTCTTCGATGAGTTTTGAGCTGTTGCAAAATGATTCAACCTTTAATTTTATTTTCCAACATTGATTTAAATTTTAAAATATTGATTTGTTGCAAGCGCGGATTCAACGATATTGCCATCCACATAAACATATAGACACCTCACAAAGACAGCAAAAAGATGGGATTCAAAGATATTGCCATCCACATAAAATGTACACACCTCACAAAGACAGCAAAAAGATGGGATTCAAAGATTATGGCCATCGACATAAACATATAGACACCTCACAACGACAGCAACAAGATGGGATTCAAAGATTATGGCCATCGACATAAACATATAGACACCTCACAAACACAGCAACAAGTTGGGATTCAAAGATATGTCCATCCATATAAACATGTACACTTCACTTCCTGTCCCTGATATTTTTTTACCTAAGAAGTGTAAATAACTCATTAAATGCACCCACTCATTCTAAGTTGTATTTTGTGATGCCCTGAGCACCCACTCATTTTAAGGTGTATTTTGTGATGCCCGAAGCACACTCATTCAAAGGCGTATTTTTGCAAGCCAGGGGCAACCTCTCATTTTAAAGAGTATATTGTGATGCCCGGGGCACCCACTAATTCTGAGGCGTATTTCGTGATGCCCGGTGCTTCCACTATTTTATTTTGTATTTTGTGCCCGGAGCACACTCATTGAAAGGATTATTTTGTGATTCCTGGGGCACCTACTCATTTTAAGGTTATTTTGTGATGCCCGAAGCACACTCATTCAAAGGCGTATTTTTGCACTCATTTTAACGAGTATTTTGTGATGCCTGGGGCACTCACTCATTTTGAGGCGTATTTTATGATGCCCAGGGCACCCGCTCAATTTATGGCGTATTTTGTGTTTCACCGACAACCCACTTATTTCTAAGGCGTATTTTGTGATGCTCGGTTCACCCACTCATTCTAAGGTATATTTTGTAATGCCCTGCTAACCCAATCATTTTAAGGTGTATTTTGTGATTCCCGGAGCACACTCTTTCTAAGGCATGTTTTGTGATGCCTTTGGCACTCACTCATTCCAAGGCGTAGTTTGTGATGCCTGAGGCACCTACTCATTTTAAGTTGTATTTTGTGATGCCCTGAGCACCCACTCATTTTAAGGTGTATTTTGTGATACCCGAAGCACACTCATTCAAAGGCATATTATTGCAAGCCAGGGGCACCCACTTATTTTAAGGAGTATTTTGTGATGCCTGGGGCATCCAATAATTCTAAGGCGTATTTTGTGATGCCCAGGGCACCCGCTCGTTTTAAGGCGTATTTTGTTTTTTCCCTGGCACCCACTAATTTCTAAGGCGTATTTTGTGATGCTCGGTGCACCCACTCATTCTAAGGTACATTTTGTAATGCCCTGCTAACCCAATCATTTTAAAATGTGTTTGTGATGCCCGGAGAACACTCTTTCTAAGGCATATTTTGTGATGCCTCTGGCACTCACTCATTCCAAGGCATAGTTTGTGATGCCAAGGTCAACCACTCATTTTAAGGTGTATTTTGTGATGCCTTGAGCACACTCATTCTAAGGCGTATATTTTTATGCCTGGGGCACCTACACATTTAAAGGCGTATTTTGTGATGCCCGAGGCACACAATTATTCTAAGGCGTATTTTGTGATGCCCGGGCAACTCACTAATTTTTTGGTGTGTCTTGTGATGCCTGGAGGCTCCACTCATTCTAAGGTGTATTTTGTGATGCCTGGGGCACCCACTCTTTTAAGGAGGATTTTGTGATGCCCGGGGCACCCTATCTTTATCAGGCGTATTTTTTTTGCTTGGTGCACCCACTTATTGTAAGGTGTATTTTGTGATGCCCGGAGCAACCACACATGTTAAGGTGTATTTTGTCATGTCCGGAATACCCATTCATTCTAAGGCTTTTGTTGTGATGCTCTGGCACCCACTCATTTTAAGGTGTATTTTGTGATGCATATAGTACACTTATTCTAAGGCGTATTTTATTCTGCCCACGGTACCTACTCATTTCAAGGCATATTTTGTGATGCCCTGGAACACATTTATTCTAAGTTGTATTTTGTGATGCCCGGAGCAAACTCTATCTAAGGCGTATTTTGTGATGCCCGGGGCACCCACTTATTCTAAGGCGTACTTTGTGATTACCTGGGAAATCAATCATTTTAAGGCTTAGTTTTTGATGCCTTAGCGCCACTTATTCTAAGGCGTATTTTGTGATGCTCAGGGCATGAAATTGTAAGGCTAATTTTGTGATGGTTGGGGCACCCACACATTTTAAGTTGTATTTTGTGATGCCCGGAGCACCCACTCATTCAAAGGCGTATTTTGTGATGCCCGAAGCACCCACTAATTTGAATGTGTATTTTGTGATGCCCTGAGCACCCACTCATTTTAAGGTTTATTTTGTGTTGTCCGGAGCAACCACTCATTCTAAAGTGTATTTTGTGATGCCTGGGGCACCCACTCATTTTAAGAAGGATTTTGAGATGCCCGGGGCACCCTATCTTTCTAAAGCGTTTTTTTTTCTTGGTGCACCCACTCATTTTAAGGCGTATTTTTTTATGCAGGGCACCCACTCATTTTAAGGTTTATTTTGTGATGCCGGGCACCCACTCATCCTAAGGCGTATTTTTTGATGCTCAGGGCACCCACTTATCGTAAGGCTAATTTTGTGATGGTTGGGGCACCCACACATTTTAAGGTGTATTTTGTGATGCCCGGAGCATACTCATTCAAAGGCGTATTTTGTGATGCCCGAAGCACCCACTAATTTGAATGTGTATTTTGTGATGCCCGGAGCACCCACTCATTCAAAGGCGTATTTTGTGATGCCCGAAGCACCCACTAATTTGAATGTGTATTTTGTGATGCCCTGAGCACCCACTCATTTTAAGGTTTATTTTGTGTTGTCCGGAGCAACCACTCATTCTAAAGTGTATTTTGTGATGCCTGGGGCACCCACTCATTTTAAGAAGGATTTTGAGATGCCCGGGGCACCCTATCTTTCTAAAGCGTTTTTTTTTCTTGGTGCACCCACTCATTTTAAGGCGTATTTTTTTATGCAGGGCACCCACTCATTTTAAGGTTTATTTTGTGATGCCGGGCACCCACTCATCCTAAGGCGTATTTTTTGATGCTCAGGGCACCCACTTATCGTAAGGCTAATTTTGTGATGGTTGGGGCACCCACACATTTTAAGGTGTATTTTGTGATGCCCGGAGCATACTCATTCAAAGGCGTATTTTGTGATGCCCGAAGCACCCACTAATTTGAATGTGTATTTTGTGATGCCCGGAGCACCCACTCATTCAAAGGCGTATTTTGTGATGCCCGAAGCACCCACTAATTTGAATGTGTATTTTGTGATGCCCGGAGCACCCACTCATTTTAAGGTTTATTTTGTGATGGCCGGAGCACCCACTCATTTTAAGGCGTATTTTGTGATGTTACAGCCCCTTCCCACCTACAGATTTACTTTATTAAGATTTTTCTAATTACATACATCAAATTCAGTTACATTCTTAAAATTTTTAATTTTACATGATGTGACTTTGCAATGGCACATATAAAATAGCGTTGTATGGCGTTATTATCAAACAGATAACAACGGGTCATATTTGCTAGTCAGATTATATATATAATCAGATTGCATTTATGGGTATGTTATTAGCTTAGGTATATATGTGTGCAACTGACTAGCTTATGTTTAAAATTGTATAATCAGCATAGGTGTATATTAGTTAGTTAGGTATATCATGTGTAAATAGGGTGTGTATACAGCTGAGTTTAATAATTAGCTGAGGTGTATCGCTGCAATTTTAGCTAACCCTAAACACTTTATTTAGATTGGTGTATGATTTTCAAGACAATAATTTTTGCATTTCTAATGATTTAGTTTCTTGTATAGAGGATTTCCAATATGTTTTGTAGGTTGATATCTTCAAGTACAGAGTATCTGTTTTGTATGTTGATATCTTCAAGTACAGAGTATATGTTTTGTAAGTTGTTATCGTCAAGTACAGAGTATCTGTTTTGTAGGTAAATATCTTCAAGTACAGAGTATCTGTTTGTAGGTTGATATCTTCAAGTACAGAGTATCTGTTTTATAGGTTGATATCTTCAAGTACAGAGTATCTGTTTTGTAGGTTGATATCTTCAAGTACAGAGTATCTGTTTTGTAGGTTGATATCTTCAAGTACAGAGTATATGTTTTATAGGTTGATATCTTCAAGTACAGAGTATCTGTTTTGTAGGTTGATATCTTCAAGTACAGAGTATCTGTTTTGTAGGTTGATATCTTCAAGTACAGAGTATATGTTTTATAGGTTGATATCTTCAAGTACAGAGTATCTGTTTTGTAGGTTGATATCTTCAAGTACAGAGTATCTGTTTTGTAGGTTGATATCTTCAAGTACAGAGTATATGTTTTATAGGTTGATATCTTCAAGTACAGAGTATCTGTTTTGTAGGTTGATATCTTCAAGTACAGAGTATCTGTTTTGTAGGTTGATATCTTCAAGTACAGAGTATCTGTTTTGTAGGTTGATATCTTCAAGTACAGAGTATATGTTTTAGAGGTTGATATCTTCAAGTACAGAGTATCTGTTTTGTAGGTTGATATCTTCAAGTACAGAGTATCTGTTTTGTAGGTTGATATCTTCAAGTACACAGTATATGTTTTATAGGTTGATATCTTCAAGTACATAGTATCTGTTTTGTAGGTTGATATCTTCAAGTACAGAGTATCTGTTTTGTAGGTTGATATCTTCAAGTACAGAGTATCTGTTTGTAGGTTGATATCTTCAAGTACAGAGTATCTGTTTTGTAGGTTGATATCTTCAAGTACAGAGTATCTGTTTTGTAGGTTGATATCTTCAAGTACACAGTATATGTTTTATAGGTTGATATCTTCAAGTACAGAGTATCTGTTTTGTAGGTTGATATCTTCAAGTACAGAGTATCTGTTTTGTAGGTTGATAACTTCAAGTACAGAGTATCTGTTTTGTAGGTTGATATCTTTAAGTACAGAGTATCTGTTTTGTAGGTTGATATCTTCAAGTACAGAGTATCTGTTTTGTAGGTTGATATCTTTAAGTACAGAGTATCAAAGTCAGGTTTTTTTACTTCCATTGTATCACTTACTATTAATTGTTTACCGTTATCAAAGTACATGCTCTTGCTTCAGTTTAATATTAGATTGCGTCAGCATATGGCTTTGCTATAATCTAATCTTGTAGCATGACAGAATATTAATAATTTGTGAACCCACCTTAAAATATCTGGTCTATCTTTCAGAACCTCTCTGCCACAATAAGGAGGAGGACAAGCGCTGCCGATGAACGTGGCTCAGCCCAAACTGTGGGATGTCTTGGCGTTGTGGTCTTGGTTGTTATATTTGGGAGCATCATATTCTTGGACTTGACGCACTGCTCGAGAGACACCAAGTCACATCTCATAAAACATTAGAAGATAAACCAGAGTGACCAACTAGATGTCTAAATAGATAAACCAGAGTGACCATTTAGATGCCTAAATGGATAAACCAGAGTGACCAACTAGATGCCTAAATAGATAAACCAGAGTGATCAACTAGATGTCTAAATGGATAAACCAGAGTGACCAACTAGATGTCTAAATGGATAAACCAGAGTGACCAACTAGATGTCTAAATGGAGATCAAAGTCGTTTTCTTAAGTGCGTTAAAAAATAACATTTTGCATTTATTTGATCTAGGATGTATAACCCTAACCCTAACCCATTTAATTTTATCTAGGATGTATTGTCCTTCCAATAATTAAAATACGCCCACTTCAGTTTGGTGAAAGAAAACTGAGTGAGCAGCCCGTCAACCAAACTTTAAGCAACTCAACGGCGCCTCACATGACAGTAAAGAGAAGTCATTGGTTTCTTATAGATGATCTTTCTAAGACACATTTCCCATTTATTCAGTAAGAAGATAATATAATATTTGGTCAATATCATCTCATTTGTTAAAACGTTGAAAAAAAAATGTGTCCCTACTTTTCTTCATCTGTTTGAAACAACATTAAACATTAAAAATATATTTAAATAACCATTCTTAGGGGAAACAAAATGTCAAATCTTCAAACGGTTCTCTAGCCTCAAACATATTAATATTAGAATAGAATTACAATGACCTTGGCTTGTTGCTTCCAGTGACCTATAAAGACATTGGCAAATGTGCTGTGCTTGTCCGGCTATAGTATATGACATCAAATAGTGAACGTGTTCCCTATAAGGTCTTCAAGGCTCCGTAATACATTCAAACATTTTTGTAATACATTGAAACATGTCTATAAATACATTCAAACATTACCCTACATACATTCAGACATGCTTGTAATACATTGAAACATCTATTTGATAAATTCAAACATATTTGTAATACAACCTAGCATGTCTGTAACACATTCAAAAATGTTTCTGTTTCTTGTCGAGATATTTAGCATAGTCAAGATACAACTGAAAAATGCAACTGTCAAGATACAACTGTCAAGATACAACTTTCAAGATACAACTGTCAAGATACAACTGTCAAATGCAACTGTCATGATATGCCTTTTAAGATTTGACTGTAAAGATATGATGGTCAAGATATGAATGTGAGGAACTGACTGTGAAGATACGACTGTGAAGATATGACTGTCAATATATGACTGTCAAGATATGTCTTTCAAGATGTAATGGTGCAATGAATTAGATTTTAACTGCAATACTTATATTGAACTAATTACTGGGACCTCAACAGACATAAAATTATTGTTAAGTCTCCCAGGTTGTGCCAGTACAACGCAAGCCAGTGGTCTATTGGCTCATGGCAAAACACGTAGTCGAATTAAAAACACACATTTTTTGACCTAGGTCAGAATTTAAATTATTTCCTTTTTTCCTCGTTTGCCCCACCTGACACTTCAGCACTGACCTAACCCTAACACTCACCTGACATTTCAGCACTGACCTAACCCTAACCCTAACCCTCACATGACACTTCAGCCCTTACCTAACCCTAACCCTAACCCTCACCTGACACATCAGCACTGACCTAACCCTAACCCTAACCCTCACGTGACACTTCAGCACTGACTTTAGGGAGTTATGTTTTCTAAGTTGACTACTGTGAATTATTGTATAAATTGTATTAAGGGGTTCTAAAATTCAGATAGGTGGATCATAACAGGTCAATGAAACAAGTTTCGGGGACTACTGAAGAGAGGGCAAAAGTATTTTTGTATAGTTTGACTTATTTAAGACTTATTTATGACTTGTATTTTGACTTATTTATAACTTATAATTTGGGCCAGAGATTAAGAATCAAATCAAAACTCTATTTCAATAGTGGCGAGTCCAGACATAAACTAAATAACAAGTTAAGCATGGGGAATGACCTTAATCAACGGTCAAGAGCTAGAGGTCAAGCATGGGTAATGACCTTAATCAACTGTCAAGAGCTAGAGGTCAATTGTGACATAATACGAAAACTACATGTGAACCAAAACATATTAGAAGAAAGTCAACAAGAGAGAAAAGGAGAGAAAAGGGATGGAAAGAGAGAGAGAGAGAGAGAGAGAGAGAGAGAGAGAGAGAGAAAGTTAGAGAAAGAGAGAGAGATCTATTTATTAAACAATAAATGTACACATTTTTTTTAAGCCTTCTTATTTGAAAACCAAATGTCATGACGTAACATGCTGTCCAAGTTTTGTGTACACGTTATAAAAGAAATGCACCAACGATTTGGCCACAGTTTTTGTTCAGCTGTAACGGAGACAATGGCTGTCAGCTATAAATAAATCAGATAGAGAACTGAAAAAATCAATGCTGATCAATCAATTTATAATGTAAGCATTGTGTAGATACAATAATTATTAAATTATGGATTTATCGATTCTTGTTTGACTCGTTTTCATTGAAAATGATGTTACTATTTTTGTCTTGTAACTTCTTGTAATTCATGTTGTTATGCTTGGCTTGTCTTATCATAAATAACTGCCAACACGTTTCGTATCCTATGTCCTTCATCACCTACTCGTTAGACATCGAACTATTCCTTATACTACCCCTCCCCCCCCCACCCTTTATTTTTCCAACTAACTAGTACTACGTTTCGAAAACGCAAAATGTAACAAATAATTAAAAAACGGTTAATCGAACATATCGATTGGAATTGATTTTAGATTGTTTTTCTCTAACGCCTGGGGTTATCGTCCCTATGATGTTGTCTCTATTTGTCAAAGTAAACTTGCTATGCAAAAGTTCAAAGTTCACCACGTGAAATTGTGACACAAAGCTTCAAAACGTTTACAGCTGTAGGCATTAGAATACATAACCTTGACTTGGCCTCTCTGTGAGCTGTGTCCTTCAAGAAGGGGTCTCTGACGGTAAACTGTTTTGACATTTTATACTTAAAGAAGAGTCATATAACATGAAAGCTTGTTCAAAAAAACTTTATTTAAATTCATTTATTAACCTGAAACTTGAAGGGGAACTTTTGAAACATTAGAGAGCTGTTGTTCTCATTGTCCTCAGTATCAACACCAGCACCAGTCCGGTTAGCTGTCCGAGTGTTCTGTTCACCCCTCTCACTGATCACTGCTGGCACAAGCACGTTTCAAACCTTGAGTGACGACTATCTGTCCCAGCTGAGTGTTACAATGTAAGTGGCCCGAAATAAGGAATGTTGGGGTTGGGGGGGGGGAGGGGGGAGGGGGAGAGGGGCGATTCCAATCTTGGGTCCGCTATTTATGGCGAACAAAATTGAGCTAATTGTAATATTGGGTCTGCTAGATGTGGCAAACAGAACTGAGTGAGTTGCTGCCTTACATCTGGTGTAGCGTCCTATCATCTAGCGCCCTATCATCTAGCGTCTTTCAACTTACGTCCTATCATCTAGCGTCCAATCATCTAGCGTTATATCGCCTAGCGTCTTATCATTTAGTTTCCTATCATCTAGCGTCCTATCATCTAGCGTCCTCTCATTTAGTTTCCTATCATCTAGCGTCCTATCATCTAGCTTCCTAACACCTAGCGTCCTATCATCTAGCGTCCTATCATCTAGCGTCCTATCATCTAGCGTCCTATCATCTAGCGTCCTATCATCTAGCGCCCTATCATCTAGCGTCCTATCATCTAGCGTCCTATCATCTAGCGTCCTATCATCTAGTTTCCTATCATCTAGCTTCCTAACACCTAGCGTCCTATCATCTAGCGTTCTAACGCCTAGCGTCCTATCATCTAGCTTCCTAACACCTAGCTTCCTAACATCTAGCGTCCTATCATATAGCTTCCTAACACCTAGCGTCCTATCATCTAGCTTCCTAACACCTAGCTTCCTAACACCTAGCGTCCTATCATCTAGCTTCCTAACACCTAGCGTCCTATCATCTAGCTTCCTAACACCTAGCGTCCTATCATCTAGCTTCCTAACACCTAGCGTCCTATCATCTAGCTTCCTAACACCTAGCGTCCTATCATCTAGCGTCCTATCACCTAGCGTCCTATCATCTAGCGTTCTAACAAAATTAATTGGAAATGGAAATAAAATTAATAGTTGTGTAATATTCAGCGTCTCCTCAGCCCACCGCGGCAAAGACGATGGGAACCACTGAAGTAGGGCACTTTACCAACGTAACAATGTTGTTTCTAGTAAAATCCTGTTGTATTTTCATTGTTAGGATCAAGCTCTTACTTTAAATGTTTGAGATCCCCTGATCTAAATGAGCTTTGAAATCAACATGGAATTTGCACTTTTAAAATTTAGCGATTTTTTACGCCTTGCCATTTCGTCCTGGTCTGAAGTGTAAAAAACCTTTATATTCGATAAATTCTAAAATCGATACTGAATTTCTTGATCGTATCGTTTATATTTGTAAAATGTCACGTGATCTATTGAGAAAAATTTGAAGAATGCTTTAGGTTTTAGAATTTTATGGCTTACATAAAAATATGATATTTTTACAGTTTGGAATGGTCTAGAACGGTTTTTTTTTAAAATCAATTATTATTAGTTAATAACATTGAGAAAAATGAAAGAGACGGAATTAACCAAAACAAACATGAAAGAAAATTGACTTCATCTCAAACCCTTATCAAAATATCGAACGTTGTAGAATGAGAAGTTTCAAGAAACTTTTAAAAAAGATTTATTGAGCGAAATTTTGGGGAAATTATAGACATCTAAATGTATCGAGTAAAATTTCGATACATTTTTAGATCACATTGAAATGTTCATAACCTTTGGGCACAGGTCGAACACTATAGAACCAGCTAGAGAATTTTCTATCTATTTGTTTTGGTTAACCTTAAAATAATTTGTAAAAAATGACTCTTTTTTAATGTAGTCATTATCAGGAAACTAAAACAAATGTGTAACAGCTCTTTAATGTTGTCATTATCCAGAAAATAAGCCATGTGTATAAGCTCTTAAATGTAGTCATTATCCCGACACTAACATTTATGTAACAGGTCTTTAATGTTGTCATAATCCAGAAACTAAGCCATGTGTAACAGCTCTTTAATGTGATAATCATCCCGACACTATAACATGTGTAACAGCTCTTTAATGTGATAATCATCACGACACTATAAGATGTGTAACAGCTCTTTAATGTGATAATCATCCCGACACTATAACATGTGTAACAGCTCTTTAATGTGATAATCATCCCGACACTATAACATGTGTAACAGCTCTTTAATGTGATAATCATCCCGACACTATAACATGTGTAACAGCTCTTTAATGTAGTCATTATCCAGAAACTAAATCATGTGTCAGCTCTTTATTGTTGTCATTATACCAAAACTATAACATGTGTAACAGCTCTTTAGTGTAGTTATTATACAGAAACTATCACATGTGTAACAACTCTTTAGTTTTGTCATTATACCGAGACTATAACATGTGTAACTGATACTTAGACATATGCAAAAGAGACATGAAATCGGCCAACATTGACATCTCAACCTGGGAGGACCTAGCAGATGATCGATCCGCATGGCGGGACATCATGAAGGAAGGATCACTATCTGCCGAGGAGCAAAACAGGGCGGAAACAGCGGCAAAAAAGAGCCAGGAGGAAGGCCAGTAAATACTGCTCCATCGCATCCGTGTGTGGGAAATAGAATAAAGACTGTCGCTCGAGGATTGGTCTCACTAGCCACACCAAGAGCTGCAAGCAATAAAGATAATCTATCGTCTCCCGCAGACGGAAAGATGACATACCATGACACGTGTAACAGCCCATTTAGTGTAGTCATTATCCAGAAACTATAAAATGTGTAACAGCTCTTTAAAGTTGTCATTATACAGAAACTATAATATGTGTAACAGCTCTTTAGTGTTCTCATTACACCGAAACTATAACATGTGCAACAGCTATTTCATGTTGTCATTTTACCGAAACTATAACATGTGTAACAGTCCTTTAGTGTAGTCATTATCTAGAAACTGTAATATGTGTAACAGCTCTTTAGTGTAGTCATTATCCAGAAACTATAACATGTGTCAGCTCTTTATTTTTGTCATTATACCGAAACTATAACATGTGTAACAGCTCTTTAGTGTAGTTATTATCCAGAAACTATAATATGTGTAACAACTCTTTAGTGTTGTCATTATACCAAGACTATAACATGTGTAACAGCTTTTGAATGTAATCATTTTCAAGAAACTATAACATGTGTAACAGCTCTTTAATGTAGTCATTATCAAGAAATTATAACATGTGTAACAGCTCTTTAATGTAGTCATTATTAAGAAACTATAACACGTGTAACAGCTCTTTAGTTTAGTCATTATCCCGAAACTATAACATGTGTAACAGGTCTTTACTGTTGTCATTATCCCCAAACTATAACATGTGTAACAGGTCTTTAATGTAGTCATAATCCACAAACTATAACATGTGTAACTGCTCTTTAATGTAGTCATTATCCCCAAACTATAACATGTGTAACTGCTCTTCAATGTAGTCATTATCCCCAAACTATAACATGTGTAACAGGTCTTTACTGTTGTCATTATCCCCAAACTATAACATGTGTAACTGCTCTTTAATGTAGTCATTATCCCCAAACTATAACATGTGTAACAGGTCTTTACTGTTGTCATTATCCCCAAACCATAACATGTGTAACAGGTCTTTACTGTTGTCATTATCCCCAAATTATAACATGTGTAACTGCTCTTTAATGTAGTCATTATCCAGAAACTATAACATGTGTAACAGCTCTTTAATGTTGTCATTATCCAGAAGCTATAACATGTGTAACAGCGCTTTAATGTTGTCATTATCCAGAAGCTATAACATGTGTAACAGCTCTTTAATGTAGCCATTATCCAGAAGCTATAACATGTGTAACAGCTCTTTAATGTAGTCATTATCCAGAAACTATAACATGTGTAACAGCTCTTTATTGACAGAAATGAATTATTTTGTTCGTTAGATTTAAAAGGAGGATTTTGGGCATGCGCAGATAAGAGGAAGAATGTAAGAGACAGATAAGAGGAAGAATGTAAGAGACAGATAAGAGGAAGAATGTAAGAGACAGATAAGAGGAAGAATGTAAGAGACAGATAAGGTGAAGAATGTAAGAGACAGATAAGAGGAAGAATGTAAGAGACAGATAAGAGGAAGAATGTAAGAGACAGATAAGAGGAAGAATGTAAGAGACAGATAAGAGGAAGAATGTAAGAGACAGATAAGAGGAAGAATGTAAGAGACAGATAAGAGGAAGAATGTAAGAGACAGATAAGAGGAAGAATGTAAGAGACAGATAAGAGGAAGAATGTAAGAGACAGATAAGAGGAAGAATGTAAGAGACAGATAAGAGGAAGAATGTAAGAGACAGATAAGATAGAGGCATGAAAAGAAGCATGCAATGTTTGAAGGCTGTAACTAAAATACTTTTCCTTTTAATAGTTTTATTATTTTTAGTTGTTCTTTTATTTTTGCTTTGTTAAATTCTCTTAGTACCGGTAGATTTTTGTTGTTTCTTATTTTCTTTTTTTAGTTTAAGCCATTTTCGTAGATCAATTATTTTTTTTTATTTTAAATCTAGCAATGAAGATGATTTAGATACATTTATTGTTTTCATTTGAATTTTAGAAAAGTAATATTATTAATTTAATTATTAAAAATAAATCCTTTATTTGAGATTATTTCTGTGTATTGTTTAATTTAAAAGATTTAATCACCTAGTACTTTATGAATTAATTAGGTATTCTAAATAATGAAAATTTCATTCATAATGAATTAATTTCAACTATTCCTCTAGAGAGCTTGGCTTAGTCAGAACAAAACCACCAATTTTAAACCTTTTCCTTGGCACTGGGAGTCATACATGCAGACACTAACTGTTATTCCTGATATCTTGAATCTCCTTTCAAGAACCTTTCTCATTTGACTTGACCTAATTCACAAGGTAGTTGCAATGAACATCTTAACGTTAAAGGATGCCATTGTATAAAGTATGAGGAGACTTATTTTTGGAGGACTAGTCTTTTTTTTTCTTTACCATATCTGTCTACTGGGTCTAACACACTGGTACATAATTTAATAGAAAAAAACCCTTAACTGACTTGAGAACATTTTTGTTTGGTTGTTAGTTATTTGAGTTGTGTACTCCAGTAATCCATAAAATAAATTAGGGGCCAGTATGGAGTATGCAGCCAATAAACTCATTCAATTAGGTCACATCATTCCTTTGCCATTTGTCTCCTTTTACTTTCTCACCTTCCTTGTTGGTACCCGTACAGTTAACTATTGTTTGTACGGTATCATTTCTTCATTTATGTACAGACGTAATGAGTGAGTGGGAGCAAATATATGTGATCTGTGAAGGGAGTTTGGTTTGAAGTCATGCCACATTGAACATAAAATACTCATAACCTAAATAAATAGAGCCATTGAAAAAAATATAGTACATACAAACCATACACAAACAGAAAGACAAAAATCCACTAAGTTTTTTTTTTAAAATTTGTTGTGACTTTTATTGAAAAAAATTAAACATTAAATACCAATTTTGACTTTAAGCAAAATGAATAAAAACAAATTTGTATTGCATTGTATTGTAACTTATTGTACTGTATTGTAAATGAAACTTGGCATACACATTAAGAATAACATTGATACAAAATTTAAAGAAGATTATTACTCAGCAGTTATTGGCAGTTTTACAATTATCATGTATGTGGGGGTCACATAAATATTTGAGAGAACTCTTCAGGGGTAGCAAATGTAAAAATGTTATAAAAACTTTCTAGTTGGATATATTTATATATATATATATAAAAGCCTCTTGAATGTCGTAAAGAATATCAATGAAAAGTAGCATGCAATGTTTGAAGGCTGTAGCTAGAATACTTTTCCTTCCCAATTCATCGGCGTTCCTTAAAAATCCTGAAAATGCAAAATTGAGAAAAATGAAAAAAAAATTATAAAATTGTGTTTTTTTTAAATTAGAGGCTGCATGAACGATACAGGATGCGTACACCATGTACATATATCCTTCATGATTTAAAAAACATTAGAAAACTAAGACAAAAAAGATAGAAAAGAAATTAACACACGAACCTAATAAATAAAATACATAAATACAAACATTCTGAAAACTTTTCCTATGAGACATTTGTTTAAAAACAATCCATCATAAAGGAAAGAATCTCAATTTAAATAAGCATGCAAAGTTTCAATTATGTTGTTCCAAAACTATTCCTCCTGATTCATCAATTGATGTCAGAAAAAAAATATGAAAATGCTATATCTATAAAAGCTGAAAAAGACACCGAAACAACATTGGATGCATACATCATGAACACATTCCAACAAAATTTTTGTTAGGTTGTAAAACAAAATTTGGTATCAAATGAAAGATAATTGAATGGAGTATATGTTTATAAGCTTAATTCTTCAGCTTAACTAAAGGAACGTTAACTAAAATAAACTACCACAAATGACATCCGAATAGCATAGGTCTATTGTACCCGGGTTTGAATAGCGGCAGAAGAGTACTTTTGTAAATATATTTTTTATATTATGTGCAGTATTTTTCTGGACACAAATTTTGAATTCTGAAAACCAGCGGATGTTTGCTATGCATTTTTCCACTGCCAGGAAGATGGAGGCAAGAAATCCTATGAACCCTGAAGCCTTGCATCGTTTGTTTTAATACATACTTGGACTATTCAGCACAGCAGCTCTGTAGGGGCTAGACAACAGGGGTTCTAGACCCTTGAAAAGTGTTCTGTGGCTAGTACACAAGGTACCGACCCTTAGACAACGTACGTCACGTCACACAGGTATCTTTTTCTTTTCAGGGTAAAATTTTGTTTTACCTTTGGTCGCCCCTTTAACCTTCCCAAAGGAACTAATACTATTTTCAGTTTCAATTTTTTCTAAATTATTTGCAGCAACTGTTTCCTCGTGGGAAAAATGAACGTCATTTATATAAACAAAGACAATTAGTTGATTTTGAATGAAACTTGTTTGTGGTTCACCTTCATCAAGTTGTGACGTTGATTCATTTTCATTTAAATTTTCAGGACTTTCCCAGAGACTAGTAGTTTCAAAAAAAGGATATTTTCTCTACAAAATCTTGTTCTCTTTGCATCCCCAAAAAAATTGCCAAGCCCATACAAATCTTTTAGCATGATTAAATCGACCCTCTTGAGTCTTAAAATTATTGTTTCTAGTAGATACAATTTGAGAAGTTACTGAACCACTAGAAGTAGAGGCAACCACTCTAGGAACACTATATTTGCTAAAACGGCATGGAATTAAGTCTGAACACAATTCTGGAAGCTGTAAATGTCTTCGAACTGAAAAAAATATGTCTGCAAGTTTATGCCATCTTTTTATCAAATGAACAATTCCATTGAACTGATGTTGAGCTAAAAATATGTTCCTAATAAGCTACTGAAAAAAGTTCTGCCTCTCCAAGGACAACAGAGTATGGAACAGATCGTGACAATTTGAGCTGATTGAGCAATAGAGCAGCAGCAAAGGAAGTAGCAACACTTTCAATCTTATTTACACTTTCATCATTATCAAATGACGTATACTTAGATGTTTGCAGCAAGCAATCTCAAACGATCACATACTGTAATTTTGCAGTTGTCAAAAGACATAAGGTTACGAAGAGCAGATGCAAAAGAAAGATAATTATTCAAACTCTTTTTTATTTTGGCATGATAAGACTCCAAGTGATTTGTTGTTGTCGCATGGAGTCTTAAAACATCAGCATTGGATGATGCTGCCCATAAACGGGCCTTATTCCACCAGTTCGACTCAAAATACTCCAAAGCTACATCAGGAAGAGTATCTTTCATGTCTTGCATCAACTTTAAAAATTCATCACACGACTCAATATAAATTTGAGACATAAATCCTTCAAGAATTGGCTTAACATGCTCGGGAACACATGTTTCGAAAGAAACCTGTGCACAGCCTGGTTAAATAGAAATAGATTCCTTATCTTCATTTTTTTACAAAACCATGAAGAACAGGAATGCCACTGCCATCTCCATCAATGACCATTACAGTCAAAAAGGATATAAATATTTATTGTTTTTACATGTGAAATCCATTAATAAAACCTCTGGATATTGGGCAATAATTCTAATCATATCATCAGTCATGTATGATAAATACTTAAATTCCCCACTTTCTGTTAGTCCATAGGACACACTTCCACAAGCTTGTGATATAGAATGAAGTATAGATTGAGTTTCAGTTGCATCAGAAAATCATTTATTTATTCTTGACTTAATATTGTAAATATCCATGGGAAGCCAATCCAGGCACTGTTGTTCAAGCACGTGTCGGGCCTCAGATGTCTGAATCGTGGTGCAGGACATCAACAGAAGCGTTGCCGCATTTAGTTCCACCTTGCTGTTTTCCAGATACAAGCGGCACATCTGGAAAAAAACACACAAAGGTTACTTTGCAATAATAAGTATTATGTAAAAAAATATGCCCTGCAAACATTATTATTATTATTATCAGTGGTCTTATAAAATGTTCCCTTTAAGCTGTGCTGCCGCGCAGCCATCTCACAGGCGCTGCGCAACAGTTTTGAGTATCCGCGCAGCATATTTCCCTGTAAGTGTGTGTTTTTGTGGACGGTAAAATTTTGCACACAAAAAAAATTGATGCTGTAAAACTTTGCACATAACTGTATGATTTTGCAAACAAAACAACAAATCTTAGAGGGAACATTGGTCTTATATAGTGCGGTACCCCAGCCTAGGTTTGGGCTCACCGATAGATCTGTCTTAATTTTTTTTCAAAACCTTTCTATGGTAAGGGTGGTAACCCTAACCTTAACCTAAATTTTTCAGTGATAAAATTTCTGAGCGCCCTATCTTGAATGGGTTAATGAATGGTACAAAACATTCTTTTTAAAATGCATCCATCTCTAACTCTATAGTACTAAGAGTACCTGTAGGTGACAACAACCTGCCACAAGAATATGCTATTTATTATTATTAGGTAAATATTTTTTGCAGGACATGCACTTTCTTCTTTTGATACTTCATGGCCAGTATGTTCATGCATTGATTTGGTCATTTCTAGCCGAGATGGATTTCTCTTGGCAACAAGCTTTATCTTTGCCTGGCATCCCAATTTGAAAGAACTGAAAAATATAAAAATTCTCAAGGAATTACCAAAAGTAGTAAGGGCATGAATGCCACGGCGTCATTTGCTTTTTTATTATAGCTGCAGTGAATTAGGGTTTAGGTTAGGTTGAGGGGTCGATTTAGGGTTCAGGTTAGACATAGGCATAAAAAAAAACATAGGGATCGATTTAGGGATACATTAGTCGCGGGCATCGATAAAATAGTGGCATTCGTCCTCTACATTTGCCGTGGTATTACTCATTGGCTTGGAGAAAGAATTATTACATGACAAGACCAACTAAATTTAAAGTTAACCTATTATTATTACTTTATTACTTTCGCTTCGCTTGTGATTTTCTTTGGCCTGTTGTCGTTGAAGACTTTGACTTGCGTTTAACGCCTGGTTTGCAACAGTGAATTATATATTCATATTTAAGGTATTCCAATTGGGATCTTTCATCTTCTCTGACGATCTTTTAGTGAAACACACATTGTGTTCTTTACAAAAATAATTCAATTCGTCTTCAAAAGACGCATAGGTGTCACAAATGCTGCCCACCTCCATTTTTATACAAGAAAGAGCGGCAAACTCATCGATTAATAAGCCTCTGGTTCGGATCATGGTTTTTTTCGATTACTAAGACTTTCGGGTGCGAATAGTCATTGACGACGAGGGGTACTCGGGTACCTATAGCCACTTCGATTGTCTTATTTCAAGAAGTTAGCATTGAGTATCATATTTTGTAGCTACAGTGGAACCCCGCTATAACGCGATGATCGGGGTCCATACAATCGGACCGCGTTAAAAGCGGGGTCGCTTTAATGCTCGGTTTTACAATATTTAACTTTTTTTCCGAGAACATATACGTGTATACTATTTATATTTTTACCGGAAGAAAGCCTCGTTTTCGGCATTAATTTTGAGACTAGTTTGAACATGATGCGTTTAGGGGCTCATTTTTCTACGATATTTGGAAAAGTTGTGATTTTTTTCGCTTTAAAAAATGGCTTTCCAAGCAATGGATCAAATTTTCCAAGAACTTAGGCCTGATGGAGTCAATGAATTTCACATTTCAGGAGCGATGCTACAACCGCGTTATATCCGAATTCGCGTTGTGGCGGGGCGCGTTATAGCGGGGTTCAACTGTACTGTGTTATTACTGTGTTATTAGTGTGTTGTTATTACTGTGCTATTATTGTGTTATTACTGTGTTTTGCTTTGTAACTAAATTTGTTATTACTGTGTAGTTAATGTGTTTATACTGTGTTATTACTGTGACAATAAAAATTAAAGTACAGAAGCTAGATTTTATATTTCCATTGACAGAGATGAGGAAGGAAGGTGCCCCGTTTCTGACCGACAAGACCCCAAGCGTTCAGATTAAAATGAACCCACAGATTTTACAATTAACAGCATAAGTTAATCAGCTAATGGATTCATCCTAAAACCTCATTAGTTGCAATGAACAACAAAAAGTTTTAAATCTATAATTTTTTATTAAAGTTAAAATAAGGCATCAGTAGGGAGCCGATCTATAATGTGACGTTTTAATTATCAGCAAGATAACGACTCTAAATAGTTAATCGGGTAAATAACTAAAGATTTTTCTTTAAGTTTTCCAATTAAAATCCGTTGAAAAATGTAAGAGACACCGCCTGTATTAAGAAGATCAAGTGATAGTCCCTTGGCCTGACAGTTGCAAATATTATGAGTTCAAAACGCTCCTATTTTTCAATTTATATTTTACATCTCATATGTACCAAGTTTCTTCTAGATATTTCAATTAGCTCTAATTGTATGTATATAGCTCATATAAGAAAAAAGAACTCAATCTGTCCTATGGTACAGTAGTGAGTATGTTTAGGTGAGATAACGAACACACTGTCACTGAGCGCATTGTCCCATTAACATCTGTTGATGAAGAGAACCACCCTTACCCCTTCAACAAAAAAATATGGATATTATTTATTTGAAATCCACCAATATAATTCAACTTACAAAGCTTGGTCGATATGCAACAATTCGCAAAGTAGCGATCATTGTAACCCTTCACGTTTAGCTTGCAAGCCTTCATCTTTAGCTTGTAAGCCTTCATATTTAACTTGTGAGCCTTCATGTTTAGATTGTAAACCTTCGTGTTTAACTTGAAAGTCTTCATGTTTAGCTTGTAAACCTTCATGTTTAGCTTGTAAGCCTTCATGTTTAGCTTGTAAACCTTCATGTTTAACTTGTAAGCCTTCATGTTTAGCTTGTAAACCTTCATGTTTAGCTTGTAAGCCTTCATGTTTAACTTGTAAGCCTTCATGTTTAACTTGTAAGCCTTCATGTTTAGCTTGTAAGCCTTCATGTTTAACTTGTAAGCCTTCATGTTTAGCTTGTAATCCTTCATGTTTAGCTTGCAAGCCTTCATGTTTAGATTGTAAACCTTCATGTTTAACTTGTAAACCTTCATGTTTAGCTTGTAAGCCTTCATGTTTAACTTGTAAGCCTTCATGTTTAGATTGTAAACCTTCATGTTTAGCTTGTAAACCTTCATTTTTAGCTTGTAAACCTTCATGTTTAGCTTGTAAGCCTTCATATTTAACTTGTGAGCCTTCATGTTCAGCTTGTAAGCTTTCATGTTTAGCTTGTAAGCCTTCATATTTAACTTGTGAGCCTTCATGTTTAGCTTGTAAGCCTTCATGTTTAGCTTGTAAGCCTTCATATTTAACTTGTAAGCCTTCATGTTTAGCTTGTAAACCTTCATGTTTAAATTGTAAACCTTCAAGTTTAACTTGTAAGCCTTCATATTTAGCTTGCAAGAATTCATGTTTAGCTTGTAAGCCTTCATATTTAACTTGTGAGCCTTCATGTTTAGCTTGTAAGCTTTCATGTTTAGCTTGTAAGCCTTCATATTTAACTTGTGAGCCTTCATGTTTAGCTTGTAAACCTTCATGTTTAGCTTGTAAGCCTTCATATTTAGCTTGCAAGCCTTCATGTTTAGCTTGTAAGCCTTCATATTTAACTTGTGAGCCTTCATGTTTAGCTTGCAAGCCTTCATGATTAGCTTGTAAGCCTTCATGTTTAACTTGTAACCCTTCATGTTTAGCTTGTAGGCCTTCATGTTTAACTTGTAACCCTTCATGTTTAGCTTGTAAGCTTTCATGTTTAGCTTGCAAGCCTTTATGATTAGCTTGTAGGCCTTCATGTTTAACTTGTAACCCTTCATGTTTGGCTTGTAAGCTTTCATGTTTAGCTTGTAAGCCTTCATGTTTAGCTTGTAAGCCTTCATGTTTAACTTGTAACCCTTCATGTTTAGCTTGTAAGCTTTCATGTTTAGCTTATAAGCCTTCATGTTTAGCTTGTAAGCTTTCATGTTTAGCTTTGCTTTTATCAAGCAAATACAATGTAGAACCTACGTTAACATATTGAAATGTAAAACTAATTTGGCAATTTTTGAGGAAAATCTGAAGACTTATAAGAAATTGTAAATTATTTTCTCTTTGTAAGTACTTTTAACCCTCTATTTCATAGTGTTGCCATTTCGTTAATTATAATGTTTTAAATTTTTATCCTCGAGAACTCATCACTTTCACAAGACACTTTTATGTAAGATCACATTTTAGACGCTCACAGTTGATTACAATTTTTTCCACCGAATCTAGAAAGTACAATTGATTTTTTTTATATCACATAATGATAATTTTTGTTTTAAAAAAATGAATGTTATATTTAATGTTTAAACTCAAATTAAATGAGCTTATGTTTGATATTTGTCATCATAGATGGATGACATACGAAAAATATGGTATGTCGCCAATTGGCAACAGTGCGTCGACGTGGTTCATTTTTGGTTGGGGGGGGGGGGGTTGTTGCCAAATGGCATCATACAATATATAACCAGTGTATAAGCTTTATGAATGATGCTTTATTGATGAAATGTCTATAAATATCTAATATTAATGTTAGCTTTTTATATTTGGATCAAATGAATTAACACGTTTTAAATTAATTTTACAATTCTTTTTATAAATAAAAATAAAAATGAGTAAAAAATATACAAGATATATTGTAAGTTATTATTTTTTTTGCAAATTATTAGTTTCAAATAATGTTTCTTTTTTCGAGAATTCAAGTATCCAAATATCAAAGCAGTCATAGATCCATCATGCTTTTATGGATAAAATTAAGATGTTTCAGTGGATGTTCCTACTCTTCCTTGGGGATTCCGATGATAGTGAGCTATCTTCAGGCGATGATGATAGAGATGATTCTTTGATTCCAGAACACCACGTTGATTCATTTATGTTTACAGATACTTTTTTAACTTGTATTTAATCTCTAACAACTTTTGAAAGAACAATGGTATAAAATTTAAGCCAAACGGTAAAGTAAACACTGAAAATAATAGTTAAATTTCCCCTTTTCAGACTCAACCATATCAGACTCAACCATATCAGACTCAATCATATCAGACTCAACCATATCAGAATCAACCATATTAGACTCAACCATGTCAGACTCAACCATATCAGACTCAATCATATCAGACTCAACCATATCAGAATCAACCATATCAGAATCAACCATGTCAGACTCAACCATATCAGACTCAACCATATAGACTTAACCAAATCAGACTCAACCAAATCAGACTCAACCATATCAGACTCAACCATATAGACTCAACCATATCAGACTCAACGATATCAGACTCAACCATATCAGACTCAACCATATCAGACTCAACCATATCAGACTCAACCATATCAGACTCAACCATATCAGACTCAACCATATCAGACTCAGACCGTGAAATTAACGACATACCAGGTAATTCTTTAGACACTGATACTAACCGCAGGCAAAACTATCTACAAGAAATTTGCATTGGCGCTACAGAGATGAAGCTGACATGCAGCTATTGGCACTGTCAGGTCTAATAGACTTAAAAATTGCATGATGCTTTCAGATAAAGACTTGGGAAGAAATGGAAGGGCTCCGCAATTCTGAAAACCTGCCATCATGACGGTGTTGATCTGTTTGCAGTCAAGTTGGTTGACAATAGAGCGGTAACCACACTGAGTACATTTGCTACTATTGAGCCCATGAAACAGGTCAAAAGATGGGACAAAAAGGCTAAAAAGGATATTGAGGTCGCTTGTCCATCGGTGATCATGATTTAAATCAATGCATGGGTTGTGTGGATCTTCTACATTTATTGTTGGCCTAATACGGGATACCAATAAGGTCCAAAAATAGTATGACTGTATCATCTTCCACTTTCTGGATCCCGCTATGGCAGTTGTGCTGGCATGGCTAATCTATAGGATGATTGTACTAATGCGAATTGGGGCAAAAAATATCCTTGCTCCACTTGATTTCAAAACCCAGATCGCAATATGCCTAATGAACGAAGGTAAAGTGGAGTTTAAGAAACGTGACTGTCCCTCATTGAATATAGAACAGCAACTTGCGGCTAAAAATCCGAGAGGTCCTAAGGCATCTGTTTAAACCCTTACCAGTAAGAGCTGATTAAATGGGGCACTTTCCTGAGGCACTCGAAAACAAAGGAAGATGCAAGAGACCAGGTGGCAAAGGATTTTCAAGAATAAAATCTGCAAAATGTAATGTTGACCTCTGCTTAAAACAGAAGTGTTACTGCTTGAAACAGTTCCACCAGCCTAAAACCTGCATTTCACATATGTATATAAATATTTACTGTCCTGTCTATATGTTCTATATATTGATGACATGATTTTCTATATCTTTGTGTAAAAAATGCTTATAAAATATGATTTTTAAATTACAAAAAATCATGATATAAAAGCTTAATTTGAATATATGCTTGTAATCTGAGCATTGATTACAATTGTTTGTGGAAACGATTAAATATTCATCTTTTTAAAATATTATTGCTAATGTTTACTTTTTTCAGTTTGACTTCTCTTACCTTTTAGACGCACTGTTGCCTATGGCAACATGCCGCTAAAATTAATATATTATTAAAATATTTATTTTTCTTGCATTTTATGGTTATTTAAGTCCATTAACTTTGAAGTATGCTATCAGATATTTTTTTCCATAAAAAATCTAAAATTGTGTAATAGAGGGATAGAAAGTTGTTTTTTTAAACACATTTTAACACACTTTTATTTATAATGATGTATCAATAATTAAAAAACATTATTTTTTAATATTAAAAGACAAAACAGACATTGCAGAAAATCCGTGATAAAATGTGTTTATTTTCCCAGGAGTTTGCGACAAAACACAACGAGAGGTTCTAAAAAGCATTTACGAACAATGGTTCTCATCATTTGAGATGATGACCACCAGTCATACATTTTCCAATTGAGTATATACAAAGCACTTTTAATTTAACTCTAGCGACATATCATTTTAAATAACATTTTTTTTTTTTGGTAAGGCACACGACATTCACCAGTCATGAGAATAAAACTAGGTCTTGAAAAGTTCACAGACAAAAGTCTTCTTACGGGCCTGTGAGAATCTTGGTTGTGAAGGCTAGTGATATCAAGCTTTGAAATTAATAGCCAGAAGCCATTTGTTGGGTTTTGTTTAAGACTTAGATAGTGCATTTTGTGTGAATATTGACATAGTTTGTAGTTGTCTGATCGCCTATATTTTAATAAATGAAAAAATTCTTTTTTTAAAAGTTCATCGCTACCATGTTGTAGGAAACGATCTTTTGAAACCCGGAAGCACTTCAAGATCAGTGAAGAATCATTTCCAGATCAATGAAAAATCATTTCAAGATCAATGAAGAATCATTTAAAAAACCAGGAAATTATATCATAATGATGTATCCATTGCCGTGTTGTGACATTTTTAAGACACAATAAAAGGCTGTGACCAGGTCAAACAATAAAGACATAAATGTCCTTCGTATACAACTTCCTGTCATGAAGTCACAAAAAGTTTGACAGCAGCATTGGGAAAACACAATTTTCTTACTGAGTTCTCACAGATCATTCAGCATTATGGATAGATCATTCATTTTTCTCAATGAGGTCAAGTCAGTAAAGTGAGAGGGTTGCATTTCGGAGAAGAAATGTTCAATGAATTGTTTCAACTACAGGTAGTCTCTCAGGAGATGAGTGGCACAAACGTATGTGTGTCTGTAAAAGGAGTCCTAATGGGTATCCCATAGGTGGCACCATAGTAGGTGTGTCTGTAAATGTTTCCCAGGGGTGACGCTGATGACATATGTCTGAGCTGTTCTTTGACACTGTCCTGCTGTCAAAGAGGTCGTTGACATGTCCACTGGGCAAACACAACCATGACCATTGTAAAATCTCCCATAACTGAATATGTACATTATAAGAACTACATTTCATGTTAGTTTTATTGATTGATGGTAAAGAGCATCGTCATCAGGACGGAGCAAATAGCATCGTCATCAGGACTGATCAAATAGCAACGTCATCAGGACGAATCAAATAGCATCGTCATCAGGACAGATCAAATATCATCGTCATCAGGACAGATCAAATAGCATCATCACCAGGACGGATCAAATAGCATCGTCATCAGGACGGATCAAATAGCAACGTCATCAGAACGGATTAAATAGTAACGTCATCAGGACGGATCAAATATCATTAGTTGTGTTTTGTTGGTTTCGGCATTTTGATCCAAAAAATGGAAATATTACATAACATTTGTTTGTATTTATTCACATGAGAAGATATCCCGGCAATTGACTTGACTTCTAGTGAATGGAAAAGTTAACCCTAACTCGGCCATTGAACTGATTTCTAAAGAATGGAAAAGTAACACAGGCTTGATGAACAAAGCACAATGTGTCCTGTCTTTGTTAATTTCACCTGCATGTCTTTGTTAACTCCAAGTTCAAACCTGTCTTTGTTAACTTCACGTTGAAACCTGTTCATGTTAACTTCCCGTTCAAACCTGTCTTTGTTAAACCATGTTCAAACTTTTCTTTTTTAAATCCATGTTCAAAACTGTCTTTGTTAACTTCACGTTCAAACCTTTCTTTGTTAACTTCACGTTCAAACCTTTCTTTGTTAATTTCACGTTCAAACCTTTCTTTGTTAACTTCACGTTCAAACATGTCTTTGAGAACTTCACGTTCAAAACTGTCTTTGTTAACCTCTGTTCAAACCTGTCTTTGTTAACTTTACTTTCAGACCTGTCTTTGTTAACTTCATGTTCAAAACTTTCTTTGTTAGTTCCGTATTTAAAAATGTCTTTGTTAACGCCATGTTCAAACCTGCTTTTGTTAACTTCATGTTCAAACCTTTCTTTGTTAACTCCATCTTCCAAGCGTCATGATTAGTTAACACAAGATTCAGAATCAAATATACATCCAAACTGATCATCAACAATTTTCTTGATAAAGCTAATCCAACGATGAATTGCACGAAGTTTCTTTGTGAGATGTTGAGGTCTAAGAAGACGTCTAAGGCACTGGTTTAGCGTTAAGACATGCCGGAAAGACCCGTCATATCTCCTATATCGTCAATGCCATCAGACATGTCGTCACCATCCTCCCTGCCACTGTCGTCCATACTGTCTTGATGAACGTCCTGAAGACCAGAACCTGCACCATGTTGTGTCGATGTAACATTGGGCGCCATGATGGGCTTGAGTTGCCCATCCACTTTGTCCTTGACGAGTTTAGTCCCCTTGACTCTTTTCCATTTCATGCGGCGGTTCTGGAACCAAACTTTAACCTAAACAAAAGAATAGATTGAAATTAGGGTAAATGAAAAAATCAATCAATAAAAAACAGACATTTAATGTGTCAATAAATAACTTTTTTTTTTTTTTTTTTTTTTTTGAATCCTCAAAATTTAGTTTAAAATTCGTTTGCTTATCTTAACAATTTGAACTTTGATTTGATTGCATTGCACATAAAGATGTTGATCTTTTTCTTATAATATGCCTGAATGGATCTTATACTTCCAGCTCTAATTGTGCACCATGCTATTTCATTATGCTGATCTACATGCCATTCTGTCAGGTCCAGGGCCACTGCCAACGTGTCATTATGTTTACCTACCTGCCATTTAGTCAGGTCCAGGGCCACTGCCAACGTGTCATTATGCTGACCTACCTGCCATTTAGTCACGTCCAGGGCCACAGCCAACGTGTCATTATGTTGACCTACCTGCCATTTAGTCAGGTCCAGGGCCACAGCCAACGTGTCATTATGTTGACCTACCTGCCAGTTAGTCATGTCCAGGGCCAAAGGGCCACTGCCAACGTGTCATTATGCTGACCTACCTGCCATTTAGTCACGTCCAGGGCCACAGCCAACGTGTCATTATGTTGACCTACCTGCCATTTAGTCACGTCCAGGGCCACAGCCAACGTGTCATTATGTTGACCTACCTGCCATTTAGTCATGTCCAGGGCCACAGCCAACGTGTCATTATGTTGACCTACCTGCCAGTCAGTCATGTCCAGGGCCACTGCCAACGTGTCATTATGTTGACCTACCTGCCAGTCAGTCAGGTCCAGAGCCACCGGTAACGTGTCTTATGATGACCTACCTGGCGTTCTGTCAGGTCTAGGGCAGTTGTCCAAGTGTCATTGTGCTGGCCTACCTGCTGCTCTGTCAGGTCTAGGGCCACTGTCAACGTGCCTTATGCCGACCTACCTGCCGTTCTGTCAGGTCCAGAGCCACTGCCAGCTCGTATCGTCTGAGTCGTGTCAGGTAATTGTGGAGCGTAAACTCTTTCTCCAACTCCTGGATCTGATGCTTGGTGAAGGCCGTCCGCTCCTTCCTCGGCTTGACGGACAGGTCAAGTTTGTACGGGTCAGGGGAATCTGTGGCCAAAAAAAGTAGCACTAGAGTCTGAAGGTTGTAAGTGCAATAATGGGAATAGTCAGAAGGTTGTAAGTGCAATGGTGGGAATAGTCAGAAGGTTGTAAGTGCAATGGTGGGAATAGTCAGAAGGTTGTAAGTGCAATGGTGGGAATAGTCAGAAGGTTGTAAGTGCAATGGTGGGAATAGTCAGAAGGTTGTAAGTGCAATGGTGGGAATAGTCAGAAGGTTGTAAGTGCAATGGTGGGAATAGTCAGAAGGTTGTAAGTGCAATGGTGGGAATAGTCAGAAGGTTGTAAGTGTAATGGTGGGAATAGTCAGAAGGTTGTAAGTGCAATGGTGGGAATATTCAGAAGGTTGTAAGTGCAATGGTGGGAACAGTCAGAAGGTTGTAAGTTCAATGGTGGGAATAGTCAGAAGGTTGTAAGGGCAATGTTGGGAATAGTCAGAAGGTTGTAAGGGCAATGGTGGGAATAGTCAGAAGATTGTAAATTCAATGGTGGGAATAGTCAGAAGGTTGTAAGTACAATGGTGGGAATAGTCAGAAGATTGTAAGTTCAATGGTGGGAATAGTCAGAAGGTTGTAAGTGCAATGGTGGGAATAGTCAGAAGGTTGTAAGTGCAATGGTGGGAATAGTCAGAAGGTTGTAAGTGCAATGGAAGCATTAATGAACAAGCTGGGTGCAGGGGGAAAAGGGGGGAGGGAATTGTCGGCAATGGGAGAGGACAATGTTGAGAACTGTCATTGGCTTGAAATAGCAATGGTGGGAAATTCAGCAAGATGAAATAGCAATGGTGGAATTGTCTGTATTGTGAGAGGACAATGGTGGGAATTATCAGCTGGTTGAAATATCAAAAGTGGCAATAGTCAGCAGATTGAAATAGCAGTGGTGGAATTTTCTGCAAGGTGGGGGCATAATGGTGGGAATTCTTAGCAGGTTGAAATATCAATGGTGAAAATTCTCAGCACGTTGAAATATCAATGGTGGGAACTGTCAGCAGGTTGTAATAGCAATGGTGGGAGTTGTCAGCAGGTTGTAATAGCAATGGTGGCAGTTGTCAGCAGGTTGTAATAGCAATGGTGGGAGTTGTCAGCAGGTTGTAATAGCAATGGTGGGAGTTGTCAGCAGGTTGTAATAGCAATGGTGGGAGTTGTCAGCAGGTTGTAATAGCAATGGTGGGAGTTGTCAGCAGGTTGTAATAGCAATGATGATAATTTTCGGGATGGGGAGGGTGAAGGTGAGAGATCGTTCATGTAATACAGCGGTTCTCAACCTGTGGGTCGCGGCATTAGAAAGGCTGTGAACCACTGATGTAACAGCTAATTCTATTCATATTCTTCATTTCTAATATTAAGTATTTAGAAAGTTGAATAATATTTTTGCAATGGTTCTCATACTTTGTTATAATTGTTATCATAATTATTTCATTTGAATAGGTTTCAATTTTAACTTATTACATTTAATAAGAAATGGTACAAAAGTTGACCTATAGGTGAACATTTAAGTTAGGGTTAGGCCCAGATGTGATGCGTTTAGGTTAGGGTTAGGCCCATATGTGAGCGTTTAGGTTAGGGTTAGGCCCAGATGTGAGCGTTTAGGTTAGAGTTAGGCCCAGATGTGAGCGTTTAGGTTAGGGTTAGGCCCTGATGTGGGCGTTTAGGTTAGGGTTAGGCCCTTATGTGAGCGCTTAGGTTAGGGTTAGGCCCAGATGTGAGCGTTTAGGTTAGAGTTAGGCCCAGATGTGAGCGTTTAGGTTAGGGTTAGGCCCAGATGTGATGCGCTTAGGTTAGGGTTAGGCCCAGATGTGAGCGTTTAGGTTAGGGTTAGGCCCAGATGTGAGCGTTTAATATTTAGTGTTCTATTTCCACCTAAGCCTATTTTGTATTATTCATTTAATGAAGCTTCCTGGCCTGATCATCAGTTTTTATATATCCAATTGTTGACATCAAGGTCCATTCATTGGTTTGATGACATAGATCTATCCAATGCCTGACATCATTTTCTCAAACATATTTTATATTTAACAAAGGTAAACGGTAGCCAAATTTGTGGACAAACCATCCCGTGGCCGTGGATATTCAGCCAAGCGCCACCTGTGCTCGCCTTGTCAATAAAGCTTTCCTATCAAAGTCAGGGAAGGCAGCAGAGCGTGGCGTCTAGAAACATGGCGAAACTTGAACGTGATATCCTTGTGCACGTATCGTCGTGGTGTTTATTTCTATGTGTACGGACCTGAGACATTTCACCAAAGACCAGCAGTCTATTTAAAGTTTTATATTATTATTATTATTATTGATGGTTTTTATATAGCGTGGTACCCCAGCCTAGGGCTGGGCTCAATGTTGTACATACACTTTAAAAAACATAATCATGAACTTAAAAATTAACATACATTAATAAAATAAACAAAACAAATGCATATTCACTCCAGACATTCCAGAACTATTTACTATAAAGTCACAAGTAGCACAGATAAAGTCACAAACAACACAGATCAAGTCACAAAAAAACACAGATTAAGTCAAAAATAACACAGATAAAGTCACACATAACACAGATGAAGTCACAATCAACACAGATAAAGTCACAAGCAACACAGATAAAGTCACAAACAACACAGATAAAGTCACAAGCAACACAGATAAAGTCACACATAACACAGAAAAAGTGACCCATAACACAGATAAAGTCAGACATAACACAGATAAAGTCACACATAACACAGAAAAAGTGACCCATAACACAGATAAAGTCAGACATAACACTGATAAAGTCAGACAAAACACAGATAAAGTCAAATCACACATCAAACAGATAAAGTCACAAACAACACAGATAAAACCACAAGTAACGACAATAAAATTAAAAAACAACACAAAGTCACAAGCAACACAGACTGTTGATAGTAAGTACCCACAGATAAAGCCACGAGTAACACAGATAACAGCACAAGTGTACCCAGTGGGGCAAGTGTACCCAGTGGGGCAAGTGTACCCAGTGGGGCAAGTGTAGCGAGTGGAGCAAGTGTAGCGAGTGGGGCAAGTGTACCCAGTGGGGCAAGTGTAGCGAGTGGAGCAAGTGTAGCCAGTGGGGCAAGTGTAGCGAGTGGAGCAAGTGTAGCGAGTGGGGCAAGTGTACCGAGTGGGGCAAGTGTAGCGAGTGGAGCAAGTGTAGC
>CAXITT010000773.1:197046-213400 GCA_964033795.1 Lymnaea stagnalis
TCGGGAGTGGGGCTAGTGTAGCGAGTGGGGCAAGTGTAGCGAGTGGGGCAAGTGTAGCGAGTGGGGCAAGTGTAGCGAGTGGGGCAAGTGTACCGAGTGGGGCAAGTGTAGCGAGTGGGGCAAGTGTACCGAGTGGGGCAAGTGTAGCGAGTGGGGCAAGTGTAGCGAGTGGGGCAAGCGTACCCAGTGGGGCAAGTGTAGCGAGTGCGGCAAGTGTACCCAGTTGGGCAAGTGTAGTGAGTTGGCCAAGTGTACCCAGTTGGGAAAGTCTACCTATTGAGGCAAGTGTAGCAAGTGTAGTGAGTGGGGCGAGTGTACCAAGTGGGGCAAGTTTAATGAGTGGGGCAAGCGTACACAGTGGGGCAAGTGTACCCATGGGGCAAGTGTGCCCAGTGGGGCAAGTATAGCGAGTGGAGCAAGTGTAGCGAATGGGGCAAGTGTACCCAGTTGGGCAAGTGTAGTGAGTGGGGCAAGCGTACCCAGTAGGGCAAGTGTAGCGAGTGGGGGAAGTTTACCCAGTGGAGCAAGTGTAGCGAGTGGAGCAAGTGTAGCGAGTGGGGCAAGTGTACACAGTTGGGCAAGTGTAGTGAGTGGGGCAAGTGTACCCAGTGGGGCAAGTGTACTCAGTGATGCAAGTGTAGCGAGTGGAGCAAGTGTAGCAAGTAGGGCAAGTGTAGTGAGTGATGCTAGTGTAGCGAGTGGGGCAAGTGTAGCGAGTGGGGCAAGCGTACCCAGTGGGGCAAGTGTAGCGAGTGCGGCAAGTGTACCCAGTGGGGCAAGCGTAGCGAGTGGAGCAAGTGTAGCGCGTGGAAGTGTGGCGAGTGGGGCAAGTGTAGCGAGTGGGGCAAGTGTAGCGAGTGGGGCAAGTGTAGCGAGTGGGGCAAGTGTAGCGAGTGGGGCAAGTGTACCCAGTGGGGCAAGTGTAGCGAGTGGAGCAAGTGTAGCGAGTGGGGCAAGTGTACCCAGTGGGGCAAGTGTAGCGAGTGGGGCAAGTGTACCCAGTGGGGCTAGTGTACTCAGTGATGCAAGTGTAGCGAGTGGAGCAAGTGTAGCAAGTGGGGCAAGTGTAGCGAGTGATGCTAGTGTAGTGAGTGGGGCAAGTGTAGCGATTGGGGCAAGCGTACCCAGTGGGGCAAGTGTAGCGAGTGGGGCAAGCGTACCCAGTTGGGAAAATCTACCTATTGGGGAAAGTGTAGCATGTGTAGTGAGTGGGGCGAGTGTACCAAGTGGGGCAAGTGTAGCGAGTGGAGCAAGTGTACCCAGTGGGGCAAGTGTAGCGAGTGGAGCAAGTGTAGCGAGTGGGGCAAGTGTACCCAGTGGGGCAAGTGTAGCGAGTGGGGCAAGTGTAGCGAGTGGGGCAAGTGTAGCGAGTGGGGCTAGTGTAGCCAGTGGGGCAAGTGTAGCGAGTGGGGCAAGTGTACCCAGTGGGGTAAGTGTACCCAGTGGGGCAAGTGGAGCAAGTGTACCCAGTGGGGCAAGTGTAGCGAGTGGGGCAAGTGTAGCGAGTGATTCTAGTGTAACGAGTGGGGCAAGTGTAGCGAGTGCGGCAAGCGTACCCAGTAGGGCTAGTGTAGCGAGTAGGGCAAGTGTAGCGAGTGGGGAAGTGTAGCGAGAGGGGCAAGTGTACCGAGTGGGGCAAGTGTACCCAGTGGGGCAAGTGTACCCAGTGGGGCAAGTGTAGAGAGTGGGGCAAGTGTACCCAGTGGGGTAAGTGTACCCAGTGGGGCAAGTGGAGCAAGTGTACCCAGTGGTGCATGTGTAGTGAATGGGGCAAGTGTATCGCTTGGGGCAGGAAGTTTGCAACCGTATTTACTAAAGGCGCCGAACTTTCAGCAGATTTATTTTGTGCATCAATTAAAGTAGAAACACATAGACATAAGAAACATACTATAATATTAATGAACTATATTTTATGTTTAGTCCTGGTAATGTTATGATGTTATTAATCAGACATCTATCACACAGTGCAGATTTAATGTTGGATTTATCTCGTTGTCTCTGTGATAGTTCTACAACACATTAACTCTGACCCTAACCCTAACCAGATTTAATGTTTGGTATGTTTTGTTGCCTCTATGGTTGTATTACAATACAAAGGAAGCCCTGTAGCAACAGGCCAGTTCCCGGTTACCACATCCAGCAGTCATTATTCCCGACATGAAAGGGGGCGCTACGCCCCGGGACGGGAGCTGCGCTTGTTTGGACAGGAGTGTAAAATCTGACAATGTATCCACTGAGGGGCGCCCCCGAGGACCGCTACAAGAGCTAGACAGTTGCCCTAACCTTACTTAGCGCACATGTTAAGGGGGTCTTTTGGGGTTATCCCGTCTCTATGCTCTACTACGGGACTTTTCGTGAAGTTCAATAGTGTCTGGGACACTGCGGAAGAGTAAAAATGCATCTTTTCTTATAGACAGAAACCCGTTACTTTATTATTACCTTTGTATTGAATTTGACATTCTACAATCTAGATTATGGTGACTGTCAATAAGTTATTACCTTTGTATTGAAACTGACATTCTACAATCTATAATATGGTGACTGTCAATAAGTAATGTTATCAGTGATACGTTAAATTTTCTTTGAAATTTGTCTGTTTCTTGATTTATTTTGTTACAGGAAAAAACACATATATATATTTTTAATCAATTACACTTTGATAACATAATTAAGTAGACACAAAATATCAATAACAGAAAAGATTATAAACATTTATTTTAGGGGTATTCATTTACCAAATGGAGAGTGAGTGCAATACAGATAAAGTCAAACGTAACACAGATAAAGTCACAAACAACACAGATAAAGGCACAAGCAACACGGATAAAGCCACAAGTAACACAGATAACATCACAAATAGCACAGATACAGTCACAAAAAACACAGATAAAGTAAAAAACAACACAGATTAAGTCATAAACAACACATATAAAGTCACAAAACACAGGTACAGTCTCAAGTTACACCGATAAAATAAAAAAACAACACAGATATAGTCAGAAGAAACACAGATAAAGTCAGAAGTAACACAAATAAAGTCAGAAGTAACACAAATAAAGTCAGAAGTAACACAAATAAAGTCAGAAGTAACACAGATAAAGTCACATGTAAAACACATAAAGTCACAAACAACACAGATAAAGTCATAAGTAACACATAAAGAGTCACAATTAACATATTTAGTCACAAGTAGCCTATAAAGTCACAAGTAACACAGATAAAGTCACAAGTAACACAGATAAAGCCACAAGTAACACAGATAAAGCCAGTAAACAGCACAGATAATGTCACAATGTTTTCGTTGGAAATAAAGATTTATTATCGGCTCTACACGATTATTTGACGTCTGTAGTTTGTTGTTTGTCAGCATTCCCTTGGTCACCACACCTAACTTGCTATCAGTACCCCCCCTAATTTGTCATTATTCCCTTGGTCACCATACCTAACTTGCCATCTGCACCCCCCCCCCTAATTTGTCATTATTCCCTTGGTCACCATACCTAACTTGCCATCTGCACCCCCCCCTAATTTGTCATTATTCCCTTGGTCACCATACCTAACTTGCCATCTGCACCCCCAGTAGTTTGTCAGTATTCCCAGGGTCACCGCACACTACTTGCCATCTCTACCCCAAGTAGTTTTTCAGCATTCCCTGGGTCAGCACTCCTAAATTGGTTCTTACGTCACAACTTCTAAACAAACATGTACGCACATGATTTATTGAATTTTTAAACGAGTTATCCCACATCTCCATCTGTTTCACTGTGTTTTATTAATTCTCATAAAACATCCAGCATTGAGACATACACGTAACCATCATAAACATCCAGCATGGAGACATAAACGTAACATCATAAACATCCAACATTGAGACATAAAACATCCAAAATTGAGACATAAACGTAACATCATAAACATCCAACATTGAGACATAACATCCAACATTGAGACATAAACGTAACATCATAAACATCAAGCATGAGACATAAATGTAACATCATAAACATCCAACATTGAGACATAAATGTAACATCATAAACATCCAGCATGAGACATAAATGTAACATCATAAACATCCAACATTGAGATATTAACATCCAACATTGAGACATAAACGTAACATCATAAACATCCAGCATGAGACATAAATGTAACATCATAAACATCCAACATTGAGACATAAACGTAAACATCATTAACATCCAACATTGAGACATCATCGTAGCCTCATAAACATCCAGCTGTAGGTCTTAAGCTTACGACAACAAACTAACGGCTGGAAGAACGGCTTGAAACAATAAGAAACTAGGCGCGAACACAGACTTTTGTGTACGACGCCATTAGTAGAGATATCCATACTTTGCTATTTTTATCTTTGTCTGTCTACCTTTTATTTCATTACAGGTCAGTGTTTATTTGCCTCAATCTTGTCAGTGTTCCCTTTATGTTCCCTTATCCGTTTATTGCATCAACAAAGTTCCCTCTCTATCTTCTCTTATGTTCCATTCTCCAGGACATTCTAGTTTCACAAAATTATTGAAGATGTTGATTGTTAATTTAAGCAATTTGCACAATACATTGTCGCTCATTGATTCACTCGAGAAAATCATTGTCATCCATTGATTCACTATTAAAAATTAGCGTCAC
This sequence comes from Lymnaea stagnalis, assembly GCA_964033795.1. Lineage (NCBI taxonomy): Eukaryota > Metazoa > Mollusca > Gastropoda > Lymnaeidae > Lymnaea > Lymnaea stagnalis. The sequence goes on from CAXITT010000773.1 coordinate 201,694, forward strand.
CCATTGATTCACTAGAGAGAACCACTGGGCCCCATTGATTCACTAGAGAGAACCATTAGGGCCCATTGATTCACTAGAGAGAACCATTGTGCCCCATTGATTCACTGGAGAGAACCATTGTGCCCATTGATTCACTAGAGAGAAACATTGTGCCCCATTGATTCACTAGAGAGAACCATTGTCATCCATTGATTCACTAGAAAGAATCATTGTCACCCATTCATTCACTAGAGACAACAAGTGTAACTCCCATTCATTCTCCAGACAAAACCATTGTGACCCATTCATTCACTAGCGAGATCCATTGTGACCCATTGATTCACTAGTGAGAATCATTGTCACCCATTGATTCACTAAAGAGAACCACCTTCACGCATTTATTCACTAGAGAGAACCATTTTCCACTAAATAAGATATATTTTTTGAAGTGGCTACATGTTACAGATATGCACTAAAACTTTGATTCGCTCATACCTAAACAGCATAACCGTATCTCTTACCAAAATATCCGACCCACCCTGCTCATCCCCAAATATCCCACCCCCATCCAGCTATCCCACATACCTTTACCAACCTACCCTATAACCCCGACCCCTCGTGTTGATAGCTGAAAGTGAAACTGATCTGTCTTAGTGCAGCACGGCGGACAGTGTGCCTCACCCCAAGATGTTCCAAATATGAGCTCCGGCGCTAGGCTCAGTGCTACGGTAAAACCTGAGGCTCCGTGCTACGGTAAAACCCTAGGTTCCGTGTACGATGAAACCGTAGGTTCAGTCAGTGCTACGGTAAAACCCTAGGTTCAGTGCTACAGTAAAACCCTAGATTCAGTGCTACGGTAAAATCCCAGGTTCAGTGCTACGGTAAAACCCTATGTTCAGTGTTACGGTAAAACCCTAGGTTCAGTGCTACGGTAAAACCCCAGTTTCAGTACTACGGTAAAACCCGAGGCTGTTCCTTTAAAAAACAAGTCTTTTTTTTATAAACTACCCGGCACATCTGATACACTACCACACAGTGCGGTTAAGGTTAGGGTTAGGATTAGGGTTAGACCTCTGATACACTACCACACAGTGTGGTTAGGGTTAGGGTTGGGGTTAGACCTCTGATACAATACCACACAGTGTGGTTAGGGTTAGGATTAGGGTTAGACCTCTGATACACTACCACACAGTGTGGTTAGGGTTAGGATTAGGGTTAGACCTCTGATACACTACCACACAGTGCGGTTAGGGTTAGGGTTGGGGTTAGACCTCTGATACACTACCAGACAGTGCGGTTAGGGTTAGGGTAGGGTTAGGGCTAGACCTCTGTTACACTACCACACAGTGTGTGGAAAGACGCAGTAGAAAATGTACACAATGTTTATTGGACATAATGTGTTTATGCTTTATACAGATAAAGAAAATATAATTTCTTCTTTTTATTTGAACTTTGAGCAAGAAAACCAAAAAATCTTCAGTGGCACAACAAAAATGTTTTTAACAAAATAAAGGAAAATATAAAATATATTTAGTCCCACATTCCTTTAACTTTTAATTTGTTATCTATAATGATCCCCTATTGATTTTTTCGAGTCCCCAAATTGAATTATACATTTTTGACTTCAACAAAGACATTTGCGAAAGATTAAAACGAAGTCATAAGTGAATCCCAAATAAAATAGTTGAAAGGTACACCCACATTTTCCAACATGAAACTCCGAAATCACAACCCCCCCCCCTGCCATTTTATTTTTTGTTTTACCCCGCCCTCTCCACTCCCGCCAAAAAACCAAAAACAAAACCAAAAAAAATAATAAAATGAATCAATGAACTTCAAACTGAGGACATCAAGCTGAGGACATCAAACTGTGGACATCAAGGAACTTCATTTTTATAATAGATGATTTCTGATATTCAACCAATTCCACTTTAATGGCATGAATTCATGATATTCAACCGTATCCCATTTACATTCATTATTTCCTTTAAGTCAACCGTATTCCCGTATGATTAAATGATTTTTTATAGTAAATAGTATGCCAATCTGAGTACTTGATTTTTTATAGCAAAGTGTATGCCAATCTGAGAACATGATTTCCAATTATCAATATCGAAGATCTCGCTCATTCTTAGGTTTTTAATTATACAACTTCTTTCTAGGAAACACTTTCTTGTTTCTATGTGCTTCATTTTACAAACACTGTTTATTGAATCACTTTCTTGTTTCTATGTGCTTCATTTTAGAAACACTGTTTATTGAATAACTTTCTTGTTTCTATATGCTTCATTTTAGAAACACTGTTTATTGAATCACTTTCTTGTTTTAATGTGCTTCATTTTAGAAACACTGTTTATTGAATTACTTTCTTGTTTCTATGTGCTTCATATTAGAAACACTGTTTATTGAATCACTTTCTTGTTTTAATGTGTTTCATATTAGAAACACTGTTTATTGAATCACTTTCTTGTTATAATGTGTTTCATATTAGAAACACTGTTTATTGAATCACTTTCTTGTTTTAATGTGCTTCATATTAGAAACACTGTTTATTGAATAACTTTCTTGTTTCTATGTGCTTCATATTAGAAACACATTTACCACTGGTTATTGAAACAGTTTTGTGTTTCTGTTAGCTTCATACATGTAACACTGTTTATTGAAACAGTTTTGTGTTTCTGTTAGCTTCATACATGTAACACTGTTTATTGAAACAGTTTTGTGTTTCTGTTAGCTTCATACATGTAACACTGTTTATTGAAACAGTTTTGTGTTTCTGTTAGCTTCATACATGTAACACTGGTTATTGAAACAGTTTTGTGTTTCTGTTAGCTTCATACATGTAACACTGTTTATTGAAACAGTTTTGTGTTTCTGTTAGCTTCATACATGTAACACTGTTTATTGTAACAGTTTTTTGTTTCTGTTAGCTTCATACATGTAACACTGTTTATTGAAACAGTTTTGTGTTTCTGTTAGCTTCATACATGTAACACTGGTTATTCGACCATATTTTCTAGTTACCGTCCAGACTGACATCTGCTAGTCCTCTGTATTAGCATGTAGCCACTCCAACAGATGCCCACAGAATATGGCGTACAACTCACTCGCTACAAGCACCTTACATCAACGTGTGCAACACTTCATATTTATTGTGCAACACTTCGTGTTTGTCAGTTGGAATTTAAACCCGTGAGAACTTGGTGGCCAGAGGTTTCATCTCACCGATGGTGAGGTCAGAACTTGGTGGCCAGAGGTGTCACCTCACCGATGGTGATGTACAAGGACTGGTGACAAGTATGTCAATGAGAAAATGCTTTATAACATACAGTATTATCTAAGTTGACCGAAGTGGAATTACAATGCATCATTTTTTTCATACCATCTCTCACGTATCATCTCTCACATACTAATGAACATCCAATGAACATCCAATGGACATGCTATGAACATCTAATGAACATGAAATGATTTCTATAGTATTCTTTTATTAACTAATGTCATGTTGTTCTAGCCATACATTTGAGTTTTTGAAATAGTAGAAGGTACAGGACGGAACTGGACAAGAAGCATTAAGGTCAAATAAAAAATGTTTAGTGCATCCTTTCTTGTGTGGAGTAAAGATGTTAAGTATATCCATTATTGTGTGGAGTAAAGCTGTTAATTATATCTTTTCTTGTGTGGAGTAAATCTGTTAAGTATATCCCTTCTTGTGTGGCGTAAAACGGTTAAGATTCTATTGTTTAAAAAAACATATTTTTCATCCATTTGACCATTTAGACGTTCTGAAAGAAGGGTGTGTGTGCAAGGAATGTGTGAATGTATAAGACGTGGCAGCCAATTGACAAGACAGGCATATGACAAGACAGCCAATTGACAAGACAGGCATATGATAAGACAGCCAATTGACAAGACAGGCAAATGACAAGACAGCCACATATTACAGACATTTGACATTTTTTACTCATTAGCACTATGTTTTTTTCGTTTATTCACTGACAAGATACGCTGAGACGATTCATTTTAACTTGATCATCTTTTCTGTCATCATCCTGTCATGAATTCTATTTCTTTGAACCATATCATGATAGTGTGGTCAAAAGATGGCAGTCCCACAATCCTGTCAAAGATGGCAGTCACACAATCCTGTCAAAGATGGCAGTCACACAATCCGGTCATGCTTTCTATCGTAACAAATATTTCCAGTGGGTTTTTTTTTCCGTTACCTTTTCTTCCCTCCCTTTATTTTATAACATGTTTTTTTTTATTAGCTGGCCTTTCATGTATCAGCACTATTACATAGCTCTTTACCCCAACCCTAACATCAGCACTATTACATAGCTCTTTACCCCCACCCTAACATCAGCACTATTACATAGCTCTTTACCCCCACCCTAACATCAGCACTATTACATAGCTCTTTACCCCCACCCTAACATCAGCACTATTACATAGCTCTTTACCCCCACCCTAACATCAGCACTATTACATAGCTCTTTACCCCCACCCTAACATCAGTACTATTACATAGCTCTTTACCCCCACCCTAACATCAGTACTATTACATAGCTCTTTACCCCCACCCTAACATCAGCACTATTACATAGCTCTTTACCCCCACCCTAACATCAGTACTATACATTAGAAGCTTAGGGTAAACCTAACATCATTTGTACCTAACCCTCACCCTAAGATCAGTCCTATTTCATTAGTACCTTACCTACAAAAATAAAAATTAAAATATCTGCAACACTGTAGTCTAGAATCGCAGTCCAACTATCTCATTATTATTATATAGCAGTTCAAATCTCTTATCATATGTTTATCGCCGGCAAACTCTCTTTTAACTAGTTTATCGTTTTCCAACCATCTCATAATTACTTTTTCGCAGTCCAATTCTCTTACAATTAGTTTATCACAGTACAAATCTCTTATAATTAATTAAATTCAGTCCAACTCTCTTATAATTAGCTTATATCTATGTCCAACTCTCTTATAATTAGCTTATATCTATGTCCAACTCTTTTATAATGAGTTTATCTCTACGTCCAACTCTCTCATAATAAGTTTATCTCTATGTCTAACTCTCTTATCATTAGCTTATATCTATGTCCAACTCTCTTATAGTTTGTCTCTATGTACAACTCTCTCATAATTACTTTATCGCAGTCCAATTCTCTTATAATTAGTTTACAAATAAGGAATACCTTGATCATTATTTCAATGGATTAATAGATATATCGATACAATTCAAGGCATACATTGCAATCCATCGATACCATTCAAGGAATACATTGCAATCCATCGATATCATTCAAGGAATACATTGCAATCCATCGATATCATTCAAGGCATACATTGCAATCCATCGATATCATTCAAGGAATACATTGCAATCCATCGATATCATTCAAGGCACACAGAGCTATTCTTGTGTTTAAATGCGTCTTACTTTAAACTGGTAATACATCAACATTTGGCTCGAGTTCACATCGCCTACGTGCTGCCCGAGCTCACATCACCTTCGTGCGGCCCTCAGGCCAGGGTTTCTTCATTTCTTTCGTGAGACCATTTCACCACAAGCCTGGTTATTTTTCTGTTTCTCTACTGAACGCCCAGAGAGCATGTATCTAAAGGCTCGGGGATTGTTTGAAAAACACGGAGAAGACGAAAGCTGAGGGTAGAGACCAGATCAACATCAACTAGAAGGGTATCATATGAACACAAACACCGACGTGTTCAGCTACAGTGTTTCTCTAGGACTTTTACTTACTGTAAAACACTAGATAACCTGACCGCAGAAATGAACGATATGTTTTATTATCATTTTATGTTTTTATACATTGACATCTCACATAATATTTTTCACTCTTTTCACACTCAAATTTCGCGTCAAAGTTTATCTCATATTTAGTATTTTAAACGACATTTTTATTTGTAATTTCTTCCACATAATTTGACTTTTCAAAGTAATATTTATTATTTCTTAACATTTTCATAGTAATTCCCACCATCTGTTTAAAAGTTCGTACTGCATTTTGTTTTCAAAAAATCTAATTCTCCTGCAAAGAATGCCATAACCCGATACCATTCAATTCAACAGCTCACTTTACGTTCTGTCTCATAATAGAATGTCTTTAGAAAGTATATATATATTTTTTTAAACATAACTTTATCAAACTTAAACGCAACGTACTGTATACATTTCTATGTAGTCTAATGTAGAATGCTAACAGCAACAGAGTTTGAGGCAGTATGTGTTTAATAGCTTCATTAATCATGATACATGTTCAATAGATTCATTACTCATGTGACGTGTTCAATAGATTCATGAATCATGGAATGTTTTCAATAGATTCATGAATCATGGAATGTTTTCAATAGATTCATGAATCATGTAACGTGTTCAATAGATTCATGAACCATGGAATGTGTTCAATAGATTCATTAGTTATAGGACGGTTCCAATAGATTCATTAATCAAAGTGATAACTTCTTTACATCAAAGGGAGAGAAAAGCATTGAGAAAACTCTATAAAGTGTTCTATATAGAAACTCTTTACTTTGTTTCGGGTTTTCTCGCCCAGTCCTAGTTTTTCTCGACTTTTTAGGTAGGATATCTGTAATTATATATATTTGGTAAATTTAATTTATACTTATTTAATTGTCTTTTTGTTGTACTGGTGATGGCATGTGCCGAAACGTATACTTTTGTATTATGTAAAATTATTATTAAAGCTTACCTTATATTGTTACATTAACATTAATTGTGGGTGCCTAATTAATCTAGAAAAAATTATAGACTCTGTCATTGTAATGTTTGGGAAATCAAACACATAACTGGCAACATGTTAATAGCGTCCAATGTTAATATTATTTCAAGCTATGTTATATTTTTTAATGCTGTAAGCGTTGACATAAATCTCATGAATCTCTGAGGTCTTTAAACGCTTACAACAGCACTGACTTATCTAGAGGTGTATTCTACAGAAGGTAAACCATTGAGAGGAACTGTGCGTACAGAAGTTTAACTGAGATGAACTATGTGTACAGAAGTTAAACCAACTGAGATGAGCTATGTGTACATAGGTTAAACCAACTGACATCTAACTTGTGTACATAAGTTAAACCAAAAGAGATGAACTATGTGTACAGAAGTTAAACCAACGGAGATGAACTATGTGTTCATAAGTTAACCAACTGAGATGAACTACGTGTACGGAAGTTAAACCAACTGAGATGAACTATGTGTACAGAAGTTAAACCAACTGAGATGAACTATGTGCACGGAAGTTAAACCAACTGAGATGAACTATGTGTACAGAAGTTAAACCAACTGAGATGAACTATGTGTACGGAAGTTAAACCAACTGAGATGAACTATGTGTACGGAAGTTAAACCAACTGAGATGAACTATGTGTACGGAAGTTAAACCAACTGAGATGAACTATGTGTACAGAAGTTAAACCAACTGAGATGAACTATGTGTACGGAAGTTAAACCAACTGAGATGAGCTATGTGTACAGAAGTTAAACCGACTGAGATGAACTACGTGTACGGAAGTTAACCAACTGAGATGAACTATGTGTACGCAAGTTAACCAACTGATATTAGCTATGTGTACATAAGTTACACCAACTGAGATGAGCTATGTAAACAGCAACGTTTTAACCAGGCAACATCTGTCAACATGACATATTTTAACGTGCCCAGGTTTTTAACAGTTTACAATGCTACACCCCCTCCCTCCCTCTATTAATTTCTAAATATAATGCCCGCACCCTTAAGAACTTCTGTCCTCAACCCCAGGGGTAGGGCACAGGAGGTTAACAACCAATGATCTACGTCATCTCATCCACAGGAACCCGTTAGTTTGTTCTACTGTACTGTGTAGTGCGTTCAAAAAGAAATTTGACACACATTTTAACGCGTGAACCGGAAAAAAGTTTCCATCAAATTTCCGTTCGATGAAATTACCGTCGATCAATTTACCGTCGATGAAATTTTTTTCGATCAAATTTCCGGTAACCGGTCAAATGTGTTAAATTCTAATAAGTACAATTCAAAATAGTGAATAAATAAACACAATAAACAAATGAGTCAATTAAAAATGAATAAAAACAAGTATGTAAGCCACTAAGCGTCATTTAGTCACAGTAGTAGTTACTCAAGTGTTTGCCCTAAGACCGTTGGGAGTCACATGACTAGATGTCAAAATGGATGAAAAGTGGGAAATAGAATTATGAAAAGTGGGTCATCCTTCGCGGCGCCCCTGTGAGGGAGCCTAAGCGCCCCAGGACAACGCAGCACCTTGGGCGGAATCGGAGACTTGAGCCAGTAAATATAATATAGAAAAAGTGCTTATATTATGGGAACCACTGGACTGGCCTAAAGAGTGGGCTGACCAAACTGTCTGCGGTGGAAACATGTGATACATTTTAAAAAAAATATTTATGTGATGTCATAATTATCTATGACTTATTTGTGTGTCGTATTCCATTGGTGGGGGGGGGGGAAGCGTAAAAGCTTCTTGCACACCAGTATCGGGGTTTTCCAAAAAGTATGTGCGCACCAGGAAAGGGGGTAGGGTACACAATTTGGCTTTTGAACGTTAGTACTAATAGGCCACTCTATCTATGTACCCTTGGCCCCATGTTGAGAACTGGTGCATAAGTGGTAGAGAAAGGGAGTTGGGGTTGGCTTTGATTCCCAAATGTGACAACAGACAAGGTATAAACCAAAGACATCACTGCATGGCACAGAACAGGGACTAATAAATAGGCCGCCTGTCTTGTACTTCATTTATGATTCTTTTGGAATGGTACTTAATACTCTTTAGGGTTGAAATCAATTTCAATGAAACTGAGAGATTGTCGGTGAAGCTATGCATATATGTGTTTGAATGTGTGTATGGGTGTGTGTGTGTGTGTCAGAGGGGTTATGAGTGTGTTTGTGTGTGGAGGTGTGTATGTGTGTATGGTGTTTGTGTGATGGTGTTGATATGTGTGTGTCAGTGAATCGCTGTTAGGTGGGTGTATCAGCTACAACAGTATTAGAAGAAAACCGTACAGTTGTAATCTATGAGAAAACAGTGCAATTATCATCTATTAGAAAACAGTTCAATTATCATCTATTAGAAAACAGTTCAATTATCATCTATTAATAAACAGTGCAATGATCATCTATTAGAAAACAGTACAATTATCGTCCGTTTTCGCATCAAAATACATCAGCTTCCTCTGCACATTTCTTTACCATTCTTTTTACAAAGCGAAAAGAAGAAATGAAAGATGAAAAGATATCCGCCAGGGTAAAATGTCCCGTTCTCAGCTTTGTGGTGAGCGCTCTCTTCTTTCCTTTCTGCTGACAAGACCAGCTGTGCGAGGGAAACATCTCTATTGAGTTATGAGGAGGCTCGCAACAACACAGGGGCCGCGAGGATGGGCTTTCGAACGAGATTAAAGAGGGATTATCCTATAAAGTTGACCTTTCTCCAGTTAATCCAGCCTTGACACACGTGATCTTTTTATCTTTGACTTGTTTATACGCTTGCTTTGTCTTAAAGACAAACCTGTTATTCAGAACTCTCCTTATTTATGCACATAAAGCATACAAAATCTGTTATTCAGAACTCCTCTTATTTAATCCCAATAAAGCATACGACTATGACTATTATCTTTTACGGAAAAACAAATCAACCTTGATAAAAAATATTTAAAAGTTATTTTTATCATTTTTTCGTACACTTTTGTATTATTATGTCGTACGCTTTTTAAAATTATTATTTCGTATACTAAACTCTGATTTCTATCTTAAGTACACTAGAATCTGTGTCCATTTGGAAAACTCTTCAACAGCTGACCTGAATATACTATTCTGGCAGTGTAGGATACGACACAAAAACATCACTTTAATCTAAATATCTTTTACCCTAGGTAAATGTTCCAGATTTTTGGAGGATGGCGTGGTATTGGAAAATAAACTACGTCTATAGAAAAAATTTCCGACATTTTAAGAACCCTTTTATGAGTGGCTTTATTTTTGTTTATGATTCATTACAAGCTGACGTCAAACAGGCCTAACCTTAACCAATAATCATTACTAGTTCGGGCAAACGCAGCCCTAATCCGCAACCTAAAAAGTGGTAAATATTAGCTGTGGCAACGCAACAACAACCCCAACCCTAACCCTAATCATAATCCCGTGTAAATTATGGGAGGATTCATAGCCTGGTTCAAGCCTTCCCATCTCTCTACTTCCATCTCTCTCACTCCTTCCATCTCTCTACTTCCATCTCTCTCACTCCTTCCATCTCTCTACTTCCATCTCTCTCACTCCTTCCATCTCTCTACTTCCATCTCTCTCACTTCTTCAATCTCTCTAATCTCTCTCTCCTTCCATCTCTCTTCCTCCATCTCTCTTCCTCCAACTCTCCCTCTCCTTCCTCTCTATCCTTCCATCGCTCTCCTTCCATCTCTCCCCTTCCATCTCTTTCCTTCCATATCTCTCCTTCTAACTTTCGCTCTCCTTCCATCTCTCTCTTTCAATCTCTTTCTCTTCTTCCATCTCTCTCTTTCCTTCCATTTCTGTCCCTCCATCTCTCCCTCTCTTTCAATATATCTCCTTTTATCTCTCTCTCCTTCCATCTCTCTCCCTATCCTTTCATCTCTCTCCTCTATACTTGCGTCTGCATTTATTTTAGTTGTTAGTGTTGAGGAATGTCTTATTTAATGTTCATTTAGTGCGTACAATGGCTATGAGTGGTGGGCAAAGAATGCGCTATTTGGTGTGCATATGGTGCGTACGACTTGATCAACAAAAATCAGGTCAGTTAAATTTGAGATTAATACTGTCACAGATAAAGACTGTCACAGATTAATACTGTCACAGACAAAGACTGTCACAGATAAAGACTTATTTCAACCAAATTAGTCATCACAGAAAGAAAAAAAAATGCGTTTTCTGATCTCAGTAACATCACAGTCCCTCGCTTGTCATTAATATCTACATTTGATTTCAATAAAATCATAGTCCCTCGCTTGTCAATAGTATCATCATCTGATCACAGTAACATCAAAGTCCCTCACTTGTCAATAGTATTATCATCTCATCACAGTAGCATCATAGTCCCTAGCTTGTCATTAGTATCTTTATCTGATCACTGTAGCTCATAGTCCCTAGCTTGTCATTAATATCTACATTTGATTTCAATAAAATCATAGTCCCTCGCTTGTCACTAGTATTTTTATCTGATCACAGTAGCATCATAGTCCCTCGCTTGTCACTAGTATTTTCATCTGATCACAGGAGCATCATAGTCCCTCGCTTGTCACTAGTATCTTCATCTGATCACAGGAGCATCATAGTCCCTCGCTTGTCACTAGTAACTTTATCTGATCACAGTAGCATCATAGTCCCTCGCTTGTCACTAGTATCTTCATCTGATCACAGTAGCATCATAGTCCCTCGCTTGTCACTAGTATCTTCATCTGATCACAGTAGCATCATAGTCCCTCGCTTGTCACTAGTATCTTCATCTGATCACAGTAGCATCATAGTCCCTCGCTTGTCACTAGTATCTTTATCTGATCACAGTAGCATCATAGTCCCTCGCTTGTCACTAGTATCTTCATCTGATCACAGGAGCATCATAGTCCCTCGCTTGTCACTAGTATCTTCATCTGATCACAGGAGCATCATAGTCCCTCGCTTGTCACTAGTATCTT
>CAXITT010000773.1:213599-251099 GCA_964033795.1 Lymnaea stagnalis
TAAACCCGAAAAAAGGAAAAAGCAAAAAAAAAAAAAAAGCCCGTTATTATTTACACACCCCATAAATTACCCGTGCGCCCCGATGGTAATCCCATCATCACCCATCCAGTGCATGTGTTGCCGCCTCTAATGACTTTAGCAGGACTCTAAAAACACGAGGACCCCGTCCGTAGTCCGAAGTTTGGCGCGAGCGTGTTTTTCGAATTACTCCCATCGTCAAACGTGGAATACTGGCAGGGGAAGACAATCAATCACTGTACCCAAAACACAACCTGGTTGTCCGACCCTGTTTGTAGAAATTGTTGGGTACGACGTGGGTTCCTAATTCAATGTTTTAGAGTGTTGAGATTGTTTGGTACGATGTGGGTTCCTAATTCAATGTTTAGAGTGTTGAGATTAATTGGTAAGATGTGGTTTCATAATACAATGTTCAGACTGTTGAGATTGTTTTGTAATATTTGTGATTTTCCCTATTGTAGGTTTGCCAACTGCTGCAAATGTAAATTTACAAAAACTATGCACAAATGTGACTAAAAATTTCATAAGTACCTCAAAATGTCCGTAAAAATGTAACTAAGAACCCAGTCAGTACCCCAGAATATCCGTAAAAAGTTGACTAAAAACCCCGTAAGTACCTCAGAATGTCCGTTAATTTCCGTAAGTACCTGAGAATGTCCGTTAATGTGCGTAGATACCTCAGAATGTCCGTTAATATCGGTAAGTACCTAAGAATGTCCGTTAATGACCGCAAGTACCAAAGAAAGTCCGTTAATGTCCGTAAATACCTCAGAATGTCCGTTAATGTCCGTAAATACCTCAGAATGTCCGTTAATGTCAGTAAATACCTCAGAATGTCCGTTAATATCCATGAATACCTAAGAATATCCGTTAATGTCCGTAAGTACATTAGAATGTCCGTACAAATAAAGCATTGCAAACAAATGTTTGGATGAGAAAAACCCAGGACTCATTTCTTCAACTTGAATGATCACAACAGGAAATCAACTTTGATGAGAAATTCAACATTGATGAGAAATTCAACATTGATGAGAAATTCAACATTGATGAGAAATTCAACATTGATGAGAAATTCAACATTGATGAGAAATTCAACATTGATGAGAAATTCAACACTGATGAGCTAATAAACATTGATGAGAAATTTAACATTGATGAGAAATTCAAGATTGTTTAGAAATTGAACAATGATGAAAAATTCAACAATCATGAGAAATTCAACAATGCTAAGTAATTCAACATTTTTTAACAATTCAAGCTTGATAATAGATTCACCAATGTCAGTAAAAAGAAAATTTTTGTCTGTAAAAATAGTGGAGATATTGTTTCTTTGTTAATGATTTGTCTCATTGATCTGAGGTCAGAAACATTCAGTTATAAAAAATCAGCCCCTGGCTGAAATATAGTCTTTAAGTGAATTTCTTTGTCACGTGACTCACGGCTCGTAATTTCAGACCGCTTGAGTGTTAGTGGAGATCCGATACGATCTAATCATGTGGACCTTGGAGTTGTCGTTCTTGTTTTCTTTGATAGCGGTTATCTTAGGCGTTTAACGATTTGGGTAGAATTGGATAGAATCGGATAGAATTTGATAGAATCGTATAGAATCGGATAGATCTTTGAAATGTCAAAAAAAAGTGTGAAAATGGACACATTACAGAGATACCATTGTAAAAGTATGTTACACTGTAAGTTTTGATATGAAGGAATTGTAATGCTTTTCGCGACTACTGCTGATACTGGAACAGTTTGATTTGTCTGCTTTTGTGTTCCTTCTGTTTCATTCTGATTATCTATAGTGACACTTTTCTCATTTCAGAGCAGTCTTTGTGATGGCTTATTTATAATAATATTCTCGTTCATTAAGATGTACCTTCTAAAGTAGCAGGGGGAAAATACCAAAAGTCGAGGATGGATGGCACCACTCCTCGGAGTACGCATAGTTGGGAATAGATGGCAACCCACCTCGGAGTGCACATATGGGGTATATATGGGAACACACCTCATAGTACACATATTGGGTATAGATGGCAACCCACCTCATAGTACACATATGGGGTATAGATGGCAACCCACCTCATAGTACACATATAGGGTATAGATGGAAACACACCTCGGAGTTCACATACTTGGATATATATGGCAACACATCTCAGAATAAACTTATGGTGTGGGAATTCGTAGAAATTTACCATACACGTAAAATGTTGACACTAACCCCAACCCAGTTAATACTAGGGAATTAATTGTCAAAATACTCTTTAAACTGTTTATACATTTCTAGCATTTTTATTTATTTTTTGGTGTTTTAAATTTTTAACAAACGATTCTTCAAGTCAATATCCCAATGGAAGCCTTAAAAAACAAGGTAACTTTATGAGGACACGTTGTGTCTAGTAATGCTTTCAAATGAGCCAAAATGATCAATAAATTGATCGTGGGCCCTTAAGATATGGAAAAAAAATGTAATTGAGCCTTAACGTAAAATAAAGGATACCAGCATATTCTTTAGGAGATATATGATAAAACTCTTACAATTACCACAGGGAAAGCTATAACGCATTGCTCATCATTGCCACTAGGATAACTGCACTAGCCAATCTAAACCATTATTGTTAGGAAAACTACACTAGCCAATCTAAACCATTATTGTTAGGAAAACTACACTAGCCAATCTGAACCATTATTGTTAGGATAACTGCACTAGCCAATCTGAACCATTATTGTTAGGATAACTGCACTAGCCAATCTGAACCATTATTGTTAGGATAACTGCACTAGCCAATCTGAACCATTATTGTTAGGATAACTGCACTAGCCAATCTGAACCATTATTGTTAGGATAACTGCACTAGCCAATCTGAACCATTATTGTTAGGATAACTGCACTAGCCAATCTGAACCATTATTGTTAGGATAACTGCACTAGCCAATCTGAACCATTATTGTTAGGATAACTGCACTAGCCAATCTGAACCATTATTGTTAGGATAACTGCACTAGCCAATCTGAACCATTATTGTTAGGATAACTGCACTAGCCAATCTGAACCATTATTGTTAGGATAACTGCACTAGCCAATCTGAACCATTATTGTTAGGATAACTGCACTAGCCAATCTGAACCATTATTGTTAGGATAACTGCACTAGCCAATCTGAACCATTATTGTTAGGATAACTGCACTAGCCAATCTGAACCATTATTGTTAGGATAACTGCACTAGCCAATCTGAACCATTATTGTTAGGATAACTGCACTAGCCAATCTGAACCATTATTGTTAGGATAACTGCACTAGCCAATCTGAACCATTATTGTTAGGATAACTGCACTAGCCAATCTGAACCATTATTGTTAGGATAACTGCACTAGCCAATCTGAACCATTANGGCAGAGTTTGTATTGTGAAGGGGAGTGAACAATTAGGTGAATGCAAGAGGTGCATTTTCGAGTATACCTTATTTGAGTGTCTCTATTGATCGGGGGAAGGTACTTTTTTAACATCTGGGGGAGGCCTTAAGGCGCCCAGTGCCATACATCAACTGAATTCCCTCCAGTTGTGGTGCGCCCCAGATTAACTAGTTGGCAAACCCTTAGCTTCAAACCCGTACTGTCACACTGATCAGCGTTAGGGGAGGCAGTGCAAAAATTGAAGGTGTCTAACAATTTTGGGCTCATTAAAAGTATCGGTAATGGGATGCATTTGGCCCATACTTGAATTCTGTGTCTTTTAGACAATTTTAAGAGAGCGTTTCAGACTTTTTGAAGTTTTCCCAAATAATTGTCAAAAATATTTTTAACACAGCCCTAGCATATCATGAACTTAATTTCTTCGAGTTGGGACGCCCTAGAGGGTATGCTTTTTTTAGGGGGGGGGAGGGAAGGTGGGGATTGGACCCGTTAACGGTGGATGGCAATTCATCCACGAGAAGAAATCTCTGAATTCAAATCCCTGAGATGGAGTCCTGTAGGCAGATAATATTGACACAATGAAACATTCGGACAACGCCTGTGATGCCACTGTAGGCAGATAATATTGACACAATGAAACATTCGGACAACGCCTGTGATGCCACTGTAGGCAGATAATATTGACACAATGAAACATTCGGACAACGCCTGTGATGCCACTGGTGCCAATCTGTGTCATCCTTGTTCTTCTATATATTAAAATTCCCCTATTATTGAGCGTTCTTGCTCTTATGTATGTAGAGTGCCTAGCAATGTGTTTGTGCCTAGTATTGAAGAGGGGGTATTATGAACTGAGATTTGGGAGGCCTGGGGCGATAGACGCAAATGTATCAACTGTTACCGCCTCAAATGTTTCTTTTGAAAGTTTGTTCTAGTCCCTGGTTGTTTTTGGCTTGAATGAGCAGTTCGTGTACTGCGTTTTTACTCTTAGGAGCCGGAACTGCCTGTCTTGGCCTCGTCGCTGTCTAGGGGAGAGAGGTACGGGTTTCTGTTTAATGCTGGAGCAGTGGATCAGCATATTTTTATCTTATACATCATGGAGAGCCTGGATAATCGTCGTCCTTCCACCAAAGGGGACCATCCCAGTGTTTCCATAATGCTGCCAACTCTAGAGGTGTTCCTGTAGCGGTTCAGAAAAAAAGTGCGCTGCCTGTCGTTGATGTATGCTAGGAACAAACAGGAGTCTAATACCGAGCCCTAGGGGACCCCTGACTTAACACTAATAAAAAAGGACCTTGTAACGTCCACCACCACTGCCATCCACATGATGTCCCCTTGGGCTATCCAGCGGCGTGGACAGAAGTGATTTGTCGTGTTTGGAACCACTTCATAACCAGCCTATTAGATTTCGCCTTGCGAACTCTACACCATCGTTACGTTGTGAATTCAAAGTGGGAGAGGAAAAAGACCGAAAAGTAGAGGGGGGGGGCTCGAAAAGTAGAAGGGGGGCCTCGAAAATTAGAAGGGGGGGGGCCTCGAAAAGTCAAGCGACGGCTCTGTTGGACCTGTCTGTGGTGTACAATTTTTTAAATATATATTAATAATTAGTAATCTGGCTTATATTTTTTATTTAAAGTATTTTTGTGGTAAACTTCTAAAATAAGTCATGCATTTTTAACCCTAACCCTAACTTCTAAAATAAGTCATGCATTTTTAACCCTAACCCTAACTTCTAAAATAAGTCATGCATTTTTAACCCTAACCCTAACTTCTAAAATAAGTCATGCATTTTTAACAAACATTTTAAAAGAAAAAAAATTCCTTCCAAAAATCGTTTCCATCATAAAAATCACGACTACCATCATTTTAGATGGTGAACTCACTGCTACCATCATTTTAGATGGTGAACTTACTGCTACCATCATTTTAGATGGTGAACTCACTGCTACCATCATTTTAGATGGTGAACTCACTGCTACCATCATTTTAGATGGTGAACTCACTGCTACCATCATTTTAGATGGTGAACTCACTGCTACCATCATTTTAGATGGTGAACTCACTGCTACCATCATTTTAGATGGTGAACTCACTGCTACCATCATTTTAGATGGTGAACTCACTGCTACCATCATTTTAGATGGTGAACTCACTGCTACCATCATTTTAGATGGTGAACTCACTGCTACCATCATTTTAGATGGTGAACTCACTGCTACCATCATTTTAGATGGTGAACTCACTGCTACCATCATATTAGATGGTGAACTCACTGCTACCATCATTTTAGATGGTGAACTTACTGCTACCATCATTTTAGATGGTGAAGTCGCTGCTACCATCATTTTAGATGGTGAACTCACTGTTACCATCATTTTATATGGTGAACTCACTGCTACCATCATTTTAGATGGTGAACTCACTGCTACCATCATTTTAGATGGTGAACTCACTGCTACCATCATTTTAGATGGTGAACTCACTGCTACCATCATTTTAGATGGTGAACTCACTGCTACCATCATTTTAGATGGGGAACTCACTGCTACCATCATTTTAGATGGTGAACTCACTGCTACAATCATTTTAGATGGTGAACTCACTGCTACCATCATTTTACATGGTAAAGTCACTGCTAGCATTATTTTAAACACCAAACACACTGCTA
Source organism: Lymnaea stagnalis (assembly GCA_964033795.1). Taxonomy (NCBI): domain Eukaryota; kingdom Metazoa; phylum Mollusca; class Gastropoda; family Lymnaeidae; genus Lymnaea; species Lymnaea stagnalis. The sequence goes on from CAXITT010000773.1 coordinate 219,698, forward strand.
CCATATTTGATAAGGTGAATAGTGAACACACTGCTATCAATATTTTACATGGTGAATGCACTGCTACCATCGTTTTACCTGGTGTACGCAAAGGAAAAAAAAAATACTTGTAATAATTACTTTTCCAAATATTATCAAGTTTTATCAGATTCAACGAGGAAAAAAAATGTTCTGTAGAAAGGTCTCTACATTTGTTCGGGTTTCCATTACTGCTCATTTTTATAAATCGTATGTGAACAGCACAGTTTTTATTTTGAAAACATGAGATGTTTACAAATGACATCATAGATGTGATTTTATCAAAGGAAATCTTTAAAAAAATTAAGTATGGAGTTCCCAAAATTCAGTTTATTGTACTGATTATTTGATTATTTCAAAATATTATAACGTTCTCCAGATACATGGGCGACCGCAGAAAACTTTCGGGGAAGGGGGGGGGGGCAAAAAAATCGATTAACTTTCCAGGGGGGGGGCAACAAATTTTTAGTAATGTTTTAATATAGTTTTAATTTACTGTAGCATATTTGTATGGTGAACGAATGGACAGGACATCAGCTTAGTTACTTTCTCTTTATTTTCTCTTTACTTTAATACATTTTTTGTCTATTTTTGTCTAAAAAATATTTATCTAATCAATCCAGGGGGGGGGGGGCAAGTGCCCCCCTTGACCCTACCTGTGGGCGCCCATGTCCAGATACATTACAAATTGCCTCTTCAAAATAAGGCAACACCTCAACGTTGTTTTAGCTGTCGACTGGGTTCTCATCTTAAAACAAAGAGTATTTAAAAAATGTGCGTTCAAATAAGTGGGTCGTTTAGTGTTGTGATATTAACCAGAGGAAATCAATTGGGATTTTCAAAAAAAAATAGAGGCTAAGTATTTTGTTTTAAATACCCCGTGTTCAGGAAACTTTTTTAAAAAAGTTGCACATTGAAAGAACACACAAACACGCTCTCGCTATAGCAATTGATGAATCGTGTGCTAGTTGTATACTCCCGTTGAATTCGTCATTTTTGTTTTTTTAAAATGTATCAGTTTTTTAACGTTTTCATTTCTTTTCTAGCTTAACGTAAAGTACTTACTCGAGTACATTTAAAATGGTGCCAATAATAACTATATTATTTAAAGAATGAGGCTATTTTACAGATTATAATTAACACCATTCCATACTTTAAAAGTCATGATTTTATTATGAATTATTTGATTAGAAAACATAAATATTTGCTCATGTTTGATGCTAAGCGAGAACCGTATTAAAATTATAGACTTAAAATTGAATCGAAAGCTGTTATTACAGCTTAAATTCTTTAAACTTGCGAATTTTAAAAAAATTATTTAATATTTTCGATAATTGTGAAGAACAGGAAGTGATACTTCGGCTCATATTCGAACGCAACCAAGTTTCCAAATATTGCAATATTTATAATAATAATATGTAATTTTATTACAAGATTTTCTAACAAGATTAGATTTAAATATATTCGTAATCTCAAATGTATCGAGCGTAGCGATATTTCATAGATTCCACTAATTGTAATCGGTTAATGAGACCAGTTAATATTATTTTTAGACTGTTTAGAAAATGACAATATTGTAATTTTTTTAAACAAAATATATTTATGATTTATTGTTGTACATATTTTTGCTCCCCCCCCCCCCCCCCCCCGATGTGCCTGAAAGAAACCCTGCTCGTGTGATCACGTTCCCCTGTATACCACTCACTCTGCATTTGATGATTGTTGTATCTTTGATAGTTTAACAATTGGTCAAGTCATTGTTAACTATATATTTTTAAATATCTGAAATTTTAAACATGGCTTAAACAGGAAATAGTTGCACCTTGTTTGAGATCACATTCTTATCTGTGTATGTGGATATGTGACGGCCCATAATTGGTTATCGGGTCTTATATTTAATCAAGCAGAGATGTTATCGTGTCTATATTTAATCAAGCAGATATGTTATCGTGTGTTATATTTAATCAAGCAGAGATTTTATCATGTATTATATTTAATCAGGGGAAACGTTATCAGGTCTTATATTTAATCAAGCAGATATGTTATCATGTCTTATATTTTATCAAGCAGAGATGTTATAATGTATTATATTTAATAAAGCAAAGATGTTATTAGGTCTTATATTTAATCAGTGCAGATGTTTTCAGGTCTTATATTTTATCAGTGGAAATGTTATCGGGTCTTATATTTAATAAAGCAGAGATGTTATCATGTCTTATATTTAATCAGTGGAGATGTTATCATGTCTTATATATCATCAAGCAGAGATGTTATCATATTTTATATTTAATCAGTGGAGATGTTATCAGGTCTTATATTTAATCAAGCAGAGATGTTATAAAGTATTATATTTAATGAAGCAAATATGTTATTAGGTCTTATATTTAATCAGTGCAGATTTTATCAGGTCTTATATTTATCCAGCAGACATGTATTTTATCTGACTAGTTCCAGTATTTTTTTTAAAGGAGACAAAACTAGTTTAAATGGTGTATCTCTGTATTTATTTATGGGGAATCTAATTGTCAATGTATTGTTGATCCCAAAATTGATTTATGGTGGATCCCAAAACGGATGTATGATGGATCCCAAATGACGATGGACGGTGAGTCCCAAGACTTATATAAATTTGCTCTCTAAAATATTTCATCTAAGTCTCAGAGATTCAATTAAATCAACAGTGCAAATAATGTTCACGGTGTACTGATCTATCAAGTTTCTCAAAACATGCCATCTTTTCTCGATTCCATCCCAAAGAGGAATTATTTCCCCTCCCCCATCTCAATCCGGCTCCCCATCAACAAACAGCCTCTCCCAATCCGACACCCCATGAGCAAGCGTTTTGGCTCTCACAGCGGCTCCCCATCAGCAAGAAGACCCCCATGATCCAGCTCCCCATCCGCAAGCAGACCCCCATGATCCAGCTCCCCATCAGCCAGCAGACCCCCATGATCCAGCTCCCCATCAGCAAGCAGACCCCGACAATCCAGCTCCCCATCAGCAAGAAAACCCCCATGATCCAGCTCCCCATCAGCAAGCAGACCCCCATGATCCAGCTGCCCATTAGCAAGCAGACACCCATGATCCAGCTCCCCATCAGCAAGCAGACCCCCATGATCCAGCTCCCCATCAGCAAGCAGACCCCCATGATCCAGCTCCCCATCAGCAAGCTGACCCCCATGATCCAGCTCCCCATCAGCAAGCAGACCCCGACAATCCAGCTCCCCATCAGCAAGAATACCCCCATGATCCAGCTCCCCATCAGCAAGCAGACCCCCATGATCCAGCTGCCCATTAGCAAGCAGACACCCATGATCCAGCTCCCCATCAGCAAGCAGACCCCATGATCCAGCTCCCCATCAGCTAGTAGACACACATGATCCAGCTCCCCATCAGCAAGAAGACCCTCACGACCCAGCTCCTCATCAGCAAGCAGACCCCCACGATCCAGCTCCCCATCAGCAAGCAGACCCCCACGATCCAGCTCCCCATCAGCAAGCCGTTCTTTGACCCCCACTGATGAGCCCGTCCTCTCAAAACTAATTACTTGACAAAAATGTGGCTCCCGTCTCGCCATTGTGAGACGACTCGCACGTGGAGTCTCCATTGACCGTGTAACAGTAAGACGGCTCGTGATTGGCTGGTTAGGATACGACCTCCTGTGGCGAGCCAATTACCACGGATATAACATCGCGGAAATATGGCCACCATTAGGGGGTCCGAACGTAACGAAAGTGGAGGTGGTTACGTCAAGAAGCAGAAGTGAATTACCAGATTGTTAACTGTAACCTGAACCTAGAAATTGGCGGGCTCTATTCCCCTGGTAAAAACATATTATTCCCATGGTAAAACATATCATACTTTCATCAATTAGCACCAAATCAACATATAGGCGTATGTAAATAACAAAAGAAGCAACAGTGATAATAATGTTATAGAATACAACATGAGCAATCGAAAATATATTGAAAATAACAATCAAGTGGTATCAAAAATGTTCTGTACAAAATGTAAATTAAAACTAAAATAATTTAGAAGTAAATTAGAGTTTATTTGTTCCTTTTATTTAATTTCAACATTCTAACTTTTAATAACATCGGGAATGTTTAAACAAAATAATAATAATCTTACTAATAGAATAGACACGCTCAACAAATAATGAAACTATAATAATGACTGAATTGACATGAACTAATCTAGAAATGAAGGCGGAAGTAACAAGAAATAATCAAATAATGAAGACGGAAGTGACAGGAAATAATTATCAAATAATGACCTAAGAAAAATTACGTCTCAAAGTCGGTTGGTCGCTATCTATGTAACAAGCTCCCCCTATTATTTGAAATAGATTAATAAGACACGAACAAATTGTGTCAATAGAACACTATAAGTTACGCTTTAATAATAATTATACATTATACAGAATTAAACGTTTCGGCACATGCCTTCATCAGTACAAACAAACACAACACATTTAAATAAGTATAAATTAAATTGACATAATATCAATATACATATCCTACCGAAAACAGAAAAAATATAGGAGAGGGCGCCCTCTGCTATATTTTTTCAATGTATTGACTATTGAGACTAGTTCTGTGGTCTGAGGTGAGGCCAACATGCAGTCACGGTAGCTTTCATAGTGCATGCCGAGCCAAGATTTTAGTATCGAAACCCGTTACCCAAAATTCTGCCGCTCCCAGCTTACTTACTGAAATCTTTTTTTCTTATCCCAATTGTTTACATATGTCTTTCTAATTCTAAATTAATTTCTGGCATTGTATCTAACAAATCTCTTATCTATCACTTGTATCTTATAATCTCTTTTTAAATTTTTTTTAATTTTTTTTTTTTTTTTTAAATTTACTTTATTTTGCTGGCATTTGTCCGTCACAATGTAACGATGGTGTGGACTTCGCAGGACGAAATCAACAAGGCCTGCTTTTTTTTCTAGGATTGTAAGCTGGTTCCCACAAAGAAAATCGCCTCTCTCCACGCCGTTAGATAACCCAAAGGAACATCATGTTGATGATACAGCCTGGCACCAGTAGCGTAGCAGGGGTTATCAGAATATTATCCGTCTACGGACTCCATTTCCGGGTGTGAATTCACAGTTTCCTTCTCTTAGATGAGTTGCCATTCAAGGTTAAAGAGTCCCACCCACCCGGGATGCTGGTGATGTTTTTGCTTCGGCCACCAAGCTGAAGTAATCGCTTTCAATCGTTTTAAGTTGCGACCAAGAGCCACCGGTCATTTGATTGTATTGAGTAATGGCACCATTTGGAGCACGCAAATCATGTTTTCCCTTTAGCGGTCCTGATGGATATTCAAATCAAACGCGAACAATGTGCAATGGGGCTTGTGTACATAACTGTATAACTTCATTGTATACTTGTGTTTTCAGCTTATCGATGGCACGAGCTCTGCTGGAAGTATACCTAGCAACCTTTAAGAGTACCACGATGGCACGAGCTCTGCTGGAAGTATATCTAGCAACCTTTAAGAGTACTGCTATTCCACGAGCTATATCGTAAGTATTCTAGCAACCTTTAAGAGTACTACGATGGCACGAGCTCTGCTGGAAGTATACCTAGCAATCTTTAAGCGTACCACGATGGCACGAGCTCTGACAGAAGTACACCTAGCAACCTTTAAGCGTACCACGATGGCAACGCCAAACAATAGACCAGGCAGAGGCGTAAGGAAGGGGGAGATGGAGGGGCAGTCCACCCAATGCCGTACTTTTTTTTGTTTTGGACAGAGGCTAACTGCAGGGCTCTTATCTTTGTAGAAGGGGGTGGCAGAATTCTCGGAACTAACCCCAGCTTCGCCGCTGAGACAGACCAATTAACCAGGATCTTTTAACATGATCTTTTACAGGAGCCTTTGTGGTACTCAAAATTAAAAATAAGTTTGGCCAGCTGTGTGATGTACCAAAGAAACAAACGATGACGTCATTCCTGCATGTCCCTCCATGAATTTCCCCCAATATTGACAAATTAACTTGATATCTAAGAGGAAGGCTCTTTATTATGTGTTTGTGTTTTATGCTGTGATTGTTTTGGTGTGGAGAGTAATTGTGTAGCTATTGATATGTCCTTTGTATTGGTGACGTATGTGGGTATGACAGAAAGCCGTTGAATGAAGAAACTCTGATTTAACGAACCAGAATCTATAATATGGCATATAGATCATTTATTTGTTTAATAGTTACCCTAGACATCGCAGCTATTTAACAACTTATCCAGTTAGCATTTCCTCACATTGTTAACATGATAAGTGTTATCCATCCCACGGCCCATGTTTCATTTTTTAAACATCATGTCCGCCATTTCAGTTTTGCTACTTAATACGAGTCGCTTCATTATCATAACGCTAATATATAGGCCTCATTTTCTTCTATAGATTTATTTTTAATTAACTTCTGTCCTCACTGAGAATTATTTCCTTAAATGAAAATAAAGCAACATTGTGTTCACCGATTTAATTACCTCACAGTCTCATCATTACCAGTGTTTAAACACACTGTCATCATTACGAGTGTGTAAACACATTGTTAGATTGATAAACCTCAAAAACGATAGATGTATTAACCTCCACAGACTGTCAGATGTACCGTATACAACTTCTAAAAACTGTCAGATATACGGTATATGACTGACCAGAGACTGTCAGATGTACCGTATATGACTGACCACATACTGTCAGATGTACGGTATATGACTGACCACAGTCTGTCAGATGTACGTTATATGAAAGTGACCACAAACTGTCAAATGTACGTTACATGTAACTGACTACAGAAGTAAGACACAGATAAGTCAAGGAGAGACGAACCCAACCATGACGAGCTGTCAATCATGCAGACAACGAAGAGAGCTCCCCTAACACCAGCTGTCAGTCAAATAAGAGAGTAGCGTTATGATTGGCACACGGTCTGTTGATTACCGCGGCCAGATGTGATCAACACGAGGTCTTTGACTTTCAACTCTAGTTTGACACTCATTCAATCCCCAGTTAACCGAAGGGACAAATCAGATCTTCTGAGTTATTAGCATATATGTATTTTATAATAATTAGTATGATATTTATTATTTCTATTATCATTATTTCGTCCAGTAATCATATATTATATCTGAACATAGAAGCGTTGACAATCATGCATAAGGTAATTTTTATATTTTTGCAAAAAGATTGGAGGATGGGTTGAAAGGGTGGCGTGGGGGGGGGGGGAGTTTGGGTTGGAGTGGTTGGTTTGAAGGTTTGCGTTGGCGGGGTTGAATTCGGATTCGAATTGGATTGGAGAAGTTGGGTTGGAGGGGTTGGGTTGGAGGGGTTGGGTTCGAGGGGCTGGGTTGGAGGGGTTGGTATGGAGGGGTTTGGTTGGAGGGGTTGGGATGGAGGGGTTGGGTTGGAGGGGTTGGGTTGGAGGGGTTGGGTTGGAGGGGTTGTGTTGGGTTGGGGGGGTGGGATGGAGGGGTTGGGTTGGAGTGTTCGGGTTGGAGGGGTAGGCAGCCGAGTTTCATCTTAGCCTTTATTTGAACTTATAAGTTTATTTTATTGAAATGCACATGTTCTATTCAACTAAATTTCGTCATGTTCTTCAACTGACTTACGTCATGTTCTATTCAACTGACTTTCGTTATGTTTTATTCATCTGACTTTCTTCATGTTCTATTCAACTGACTTTCTTTATGCACTATTCAATTGATTTTCTTCATGTCCTATTCAATTGAATTGTGTCATTGTTCTATTCAATTGAATTGTGTCTTTGTTCTATTCAATTGAATTGTGTCATTGTTCTATTCAATTGAATTGTGCCATTGTTCTATTCAATTGAATTGTGTCATTGTTCTATTCAATTGAATTGTGCCATTGTTCTATTCAATTGAATTGTGTCATTGTTCTATTCAATTGAATTGTGCCATTGTTCTATTCAATTGAATTGTGTCATTGTTCTATTCAATTGAATTGTGCCATTGTTCTATTCAATTGAATTGTGTCATTGTTCTATTCAATTGAATTGTGCCATTGTTCTATTCAATTGAATTGTGATTGTTCTATTCAATTGAATTGTGTCATTGTTCTATTCAATTGAATTGTGCCATTGTTCTATTCAATTGAATTGTGTCATTGTTCTATTCAATTGAATTGTGCCATTGTTCTATTCAATTGAATTGTGCCATTGTTCTTCTTCAATTGAATTGTGCCATTGTTCTATTCAATTGAATTGTGCCATTGTTCTATTCAATTGAATTGTGCCATTGTTCTATTCAATTGAATTGTGCCATTGTTCTATTCAACTAACTTTCATTATGCTTTATGCCGCAGTGATTTTTTTTTTATATTTTGTTCTTGGTAACGTGTTCAAATCATAAATAAATTCTTAAACCATCTTATTTGCGATTCTAAAAGAAAGTTAAAGCGAAATTTAAATACTTTGTTGACATGTATATATGATTACTAAACAACTGTTGTTTATTTTGGTGTTATAATCTAAATACTCATTTATCTGTATTCATGAATTAAAAATTTCGAGTTCATCTTTTGAGAATAATGTAATACCTTCAAGGCGGCTAAAAAAATGTTTTAAAAAAAAATTCCTCTCTGCTATTCATCAACGCTCACCTCAGAATTCAATGTTTACACATGTGTGAGATATTTAAGGCCCGAGCTAACGGGGTGGCCCACACTGTATTGCCCCTTACCATTTAGGAGGAGCGCATGTATTGATGACGTCATTTCACTTCACCAAACAGATTAGTGTCATGGCCTCTTCTTGGTTCTCGGGCGTCTCAATGACACTTGAGGAAGTTCGATGTTTGTGCATCTGATGGCCGAATGATGCCTTTATTTCACCATTTGTATTTGTGTAAACAAACCTGGCAATTAAACGAAGGGGCCCGGTCGGTCTGAGCTCCTCTAGATGTTTTCCTTGTTTGTTTATTGGGTTGTTTTCCCCCAGAGGCCACCCACGTGTATGATATAAAGTAGGTTTCCTGTACATGCCTTCAATGTTTTTTCGGAGTTTTCGATGAGGAGGGAGTGCGGAGGCCTAATGAGATACTCCGATTGAAAGAAGAAAGGGGGAGGGGGGGGGGATAAAGAAGTGTGTAGTATCTGTGATTGTAGAATAAAAGGACACAATGAACGGTAGAGGAAATAAAATAAAAGTATACCTTTAAAAGGTGAATGTCACCTTATACAGAGAGGAAACTTTAGAAAGAAACTGAGAAGTTGGCATTTATTTTAAATAACTGGACCGAGTTTTCTTTGTTTTTCAAATAACAAATTTCAACAACTAACATTTTTAGGTCTACAAGAAAACCAGCCCTTCGGAGTCGTTTTTTGTGTGTTATTGTTGTTGTTTTTTCAGTAGACAGTCTTTTGTATGTTAGGGTTTGGTAATGGGTGGTTGATGCGAAAGGTTTAAGGTTTGGATTGGTTTGTGTGTTAGGCTTTGAAGTGGTTTGTCTGTTAGGATTTGGTATTGGGTAGTTTATGGGAAATGTTTAGGGTTTGGAGTGGTTAGGGTTATGGTTAGGGTTAGGGGTGATTTGTGTGTTACCCTATTTACAGCAAAATTTAAATGAAACCATTTGACATGGATACATGATTATCTCAATACAAAATAAACTAATAGAAAACTTTAAATTATGAGAGAAAATTTCTGCATTTTTTTAAAAATGACTTTTTTGACTAATTTGACAGGTGAGTCTGAAATGTATTTGAATGAACCGATTTTGAATTTATAACTTTTGGCTTAGGTTATTGGGCGTGAATTAAATTAATAATCGAGTCATAATTTGTGATCACAAATGTTGAAACAATGTCAAGTTTTGAAATAATTTGTCAAATTTGCTTTTGGAAGAGCAATAATAATCAAAATATATTGATTTGTGTGTGCAATATTTCACTTGTTATTACAAAGTTGTCTTGTCAAAAGAATAATGAAGCCATGCTCTAGCTTGTCAGAGCCGGCGCTGAGTGAGTCCGTCTTTAACATATATATACATGTAGGGCTATGATCCACGTGGGATCATTTTAGACTTGACATTTTGAGGAGGTCCGTGTTCTGTTAGACGCATGTCACTTGGGACCGCGCACATGTGGGATGGATAGAACACAATACTGTAGTGAAGTACTAGCTTGGCATGGATAGAACATAAAACTGTAAGGCAGCTAGTGAAGTACTAGCTTGTCATGGCTAGAACACGACAATGTAGGGAAGACAGTGAAGAACTAGCTTGTCATGGCTAGAACACGACAATGTAGGGAAGACAGTGAAGAACTAGCTTGTCATGGATAGAACATGACAATGTAGTGAAGACAGTGAAGTACTAGCTTGTCATGCCTAGAACACAGCTACGCTTGGCGTATAGAACTTAGTTGTATTTCACACTACGGTAAGGACTTTTTTTCCACATATCTAAATTGACATTCTAAGATAGCAAACTCTTTGCCTAACAAGGCTCAGACATTCTAAGTTAGAAAACTCTATGCCTAACAAGGTTCAGACATTCTGAGATAGCGGACTCTATGCTTAACAAGGCTCAGCTTTCAGTCAATCAAAACTGATTAGAAAGTAACTTAAAAAGATAATATTTGATATGTAATGGTACAAATCAGGGGACAAGTCAGGGTGCCAAGTAAAAAAGTAAGGGGTCAAGTCAATGGTCAAGTCAGCAGTCATGTCAGAGGTCAAGTCTCTTGTGCGTTATTGCATCTATTTATGGTGGAATTCACATTAAGTTATTAAAATGTATTTTGAAAAATTAAAACAGTGTTTCGGCACATATTTTGTTTTTATCATTTTGGTTTTATTAATAGATCTGAAGTGAACGATGAAGTGAACGATGAAGTTAAAGATGAAGTTAAAGTCAGCATAATCTATGTATCAAGTCACAGTCAGAATAATTTTTGCATCAATCTGCAGTCAGGAAAACACATGTATCAAGCAAATCAGGATAGTTTGTGTATCTAGTTACAGTCAGGATAGTATGTGTATCAAGCTACAGTCAGGATAGTCTGTGTATCAAGCTGAAGTCAGGATAGTCTGTGTATCAAGCTGAAGTCAGGATAGTCTGTGTATCAAGCTGAAGTCAGGATAGTCTGTGTATCAAGCTGAAGTCAGGATAGTCTGTGTATCAAGCTGAAATCAGGATAGTCTGTGCATCAAGCTGAAGTCAGGATAGTCTGTGTATCAAGCTACATTCAGAATAATCTTTGCATCAAGTTACAGTCAGAAAAGTATGTGTTTAAAGCTAAACTCAGGATATATATATATGTTACCGGCAATGTGTGAAATCCGGCATTTTATAGAATGCCTAGGTATTCTATAGAATGCCTGAAAATTGTAGGCAAAGTATGAAATGGTTTATATTTTTGCACATTTCCTAGGCATTCTATATAATGCCTAAGAGCGACCCGGCAATGTATAGAATACCCCGCCATTCATGTTGGATTCGTTGCTTGGTGGTGGCGTTGTGATCACGACACACATGCTTCGCACTCCCGCCAAAGACGCTACCCCTATTGTTTCAAGATGGCTGCCGAGATGTTGGAAGATCAGATTGTAGCTTCAGATCAGGAATCACGGTATGTTGACATGCAACGGTGGATCTACGATGAACTTTCTCAATTACGAGCCAATACTGCTAAAAACTGCGTTTCTCTAACGGAAACTAGTTACCAAAAATTAGTGGATGATGTGAAAATGGCTCGGATGACAACTCGGAAGAAACCACGAGACTATTGGCTGCTGAAACGCTATGATGTAATGGCGGTAGAGAACAAAAGCAAGTTGATCTATCCTGTTAAAGAAGGCGACAGTGCTATTCAGTTCTATGTCACGGATTCAGAATTATTTGACGTACTTCACGAGGCTAATTTGGCCGTGGGACATGGAGGAATGGACAGAATGTTGAAAGAACTTTCACACAAGTATAAGAACATTACACGTAATAATATTGAACTTTACCTCCACCTTTGTGAGCCGTGCCAGAAGAAACAAAAAGGTGTCACAAAGGTGTTGTGGTGAAGCCTATGATTTTTTCTGAATTCAACTCCCGTGGTCAGGTCAATCTTATCGATTTTCAATCCCATCCTGACAGGGAATATAAATTTATAATGGTGTACCAAGATCATCTCACAAAGTTTGTGGTTCTGAGGGCTTTAACATCCAAGAGGGCGGAAGAGGTAGCCTTCAGACTAGTGGAAGTTTTTACGCTGCTTGGAGCTCCATCAATTCTACAGTCCTATAATGGCCGGGAATTTACAAACAATGTGGTGAACAGCCTAAAGAAGTACTGGCTAAAGTTGAAGATCGTCCATGGTAAACCGCGCCACTCACAAAGCCAGGGCAGTGTCGAAAGAGCTAATCAAGACATCGAAAACATGCTATGTGCTTGGATGCAAGGTAACAAAAAACTGACCACTGGGCTGAGGGATTATGATTCATCCAACTTATGAAGAACAGGGCCTTTCATTCTAGGATCAAGAGAACGTCTTATGATGAACAGGGCCTTTCATTCTGGGATCAAGAGAATGCCTTATGAAGAACAGGGCCTTTCATTCTGGGATCAAGAGAATGCCTTATGAATAACAGGGCCTTTCATTCTGGGATCAAGAGAATGCCTTATGATGAACAGGGCCTTTCATTCTGGGATCAAGAGAATGCCTTATGATGAACAGGGCCTTTCATTCTGGGATCAAGAGAATGCCTTATGAAGAACAGGGCTTTCCATTCTGGGATCAAGAGAATGCCTTATGAATAACAGGGCCTTTCATTCTGGGATCAAGAGAACGCCTTATGAAGCTCTGTTTGGTTGCAAAGCTAAAGTGGGCCTTGCAACGTCTTCCATACCCCCTGACGTTTTGCAAGACATACAGACTGAGAAAGAACTCGAAAAAATAATATTAAGCGTAAAAACAACACAGCAGGAGGAAGCCAATCGTCAGATGCGAGATACAGAGCCTGCTATAAAGAATACTGAAGAGAATGCAACCAGTAATGGAGGAAACCAAACTGAATGTGACGTCATGGTTACCGAAGAGCCTTCCACTTCGGGTGTTTGTTGTGTCTGCTTAAAAGAAAGCGGCGCCGCCCATGCATGCCGAAACTGTCCCCGTAATGTTCATGTGATCCGTGGGCATGCTGCTAAAGATGATGGAGACGAGGAAATAGAAGGTTATGGTGTTGGTATTTTGTGCAGCTTGTGTTTCAAGATGAAGAGAGCTATAGAGGCTAGAAAAGAATCTAAATCGAATCTTGAAATCCAGACCAAAAAAATGAAAATAAACTCTGACAAAAAAATTCCCTTCTGCACCTTTAGGAGCCACTGTGCGAGTTCCTATTCCTGACGTTGACAAGGGACGGTGTGACTCACGCAATCTGTTGGCAGTTGTTATGACAGAGACAGAAGACGGCTTTTACGGACTTGGAACTGCACACGGAATCTTAAAACAACTGCATTCAATATCACAGTTCACTGTATGTCCAAAAGATTTATTGAGGGTTGAAGACGTCCCGGCCCATTAAATACCTCTCCAATCTGCAGCTATCTCTCAGTCAACAGGAAGCGGTCAAGCATACGTGAGGTATATGTGCAAGACCAGGGGCCAAAATATGAAGTGTCTTTGTTTGAAAAATAAAATTAAGTGCAATTCAAGATGCCACTCCACCCTTACTTGCTGCAACAAGTTGCTCAATGACACCTTTGCTTGCCTTACTTGCTGCAACAAGTAGCTCAATGACACCTTTGCTTGCCTTACTTGCTGCAACAAGTAGCTCAATGACACCTTTGCTTGCCTTACTTGCTGCAACAAGTAGCTCAATGACACCTTTGCTTGCCTTACTTGCTGCAACAAGTAGCTCAATGACACCTGTGCTTGCCTTACTTGCTGCAACAAGTAGCTCAATGACACCTTTGCTTTCCAGTTTTATTGTTATCTTTCGTATTCAAATGTGTTTTTCCAATAAAAAAAATTTCTTTACGCTCTTTTGAAACTTTGCCTGAATTATATTTGTCATTATATATAATACCTAGGCAATGTATAAAATGCCTAGGCAAAGTATGTAACTTAATCACGAAAATAAAATATTTCATACTTTGCCTAAAACCGCCAGGCATTCTATATAATGCCTAGACATTCTATACAATGCCTGCATTTCACACATTGCCGGTAACATATGTGTATATATATATATATATATATATGTGTGTAGTTTGTATATTATTGTTATTTAGGAATTTTTGTATAGCGCTTACCTTACAGCTCTGAGCGCTTTACAATTATTAAAAATATGTAAACTATTTATACTGCTAAAGTAAAATAAAAATGAAAAATTAGAGACACTAGAATAGTAACTACAATGGGGAAAATGACTATAAAAACAGTAGCTAAAACATTAAAATGGCTATAAAACGAGTACACTTGGCACGTTTTGGCCTATACTACAGGATCAACCCGAGAACGAAAATGAGGCAGGGCAAGGAAGGTGCATCACAGGTCATAAGCGGACCTAAACACGCTACAGTCAAGATAGTCTGTGCATCAAGCTACAGTCAAGATATTCTGTGCATCAAGCTACAGTCAAGATAGTCTGGGCATCAAGCTACAGTCAAGATAGTCTGTGCATCAAGCTACAGTCAAGATAGTCTTGGCATCAAGCTACAGTCAAGATAGTCTGTGCATCAAGCTACAGTCAAGATAGTCTGTGCATCAAGCTACAGTCAAGATAGTCTGTGCATCAAGCTACAGTCAAGATAGTCTGTGCATCAAGCTACAGTCAAGATAGTCTGTGCATCAAGCTACAGTCAAGATAGTCTGTGCATCAAGCTACAGTCAAGATAGTCTGTGCATCAAGCTACAGTCAAGATAGTCTGTGCATCAAGCTACAGTCAAGATAGTCTGTGCATCAAGCTACAGTCAAGATAGTCTGTGCATCAAGCTACAGTCAAGATAGTCTGTGCATCAAGCTACAGTCAAGATAGTCTGTGCATCAAGCTACAGTCAAGATAGTCTGTGCATAAAGCTACAGAGAAACACAGAAAAAGAAACATATGCACAACATTTTAGGGCCATCTAGACAGAAGGTGGGGAAAGAAAGTAATGGCTTCCATCACGAGTGATGGCTTGGACTGGAAATTGAACTCAAATCCCCGAGAATGGAACGACACATGTTTAGACCTGGCATCCACCCAGTCGCCGCATGAAGACTTGCTGTTAGGAATTAAAAGTAAAACAAAACTATACGCCTACTAAAAGTGATTGGTATTCATTGTTTCGGGATTTGATGATGTTGAAAAAATTGAGGAATTATTAAACTATGTTTGGAATTTTAATCGTACTTATTAATAATATTATTGAATAAGAAGTTGTACAATGATTTTATTGTGCATTTATGTATTACAAATATTCATAATGAAATCTCGAATTAAATACCGATACTCTAGTGTTGTAAATGATTAGTATTATTATACCATTCTTGTTGATATATGCTTCTATCGTTAACAAGATATAATCTCATCAACAAGAGGTCGTGTTACACTTAGATGTCCAAATGGATAGGGTTTCAATCCTTTAAAACTAACCCTAAACCCAACCCTAACCCTAACACTAACCCTGACCTTAACCCGGGTTTCAATCCTTTAACTTCACCCCTAAACCAAACCCTAAACCCAACCCAAAATCCAACCCAAAACCTAACCCAAAACCCAACCCTAACTATAGCTCAGGATGTTTCCGTTTTATTTCAACTTGTGTCTGTGTGTCTGTGTGTAATCATGTTAAAAATAAATGGTAGTAAGAAAAGTGTTTTCATCGCTTGTGACAACTATATTATCGTCAAGTTTTCAAAGAGAAAAATATAATTATTGATTATTGTATATTATTTTAAAGTACATTATGTTCAGATGATGAACGTTTTAACCTCTACAAGATGTGCCGCTATTTAAACATTTACAAGATGTGCCGCATTTAAACAATATCCGGGAAACTTGAAATGTTTCATTAGCAGTTATGATGTATACAATTACAATCTACTCAAAGAAGCTTTCTGAACCCTGACTGTAGGTGGAGACATATCGTATTAGGGTAAGTGTTAGAGTTATGGTTAGGGTTAGATTAACGGTTAGTGTTGGTTTTAAGGCGGAGCGGCCAAACTACCATCGGCTGAGCAGCCGTGGGTCATGGCACATCGTAATTCCATCACGCACTCAAACGCACACACATACACATGGTGGATTTTTGGTTTTAAATTTGAAAAAATCAACACTTTCTGAACATGGACGGCCACTCACTTCAGTTTATCTACCAAGGCGTTTAATGAGCTCGGTTACCACCCCTGAATTTCTTCCATTTGGTTCATTTTCAAAAGAGGGCTTAATAAGCCGAGTTACAACCCCTTCTCCCCCCAGCCCCATCTCCTAATTAGTGCCTTCATGGCACAGGTGCAAACTCAGGGAAATTAGGCACCATGAAAACAGGTACGGGTGGCATGCCTCTCCGTTTAGAAAAACAAAAATCTGGAGTGAAGGAAAGGGGCACGGGGTTTGTGTAGGTATGTGTGAGCGACAGTCTGTACGAGTGTGTGTCCAAGAGGCATCAAGGTGTGTGTAGGTATGTGTGAGCGACAGTCTGTACGTGTGTGTGTCATAGAGGCAGCAGGGTGTTTTTGGGTATGTTTGAGCGACAGTCTGTATGTGTGTGTCCAAGAAGCATCATGGTGTATGTAGGTATGTTTGAGCGACAGTCTGTATGTGTGTGTGTCATAGAGGCAGCAGGGTGTATGTAGGTATGTTTGAGCGACAGTCTGTATGTGTGTGTCTTAGAGGCATCAAAATGTGTGTAGGTATGTGTGAGCGACGGTCTGTATGTGTGTGTGTCATAGAGGCAGCAGGGTGTATGTAGGTATGTTTGAGCGACAGTCTGTATGTGTGTGTCTTAGAGGCATCAAAATGTGTGTAGGTATGTGTGAGCGACGGTCTGTATGTGTGTGTGTCATAGAGGCAGCAGGGTGTATGTAGGTATGTTTGAGCGACAGTCTGTATGTGTGTGTCCAAGCAGCATCATGGTGCATGTATGTTTGAGCGACAGTCTGTATGTGTGTGTGTCACAGAGGCATCAAAGTATGTGTAGGCATGGGTGAGAGAGCGGGTCGGGATTCCGTTGTAAATGACTTTCTAGATCTGTTAATATTTTTTTTTCCGTCTAAAGCAAAATGCAAGCCGATGAAAGTAATTCTGTAACAGGTATATTTATTTTCCCGTTATTTTCTATAATATTTTCTATAACATATTAACGCCCTCTAGCGTGTAATAAATATATTCTATAATAGAGATAAGTTGCCATCCATGGTTAGTGAGTCGCATCCATCTGTTACGATGCTGTTGTCTTTGCTTGTCTATGCTCTTGCTGGGGATTGAACTCTAATGCACAAACTTGGGACTATGGCAGATAAGATGGCTCGGCCGCCGAAAACTACCGGCACGAATTGAGCATCGCTCCCTCCTTTTATACAAAATACAATTCAAGTCAAGGCTACTGCTAAAGTGAAAGCCACTGCTAAAGTCAAGGCTAAGGCTATTATAGTCAAGGCTACTGCTCAAGTCAAGGCTACTACTAAAATCAAGGCTAGTGCTAAGAGTCAAGGCTACGGCTAAACTGAATGCTACTGCTCAAGTCAAGGCTACTGCTCAAGTCAAGGCTACTGCTCAAGTCAAGGCTACTGCTCAAGTCAAGGCTACTGCTCAAGTCAAGGCTACTACTCAATTCAAGGCTACTGCTCAAGCCGTGATCATAATGGCGTGCGAAGTATGAACATTAGCACAATAGATGATCTAAACATCACTTTGTCATGTAACATGTGAGAGCTGAGAATGAGGCGAAATGTTGCTTGTTATATATTATATTAAATTTTTATGCAGGGCCGTGCCATAAGGGGGGGGGGGTCGAACGTTCCTTACAAATAGAGAACCGTGTTTTTTACATTAATTTTTATATAAATATTTCATACATTCCAAACCCTCTTCTTACATTAACAATGTGAACTAGACTAGGATATACTAGGACAGACTAGGATAGACTAGGATAGACTACGATAGACTATATATAGGATAGACTAGGAAACACTGGGGTAAACCGGTCAAACCAGGACGCCTGTTAAGCATATATTATATATTTATATTATATAAAATAGTAAAATATACTAAAAAAGTCTAGTTTATATAAACTTTCATTTACTAGAATTTACCCTGTTGAAAAGCCTTCCCTTATTCATCACGTTCGTGGGTCACTTTGCTGCTATAGAAATGTGTTCGCTCATATATAATGAAACATAAAAAATGCATAAATTTTTCTTTAAATATCAAAATATAATTAGCTATACAAGTCATGTTTTGTGCGGCAACAAGTCATGTGTTGGTAACAAGGCATTAGTTAGGCAACAAGTCATGTGTTGGTAACAAGGCATTAGTTGGGCAACAAGTCATGTGTTGGGCAACAAGTGATATACGACAACAGGTAATTTTTTGGGTAACAACTTAATATATTTGAAAACTTTCTCTGTCACTATATAACAGAACTACACTTCCAAATACTGTAAACTGGTGCAATGGCGTATACCCAATTGAATGAAAGGGAGGCTCGAGGGGACCACATAGGTGACACTTATTGCTATTTCTAATTTTTATTACCTACACTATATAATGCATGGACGTTTGAAGGGCAATTTTGAGAGTTCATCCCATGTGTCATCAAGTCAAGGTCCCTCATTTATCTAATAAATATATATATATATATATATATATATATATATATATATATATATATATATATATATAAAGTCATCTGTCAGAGGTTATTTAGATCAGACAATTCTTCCATTGGCTGATTTCCCATGTTCGAACGCATATTAAATTAAATGCATTACACATATATATATATAAAGTCATCTGTCAGAGGTTAATTAGATCAGACAATTCTTCCATTGGCTGATTTCCCATGTTCGAACGCATATTAAATTAAATGCATTACACATATCGTATGCACCATTATTTAACTATACATCATTACAAAAGTTTACATCATTACCTATGGTATGCACCATTATTTCAGTAAATGTTACAACTATAGTAACTGTCATTACTATAATACTATTTATAGTTAACTGTAGTCTGGACATGTCAAGAGGAATTACTTGATTTATTTTTAGTAACACTTTGCTGGGTAACATTTATTTCTTTAAATATTCAAAACTGCATTAGATATATTTACGCTTTTAAAGATATTCAGATTTTATTCTCTGGTTAAGGTTAGGGTTAGGGTTAGATATTCAGATTGAATTACCTGGTTAAAATAAAATGGAATAATAATTACCATGTTGATGATTATTTTATGTCAAGCTTACATTTAACAATGTTTTTGTTCAGTTGTGGTTTTATCCGGTCATTTTAAGAGCACAATGATCTATTGACAAGTTTGAGGTGGAACATGTTGCCGGAGCAAAAGAAAGTTCAACCTACCTTTGGGTTTATTTTCCTTCTTGTCAATATCCGGTGACATACATGACGCCCCACCTTGAGGGGACACGGGCCCCGTACCGCAGAGCGAATGGTAGCCGACCCCTCCAGGGGTGTCGTACTGAGTTCTTTGATGCTGTGGGGGTACCAGCGGCGGCGAGGGGTAGGCGGGGTGGGGTGAGTGATGTGACGGGTGGGACCCATGCATGCCGACACCCATCCCGGATGACGTCACAGGCTGGTGTAGCGCTGACCCGTAATCCTTGCCCGACACCATGTTCGGAGACATTGAGAAGTAATGGGACGATGCCCTGTGATGCCCCAGGGCACCACCTACTTGTCTGTCCAGGGCATTGTTAGACAAACCGTGGGAGTGATACAAGAGATTCCAATCCGCCGCCGTGTAAGGTGAGTACCCCAAATGACCCCCAGGTCCGTGTCCCATCCCGACCCCTGCACTCTGCATGCAGTCGCTGAAGGGCGTGCCCCTGGGTAGGAACCGGCCCATGCCATAGTTGCAGGAGGCAGGACTGAAAGAGTTCATATTTCCTCTTGTTGAGCAGCTCACCCGTTCCATGCTCTCCATCTGACCACTGAGCCGGCAAAGGCGCTCTAGAGACCAAGGATTCCTTGCCGTAATTCGAGCGCAAATTGACTCCCCAAACTTACATGTGCGCTGATGACGTGTCCGACAATGTTTTGGTAAGACAGATGAGAACTTTCACTGTAGAGAGTAGCACTGCTCCTTCAGTCGGAGAATGAGGGAGTGTATTGGATCACGTGTTCCTTATCTCAGCTTATTTTCATATGGGCTCATTTACAGACAGATGAAATCATTTTAACGCCATGTACGTCCAGTACGTCCATGGTGACGTCTAAGTGAGAAGAAAATGTTATTATATATGAGACATAACATGAGTCAGGACATGAGACATATCATGATACACAAAGATTTGTATTAAAATTGTAAGTTCTCATAAATGAAAGCTATCATAAGCACTGGACGATAGACTGTGTCTAAGTTACACTGAACCACATAGAATGTGTCTAAGTTACACTGAACCACATAGACTGTGTCTAAGTTACACTGAACCACATAGACTGTGTCTAAGTTACACTGAACCACATAGACTGTGTCTAAATTGCACTGAACCACATAGACTGTGTCTAAGTTACACTGAACCACATAGACTGTGTCTAAATTGCACTGAACCACATAGACTGTGTCTAAGTTACACTGAACGCCCTGCACCAGGTGCCCAAGTTACTCTGAACGCCCTCCACCCAGTTCCCAAGTTACTCTGAACGCCCTGCACCTGGTGCCCAAGTTACTCTGAACGCCCTGCACCCAGTTCCCAAGTTACTCTGAACGCCCTTTACCCGGTGCCCAAGTTACTCTGAGCGCCCTGCACCCGGTGCCCAAGTTACTCTGAACGCCCTGCACCAGGTGCCCAAGTTACTCTGAACGCCCTGCACCAGGTGCCCAAGTTACTCTGAACGCCCTGCACCAGGACCCCAAATTACTCTGAACGCTCTGCACCCGGTGCCCAAGTTACTCTTACAATTTGATATTCAAGAATCCGACAGGAAACAGCATGTCTACAAAATTCCCATTGTTTTTGTTTTTCAAAGAAATCCCCTTGTCCCGTAAAATATATTTTTTTATTTTATTTTATCGCATTTATTTCATACCATTTATAAATCTACAAGTGTTATGTCAATAACATATTAAATTGTATAGTCTATATGGTTCTTCTTTTCAAATCGTACGGTAATTTCAGGGTAACATCTGGGCAACGTCGGGGTAACCTCAGCTCAACAATAATATTTTGTGGGTAATAACTAACCAAAAAAGTTTCCGACCCCCGGGCTTGTCATGTTCAAAATGTCTTCAAGCTTTCGGCAAGTAATTGCTGTATAAAGTTAATTGCAGTCTTTATGGATTGTGTAATATGCCATCTATTTATATGACCTTCTCTTCTCTTTGTTGTTTTAAGTAACTGCGACATATGCTGTTTTAAGTGCCTATCAGATATGGTGTTTAAAGTGCCTATCAAATATGTTGTTTAAAGTGTCTATCACATATGTTGTTTTATGTACCTATCACATATGTTGTTTTAAGTACCTATCACATATGTTGTTTTATTACCGATCACATAAGTTGTTTTAAGTACCTATCACATATGTTGTTTTATTACCGATCACCTAAGTTGTTTTAAGTACCTATCACATATGTTGTTTTAAGTACCTATCACATATGTTGTTTTAAGTACCTATCACATATGTTGTTTTATTACCGATCACATAAGTTGTTTTAAGTACCTATCACATATGTTGTTTTAAGTACATATCACATATGTTGTTTTAAGTGTCTATCACATATGTTGTTTTAAGTGGCTATCACATATGTTGTTTTAAGTACTTATCACATATGTTGTTTTAAGTACCTATCACATATGTTGTTTTATTACCGATCACATAAGTTGTTTTAAGTACCTATCACATATGTTGTTTTATTACCGATCACATAAGTTGTTTTAAGTACCTATCACATATGTTGTTTTAACTACCTATCACAAATGTTGTTTTAAGTACCTATCACATATGTAGTTTTAAGTACGTATCATCCATGTTGTTTTAAGTACCTACCACATTTGTTGTTTTAAGTACCTACCACATATGTTGTTTTAAGTACCTATCACATAATGTTTTTTAAGTACCTATCACATATGTTATTTTATGTACTTATCACATATGTTGTTTTAAGTATCTATCACATATGTTGTTTTAAGTACCTATTAACTATGTGGTTTTAAGTACCTATAACATATGTTGCTTTAAGTACCTATCATATATTTTGTTTAAGTACCTATCACATTTAAGTGCCTATCACATATGTTTTAAGTACCTATCACATATGTTGTTTTAAGTATCTATCAAATATGTTGTTTTAAGTGGCTATCACATATGTTGTTTTAAGTACCTATCACATATGTTGTTTTAAGTACCTATCACATATGTTGTTTTAAGTGCCTATCACATATATTGTTTTAAGTACCTATCACATATGTTGTTTTAAGTACCTATCAAATATGTTGTATTAAGTACCTATCACATATGTTGTTTTAAGTACCTATCACATATGTTGCTTTAAGTGCCTATCACATATGTTGTTTTAAGTACCTACCACATATGTTGTTTTAAGTATCTATCAAATATGTTGTTTTAAGTGGCTATCACATATGTTGTTTTAAGTACCTATGACATATGTTGTTTTAAGTGCCTATCACATATGTTGTTTTAAGTGCCTATCACATATGTTGTTTTAAGTGCATATCACATATGTTGTTTTAAGTGGCTATCACATATGTTGTTTTAAGTACATATCACACATGTTGTTTTAAGTGCCTATCACATATGTTGTTTTAAGTGGCTATCACAAATGTTGTTTTATGTACCTATCACATATGTTGTTTTACGTGCCTATCACATATGTTGTCTTATGTACCTATCACATATGTTGTTTTAAGTACCTATCACATATGTTGTTTTAACTACCTATCACAAATGTTGTTTTAAGTACCTATCACATATGTAGTTTTAAGTACGTATCATCCATGTTGTTTTAAGTACCTATCACATATGTTGTTTTAAGTACCTATCACATATGTTGTTTTAACTACCTATCACAAATGTTGTTTTAAGTACCTATCACATATGTAGTTTTAAGTACGTATCATCCATGTTGTTTTAAGTACCTACCACATTTGTTTTTTTAAGTACCTATCACATAATGTTTTTTAAGTACCTTTCACATATGTTATTTTATGTACTTATCACATATGTTGTTTTAAGTATCTTACACATATGTTGTTTTAAGTATCTATCACACATGTTGTTTTAAGTACCTATCACATATGTTGTTTTAAGTACCTATCACATATGTTGTTTTAAGTACCTATCACATATGTTGTTTTAAGTACCTATCACTTATGTTGTTTTCAGTACCTATCACATATGTTGTTTTAAGTACCTATCACATATGTTGTTTTAAGTACCTATCACATATGTTGTTTTAAGTACCTATCACACATGTTGTTTTAAGTACCTATCACATATGTTGTTTTAAGTACCTACCACATATGTTGTTTTAAGTACCTATCACATAATGTTTTTTAAGTACCTATCACATATGTTATTTTATGTACTTATCACATATGTTGTTTTAAGTATCTATCACATATGTTGTTTTAAATACCTATCACATATGTTTTTTTAAGTACCTATCACATATGTTGTTTTAAGTATCTTTCACACATGTTGTTTTAAGTACCTATCACATATGTTGTTTTAAGTACCTATCACATTTTTTGTTTTAATTACCTATCACATATGTTGTTTTAAGTACCTATCACATATGTGGTTTTAAGTACCCATCACATATGTTGTTTTATGTACTTATCACATATGTTGTTTTAAGTACCTATCACACATGTTGTTGTAACGGCCTATCACATATGTTGTTTTAAGGGCCTATCACATATGTTGTTTTATGACACATTAAGTGAACGGACATTTCGTTCCCGTGTTTTCCTTAAAACACCATTTAATATGGAAGTAGCCACGTGATCTGGTCATTCAGATTTGTTTGAAATTAATTAAACACGTGCATTATTCTACTCAGTATTAAAAAGTCTAAGGTTTAAGAGTTAAGGTAAAATAATACTGTAAGCTTTACGAAAGTCAAATAACATATTATTGTATATAAATTCTTTATGAAATAATTCTAGTAATAATAAATATAAAAAGCTAATAAAGACTTTCATGATAATTATTTATGTTTTTATCTGTCAAGTTAACATCAAATACAATCTTTTCAGTGAAATGAAGCTGACATATATTTTAGAAAATAAATTTTGATATTAGTTATGCGTCCATTGTATCAATAAACTATATGATGGGTTTTGTTTGGAACTTTTCATTGGTATTCTATTAATAGAATCATCAGAACTGTATGTCGGACACGAAGTGAACTATTCAAAACAAAATTAACGTTATTAGATATTTAAAAAAATTAGCGTTATTAGATGTTTAAAAAAAATAGCGTTATGGAAATTAACATTGACCTGAATCTACATTTGAATCAGATTTATACAATCACACATCAAACAATTATTCAATTATACAATCACAAATCATACAATTATACAATCATGCAATCACACAATCATACAATTATACAAATAGATTGCAGACATTTCTAATAATTTCTTGATTGTGTTTTATCATTTTTAAAACTTCTGAATATTAAAAAAAATTGATAATAAAATGTTTTCTTAATGTGAAAATACAAACTATAATTTATATAAGTTTATTTGATTGGTCAAACGATGCGTGATGATTATTGATGATTATTAAGCACTGAACTTCATAGCACTTGTGTCCATGCCATTCTAGCATGCTCACTGCGCTCGATGTCATAAACCATAATGTTTAAACATGGCCTTTAAATGTCTCGTAAATGATTTTTTATAACGGTCATATGGATATATGTTGAATTGATGGGTCAAATAATGGATGGTCATGTAGATATATGTTGAATTGATGGGTCAAATAATGGATGGTCATGTAGATATATGTTGAATTGATGGGTCAAATAATGGATGGTCATGTAGATATATGTTGAATTGATGGGTCAAATAATGGATGATCATGTAGATATATGTTGAATTGATGGGAAAATAATGGATGGTCATGTAGATATATGTTGAATTGATGGGTCAAATAATGGATGGTCATGTAGATATAAGTTGAATTGATGGGTCAAATAATGGATGGTAATAAGTTTATTGATTGAACAAACAATGGATGAGCATGTCTATATCATGACCAATGAAATCTGGGTTATTATTAATCTTATCTCTATGATATTAATGTTAACGTTGTGTTGGATGTTTATAAGGGTGTTGGACTGCAATAAAGCTTTAAAGTAGATTAATTAAACACAAAAAATGTGTGTCCATAAACAATATATGTACATCTTTTATGTGTCTACATTTGTATGTTGTAAAATCATCATTAAAGCTGAACATGTATTGCTTTATTTACACAAATTTGTTTTGTCTAGTTAATCTGATATAATGTCTTTAACATCTATGTTAAACTTAAATTATGTCTATAGTTCTATAATGTATGTTTATGTGAATATAATGTCTACAATATTATCTTGAACTTTCCCTACAATTTGACTAATCAAACCGAAAAATAGAAAATATGTATTCTGATTATTGGGAAAACCCTACACACGAGAACGAACGAATCCACTATATTACAATGAAGTTTGTACGAAATTTTCTTAAGACCGATTGAACTTTATTATTTTTAAAACATCTTGAACATGAACAGACTTGAAGTGAGATATTGCAACGTCAACTTTCCAAGACTCATGACGTTAGAAAAGTAAAATAAGAATGCCATTATCTCCCAACTCCTGGTACTTACAAAGATGCGCCCAGAGAATGTGGATAGCGTAAGACCGTCTTAATCCACAACGCTGGTCTGTGCTTCGGATGTACTCCAAGGAGACGTTAGCTTTTGTAGCTCTATCCGTTAATGCAGAGACATTAGGGTACAGGGCAATCAAACGGACGACTGAGTACAAATGCAGATCTTTTCTTTCATAGATTCGCGCTAAAGGAATGTGTGAAAATGTTTGTGCTATCATCAACGGAGCTAGATGTGGGTAGGTGGCATGAAGTGTGGGGGGGGGGGGGCTAAAGGGGGAGGGGTTAAGTTCGGTGATGGGGAAACGGACGGGGGTAGGGGTAAAGGGGGTGAAAAAGCTCACCTTTGATTAAAGTATAAACGGGTTGGACGCTAGTGTGCGGTTTGATTAGTATGACTCCATGGTATAATTTTGTGGGGAATACAATTAATTTGTTCTTTTGTAAAAAGTAGAGTAATTTTTTAAATATTATTATTATTTAGTATTCTTTATAATGTATATATATAAATAGTATTCTTTATAAAGTGTATGGTAGAACACATTTTGTGGTTAGAGAAAAGGGAGGGCTGCATATGTCAAAGACCGAAAAACCAGTCTTTCTTGTCGCCGGGGGCAGAGGGGGAGGCTAAGCATGTTAAAAACTGGAGATTCTGAAGGGTGAAAAGTGTGAATGTCAAGAAAAGTATTGAAATGTAGTTTGGTTTATTATTCGGATGTCTCAGCTTATTTTCTGTGGACGCGGGAGGCCAGCGTCTGCCTCAGTTGAAGCTCTAGAGTTTGAAACGCTGGCCACTGTGAGCACAGTGGGAGGGGCGTGTTGGGCAAACGTGCCACGGGAAGATGGGGATCTTCTTCCCTGGTACTCATACATGTCAGGAAACACAAGCTCGAGCAAAAAGGGGCGGAAACTCTGTTCAGGAAGGAGTTACAGCACTTCACAACTTACCCCCCTTCCGTTCGGGTAGCCGACTTGTAAAGGGCCAGTTTCCGTCCCGGATGTATGACAGCACTATATGTGATCTAAAGATGCCTTCATTCAATCAATGATACGGGAGGCCTGTTTAAGATTTGGGACGGTCTGATAGATATCAAAGCCATTGCCAGGCGGGAGACGTCTTTTGTCTGTCTTTCTATCTCTAAATGCACGCGTGCGAGGAACGTGTGTCCTATTGTGTAACATGAATGTCTGTGTCCGTCAAGTTAGCGTCTGTGTTTCCGTCTCGAGAGTGTCTGTGTGTCTTTTATGTGCATGTCTGGTATCTGTCAGGTAGCTAATATTCCCTGATAATGAGATCCAGTGATGAGCCGGGTCGAACACGTAAAGACTCCAAGTTAACTCCAGGTCTCGAAATAAATGTTTGGGTTACCTTATATAAAGCTGTTATTACAACTTATATAATTTG
Organism: Lymnaea stagnalis; assembly: GCA_964033795.1. Taxonomy (NCBI): domain Eukaryota; kingdom Metazoa; phylum Mollusca; class Gastropoda; family Lymnaeidae; genus Lymnaea; species Lymnaea stagnalis. The sequence goes on from CAXITT010000773.1 coordinate 247,147, forward strand.
CCGCAATCTACTTTCTTTGTTAATCACTTGTTTAGATTATAACAACACTTTGCTGTAGGTCAATGGGGTGGATCCTTCTTACACAGGCGTGACCCCTCTGTCTCTCATGTCACTATGTCAAAAAACAAAAGAGATGTGTTCAAACTTTATAACACCCATCTAGAAGTAGTGGCAGTAGGCATACACACCATGAGAGTAGGCATGCACACCATGACAGTAGGCATGTACACCATGACAGTAGGCATGCATACCATGACAATACGTTTGCACACCATGACGGTAGGCATGCACACCATGACAGTAGGCATGCACACCATGACAATACGTTTGCACACCATGACGGTAGGCATGCACCCCATGACAGTAGGCATGTCACCATGACAGTAGGCGTGCCCACCATGACAATACGTTTGTACGCCATGACAGTAAGCATGCACACTATGACAGAACGGTTGCTCACAACTAAATTATGTCAAGGGTAACAGGTCAGTGTCACTCATTCTGTCATAAAGATTTTAATTGTATAATACTGTCTTGTGCTGTAGGTCATTATGAGAAAATAAAGGTTCTCAAGATAAGTACACACACTACTCTGAAATAATTCTATTTGGAAAAATTCCATCTAATTATTAACAGCAATGGAAAACGTTGCTGATCTAACTTTCAATGAGATTTCAATCCTTTGACAAAATACGTGAAGTTATAAAAGTGTTTATATTTGTTTGAAAGCATTTGGTTTGGAGACTATTGCCTCGGAACAGTTTTCATCTTTGCTCGATCGTATGCATTGCTGTGGACTAAATGTCAGACTCATATACTTATGTGAGTTCTTAGGTTATTTCTCATTAATCCAAATAATTAACTCAGGGGCGTAGTAGGGGGTGTAGAAAGGGTGGCCCGCCACGGGGGACACATTTTTCTTTATATTGAGGGGTGGCATTTTCGTGAAACTGCAGAGTTTTGTTCCATGAAGATGAGGGTAAAACATGTGCTGCGGTCGGTACTAACCCTAGCTACGCCACTGCCTCAACTGATGCTTTAGAATTACATTCAATGGATTATATAGGATAACATTCAACTGATTATATAGGATTTTATTAAACAGATTTTATATGATTAAATGCAACTGATTGTATAGGATCACATTCAAATGATAATATGTGATTACATTTAAATGATTACTTAACATAAAATTAAACTGGTTATATTGGATTTTATTCAACAGATTTTATAGGATTACATGCAACTGATTGTAAAAAATGACATTTAACTGATTATATAGGATTACACTCAACTTATTATGTATGACTACATTCAACTGATTATATATGATTACATTAAAATGATTATATAGCAAAACATTTAACAGCTTATATAGAATTAGCTTTAGCTGATTATAGAGGATTAAAATTAACTGATTATCCAAGATTACATTCACTGATTATATAGCATAAAATTCAACTGATTATATAGCATAACAATCAACTGTTCATTTATGGTTTTACGATTACATCCCACTGATTATGTAGGATTAAATTCAACATTGTCGTGAATTAAATATGTATTATTATTCCTAACCCTAACCCACTAACCCTTAACCCTAACCCTAACTTAAATATGTCTCATTATTTCGCAGACGCAGTTTGAATTAGTTACGTTAAAAATCTCGGATATTTTTTGCGTATGGTATTTTCTTCATTTATTTTCTTCTTAATTTTCATTCGTCCCCTCAGGCTCTTCTCTCTTTCTTCTCTCGACCTCCCTCTGTCATCGTCCTCTCACGTACTCGTGTTTCTATGATCCATGCTTAAACATCCATCACTATCCATCTGTCTGTCCACGCCCTACGTTATCCAACCAAACGAGCGCACCACGCAACTGGTGACAGCCATCCCTCACCAATGTACCATCCTGCTATCACCTTTCACCAGTTCCCACCTCTGGGTCACCACCATCCGTCTGTGAGCACACACCCCTCACCCCCCCCCCCCCCCCCCCCCAAAGCCCGGTCCAAGGGTAAATAAACAGAGACTGTTTGTTGACAAAAACACTCGGCCCGTGTGCCGGCACTCAGAGACTTTGATACACGGAGATGACGGCCCAGGGCATTGCATGGAGAATAACGTATCATAATTCATGGGGTTTCAACAACCTCAAATACTCACTGCAGTGCTGCAGCCTGAAGTGAGAACAAAAAGGTGGCGGGCGGTGGGGGTGTAGAGAGGGTGCCTGACTGCAGTCAGTGGAGTCCAAACGGGCTTTAAGGATGTATCTTAAAGTTAGGGTTAGGGCATTAAGGATGTATCTTAAGGTTAGGGCATTAAGGATGTATCTTAAGGTTAGGGTTAGGGCATTAAGGATGTATGTTATTGATGTAAAATGTTTTTAATTTTGACAAGTTCTATAAATCACTTGTTTTTCATGACATATTATTTCAAGCAACTATCACTTCATTTCATGACTTATCTCAAGCCAAAATCATTTCATTTTGTGACTTATATCAAGCCACATTCACTTCCTTTCATGACTTGATTTATCTCAAGCAACAATCATTTAATTTCATGACTCATCTATTTCAAGCTTAAATAACTTATTTTTTTTTACTTATCTTAAGCCACAATCACCATATCATGACTTATTTATCTCAAGCCACAATCATCAGTCCATGATTTATTTCAAACTACAATCAACATAAAATGACATTTTTATATCACCCACAATCAGAAATTCATGTCTTATCTCAAGCCACAATCACCATACCATGACTTATTTATCTCAAGCCACAATCATCAGTCCATGATTTATTTCAAACTACAATCAACATAAAATGACATTTTTATATCACCCACAATCAGAAATTCATGTCTTATCTCAAGCCACAATCACCATGCCATGACTTATCTCAAGCCACAATCACCATACCATGGCTTATCTCAAGCCACAATCACCATATCATGACTTATTTCAATCAAGCCACAATCACCATACCATGACTTATCTCAAGCCACAATCACCATACCATGACTTATCTCAAGCCACAATCACCATACCATGACTTATCTCAAGCCACAATCACCATACCATGACTTATCTCAAGCCACAATCACCATATCATGACTTATTTCAATCAAGACGCAATCGGTTTATTTCATGTTTTATTTATCCCGAGCGCTGTGGGACGCTGATCTTGTCGCCATGGCAACTCAACGAACATTGCATTCAGCGATTATTTAATGTCCTCCCTCGGTCTCCATGGTAACTGAAAACTCTCTTGTTGTTATATGAGAAGACAGTTGAAGTCTCACCAAGTCAGAGGAGTGGACCATGTATTGGACGAGATCTAACAGCCAAATCCAAATAGAGTGTTTTCTCAGATAAAAGAAAACTGAACAAAAAGTTTGATCAGACTTGTGGCTATCTTCTCCACATTTGAAAACGTGCGGTACACACAACCAAACATCTACACTGACCAAATGTTGATGAAGCCCCACCACTTTTACACAGAGAAAACGACACGTTCTCTCCATATATTTGAAGCTCCTCCTTCTGTGTTAATTTTACCCGTCAAGTGTGTTTACAAGTAGGCAGATTTCCCGAACAATGGCAAAGGGACAAACATCGTCTTACCAAGCCGAGTGGAAACACACATTGTTTTTGTGTATACGGTTAACTCACGTGTTTAGATTTACCTCCCGTTGAACAAGAGTTGAGTGGGATGTTCATGTCAGAATGAAGTGTGTTGAGTTGAGTGGGATGTTCATGGCAGAATAAAGTGTGTTGAGTGGTATGTTCATATCAGGATGAAGTGTGTTGAGTTGAGTGGGATGTTCATGTCAGAATGAAGTGTGTTGAGTTGTGTGGGATGTTCATGTCAGAATGAAGTGTGTTGAGTTGAGTGAGATGTTCATGTCAGAATGAAGTGTGTGAGTTTAGTGGGATGTCCATGTCATAAT
>CAXITT010000773.1:253190-283732 GCA_964033795.1 Lymnaea stagnalis
GGTGGGTTAGTAGTGGGTGAGTTAGTGGTGGGTGGGTTAGTGGTGGGTGGGTGGGTGGTGGGTGGGTTAGTGGTGGGTGAGTTGGTGGTGGGTGGGTTGGTGGTGGGTGGGTAGTGGTGGGTGGGTTAGTAGTGGGTGTGTTAGTGGTTGGTGGGTTAGTAGTGGGTGGGTTAGTAGTGGGTGAGTTAGTGGTGGGTGGGTTAGTAGTGGGTGAGTTAGTGGTGGGTGGGTTAGTAGTGGGTGAGTTAGTGGTGGGTGGGTTAGTAGTGGGTGGGTTAGTGGTCAGTGGGTTAGTAGTGGGTGGGTTAGTGGTCAGTGGGTTAGTTGTGGGTGGGTAACTGAGTTGTGGGTGGGTAAATGGTGGATTGGTTAGCTTTGGGTGAGTTAACACTATATGGTGCACAATACTTAACAAATTTTAAAAAATTCTTTTAAACACAGGTCTTAAATAAGATATTAGTTAAGGTTCTAAAGTTATTTTTTTTATCTAAAAAAAAAATTAAAATGCTTTTGTAGCTAAGTTGCCAATTGGTAACACTGTACCTCGATGGTTGATAACTGAAATATTGCCTAATGGCAAAACATCACTGTAATGCAAACATTTACACTAAAACCAAATTTTAAATGGAAATATTTTATAAGAAAATAGAGAACCAGTTTAAATATTATCAAATCATTTAATGACTTTCATACAAAATATTTAGAAAAAAAAATAATTATATGGTAGATGGAACTTGCTGTTTTGGATTTTTGTGTATGACACAAATGCACCTTACATTTTCACACTTTACAGCCAGGCTTTGTGCAACGACTTTTATCAGGAACAGATAGAGGAAAGTGGCCTACATTGTACGTTCAAATAGGACAAATAGGAACTTCAACTATGGGACATTCAATTTTTTGTTGTTGCTTGAATCTGTGGCTTAATTTCTATTGAGGGTTGACCACGTTTGTTTTGATTCTGAGCTTTGCTTTGATTCATCACACACAGGGTGATTTATTATTTAAGATTGAATAGAGACAATTTTGCTGCTTCTGGTAGTCATGCATGCTTGAAATCTTGACCATAAGTCAATCATGACTTAACAACAGCCAGGTGAAAGATATGAAAAGTAATTACGTGGTACCATTGTTTAGATCTGATTGGATTTCTATAAACGGCGACAAGAGAATCCACGTGGTCTACTCCACCCATGAAACTATTGTACAGACACATTATTGAAGAACAGTGTACATCTATTTCCATTTTCTGTTTTCTGTCCCAGCGTTAAAACTTTTTCACTGGCTCCGATGGGTGGGAAAGCTGTGGATGGGCTAGTTATGAATGGGTCAGTGGTGAGTGGGTCGGCTGGTTAGCGGTGAGTGGGTCGGCTGGTTAGCGGTGAGTGGGTCGGCTGGTTAGTGGTGTGTGGGTCGGCTGGTTAGCGGTGAGTGGGTCGGCTGGTTAGTGGTGAGTGGGTCGGCTGGTTAGCGGTGGGTGACTCAGCAGGTTAATGATTTGTGGGTTAGTAGTTTGTTAGTTAGAGTGTGAGTAGCGGATGGGTTACATGGGTTGTAATTGTGCAGGATGGTTTAATGGTAGATGAGTGGCCTGCTTAGTGGTCGTTTGGGTTAGTGGTTGCTACATGAGTCAGTGGTTGCTGCATGGGTTAGTGGTTGCTGCATGGGTTAGTGGTTGCTGCATGGGTCAGTGGTTGCTGCATGGGTCAGTGGTTGCTGCATGAGTTAGTGCTGGTGAGTTAGTTGTGGGTAAGTGATGTGTAATTTAGTGTTAGGTGGTAAGTTTGGGTGGGTAAAATGTTGGAAAACCTAGCATTTTCTGGTATGTTGGACTACACGGGATTTTATGATATGTTGGACAACCCAGCATTTTGTGATATGTTGAACCACACAGCATTTTACGATAGGTCAGACCACCAAACTTTATGTGATATGTTGGACAACCATGCATTTTTGGATATGTTGGACCACCCAGCATTTTATGATATGTTGGACCACCCAGCATTTGTAATATGTTGTACCACCCAGCATTTTTGAATATGTTGGACCACCCTACATTTTAGGATTTGTTGTACCACCCAGCATTTTAGGATATGTTAGACCACACATCATTTGCGGATATGTTGGACAACAATGCATTTTTTGATATCTTGGACCACCCTAAATTTTAGGATATGTTTGACACCCAGCATTTTAGGATATGTTAGACCACACAACATTTGATGATATGTTGGACAACCATGCATTTTGTGATACGTTGGACCACCCAACATTTTTTGTGATATGTTGGACCACACTACATTTTAGGATATGTTGGACCACCCAGCATTTTAGGATATGTTAGAGCACACAGATTTGAGGATTGTTGGACAACCATGCAATTTGTTATATGTTGGACCACCCTACATTTTAGGATATGTTGGACCACGCAGCATTTTAGGATATGTAAGACCACACAGCATTTGAGGATATGTTGGACAACCATGCATTTTGTGATATGTTGGACCACCCAACATTTTTGTGATATGTTGGCTTACCCAGCATTTTAGAATATGTTTGACCACCCATCATTTTGTGTTATGTTGGACCATCCAGCATTTTGTGATATTTGTCTGACCACCCATCATTTTGTGATATGTTGGACCACCCAGCTTTTTATGATATGTTGGACCACCCAGCATTTTGTGATATGTTGGACCACCCTCCATTTTGTGGTATGTTGGACCACCCAGCAATTGGTGATATGTCGGACCACCCCCCTCGTTAGGACATGCTGGCCCATCCAGCATTTTAGAATATGTTGGACCACCCATCATTTTGTAATAGGTTGGACCACCCAACATTTTAGGATATGTTAGTCCACCCAGCATTTATGATATGTTGGACCACCCAGCATGTATGATATGTTGGATCACCCAGCATTTTAGGATAAGTGAATTGTTGTTAGACGGCAATGTCTTGGCAATAAATGAAACATTGCTATCAGGCAATGTCCATACCCTTTATGTATCCTTGTTAGCCGGCTATGTCTGGGTCCTAAGTGCAACATTGTTAGCGGGCGATGTCTGTTCCCTAACTGTTCCCTTGTTTGTCTTCAATGTTAGGTGCATGAACATTTGTTAGATATGTGTTCATTTGTAAAGTATGTGTACACTGGTTAGGTGTGTGTTCATTTGTAAGGTGTTTGAACACTGGTTAGGTGTGTGTTCATTTGTTAGGTGTGTGTACACTGGTTAGGTGTGTGTTCATTTTTTAAGAGTGTGAACACTGGTTAGGTGTGTGTTCATTTGTTAGGTGTGTGTACACTGGTTAGGTGTGTGTTCATTTGTTAGGTGTGTGTACACTGGTTAGGTGTGTGTTCATTTGTCAGGTGTGTGTACACTGGTTAGGTTTGTGTTCATTTGTCACGTGTGTGTACACTGGTTAGGTGTGTATTCATTTGTTAGGTGTGTGTACACTGGTTAGGTGTGTGTTCATTTTTTAAGAGTGTGAACACTGGTTAGGTGTGTGTTCATTTGTTAGGTGTGTGTACACTGGTTAGGTGTGTGTTCATTTGTCAGGTGTGTGTAGACTGGTTAGGTGTGTATTCATTTGTTAGGTGTGTGTACACTGGTTAGGTGTGTATTCATTTGTTAGGTGTGTGTACACTGGTTAGGTGTGTGTTCATTTTTTAAGAGTGTGAACACTGGTTAGGTGTGTGTTCATTTGTTAGGTGTGTGTACACTGGTTAGGTGTGTGTTCATTTGTCAGGTGTGTGTAGACTGGTTAGGTGTGTATTCATTTGTTAGGTGTGTGTACACTGGTTAGGTGTGTGTTCATTTGTCAGGTGTGTGTACACTGGTTAGGTTTGTGTTCATTTGTCAGGTGTGTGTACACTGGTTAGGTGTGTATTCATTTTTTAGGTGTGTGTACATTGTTTAGGTGTGTGTTCATTTGTCAGGTGTGGGTACACTGGTTAGGTGTGTGTTCATTTGTTAGGTGTGTGTACACTGGTTAGGTGTGTGTTCATTTGTCAGGTGTGTGTACATTTGTCAGGTGTGTGTACATTTTAGGTGTGTGTACATGTGTTTGTTTTTTTTTATATTAGGTGGTGTTTGGTGTTTTTATCACTTGTTAGCTTCATAAATTTGACCCGTTACAATGAGTTTGTCATGATATTGTCATGCTAACGTCATGATATTGTCATGCTATTTTCTTTATAATGTCATGATAATGTTGTTCTAAATTAACGGAATAGCTTTGACAGACTAAAATGTATCACCAGAATAACTTTGACCGATTCAAATGAATCGTGAAACTTAAGTTAGTATCAAATGTTAACTCTCCTAGATGTAGAAGACCGTTCAAAATGGCTCTCTAGAGGTTCAGACAGACAGTCCTGCGTTGCGGTCACTTTAAATGAAAGCATTCAATGCATCAGACGGCCGACGATTAACAATAAATTAAAACCAAAAATTCCGTTATTCCCTCCGAGCTGGCAACGTTCATCACAAACCTGGCGGCTATGTCCAGGTTCAATGTATCGGACAGTTGCACCGCCCTAGGACCGCTAACAATGCCGGTGCCCGTATCAAACATTTCACAGGGCCAACCACAGCGGTCTCCAGTTCCAGCCCCTCGCCTTTCATCCTCCCGGGTGGTCCATCCACATGTGGCGCGCCAGTGGTGGCTGATGGGAATTTAAGTACCATCATAATGACCGCGTTGTGGCAGCCACGTACGTAATGAAGGGATGCACGGGAGGGGAAAAAAAAGGGGGGGGGGGTGAAGAAAGAGTTGAGGCGTGCTAAAATGCAGTCATCACATACTGGCGTGGAAGGTATGCAACTCTTGCCTTGACGACACTTCGATCATTCCTTTCAGAGTTAATGCCCTCGAGAGTTTCACCGTATGCTTGACTTTCTGCTCATTTGTCAACACGGGTTCAGGCGTTCAAATTTTAATGTCATTGCGGTGTTGATGGATTGAAATCAAAGCAAAACTCTGCAGATAGAAAGAAATGTCAACCGCAAAAATGTAGGTTTATAAGGAAACCTCAACAATGAAAAATGTAGGTTACATAAGGAAACCTCTACAAGGAAAAATGTAGGTTACATAAGGAAACCTCTACAATGAAAAATGAAAAATGTAGGTTTATAAGGAAATATAAAAAATAAAAAAAATGTAGGTTATATTAGGAAACCTCAACAATGAAAAATCTAGGATATTTAAGAAAACCTCTACAATAAAAAATGTAGGTTATATAAGAAAACCTCTACAATGAAAAATGTAGGTTATATAAGAAAACCTCTACAAAGAAAAATGTAGGTTATATAAGAAAACCTCTACAATGAAAAATGTAGGTTATATAAGAAAACCTCTACAATAAAAAATGTAGGTTATATAAGGAAACCTCTACAATGAAAAATGTAGGTTATATAAGAAAACCTCTACAATGAAAAATGTAGGTTATATAAGAAAACCTCTACAATAAAAAATGTAGGTTATATAAGAAAACCTCTACAATAAAAAATGTAGGTTATATAAGGAAAACTCGACAATTAAAAATGTAGGTTATATAAGGAAAACTCGACAATTAAAAATGTAGGTTATATAAGGAAAACTCGACAATTAAAAATGTAGTTATATAAGGAAAACTCGACAATTAAAAATGTAGGTTATATAAGGAAAACTCGACAATTAAAAATGTAGGTTATATAAGGAAAACTCGACAATTAAAAATGTAGGTTATATAAGGAAAACTCGACAATTAAAAATGTAGGTTATATAAGGAAAACTCGACAATTAAAAATGTAGGTTATATAGCTCACACAAACTGAGTCAATGGAAAAACATAGATGGTGAAATAAAGTACCAAGAATTATTTTGTGAATTATAAGAAGCACTTGCAAAATAGAAGAACCCTTCTCATTCATATATAGTTTGATCGTAGTTGATGAACAATTCTTATTCATATAAAGCTTGGTCACATTTTATGAAACCTTCAAAAAGAAAGGTTCTCATTTCACGGAGAAAAATCTCCTAAAAGAGCCCCGGTATTTTCTTTGTTACATTGCACGATCTGATTTAAAATTTGCAAGAGACACAATGCAGTAAAGTGAAGTGAATTGAAGTGCTGCAACACAATAAAATAAAGTGAAGTGGTACAATACAATAAAGTTAAGTGAAGTGATTCAACACAATAAAGTTAAGTGAAGTGGTACAACACAGTAAAGTAAAGTGAAGTGGTACAACACAATACAGTAAAGTGAAGTGGTACAACGCAATAAAGTAAAGTGAAGTGGTACAACACAATAAAGTAAAGTGAAGTGGTACAACACAAAAAAGTAAGGTCAAGTGGTAAAAGACAATAAAATAAAGTGAAGTGGTGCAACACAATAAAGTAAAGTGAAGTGGAACAATTCAATAAAGTTAAGTGAAGTGGTACAACAAAATAAAATGAAGTGGTACAACAACAATAAGAATGATGTGGTACAAAGTAATTTAATGAAGTGGTACAACACGATACAATGATTTTGCACAGTGCAATACACTGAAGTTATACAATACAACACAATGAAGTGGTTTTAACGCAATGGAATGAAGAAAGCAGAGTACACTTGTACAACATCCTGGCAAATAGACAACAAGTGAAAGAATCCCAACCTGATGCAAGGTCTGAAATGGAAGCTTTATTGACCTGACATGTTTATAACAGGGGAAGTAACCGGGGTACTTAACCCAAAATGGAGAAAAAATGAACATCTACTAGTAATGTTTTTTTTATTCAGTCATTTATATTAACTTCGCGCTTATGTGTTTAATAATAATAATAATAATATTTATTTCAAAAACACGCTTCATCCCCAAAGGCTCGAAGCGCGGTACAAAAGTAAAAAAAAACAAAACAAATCTATAATTTACCACATTTAAAACAAACGCAACACTACAAAAACTAATTACAAGCATACAGTGGCAAATTCTTTCTAGCCATTTCAACCGTGAGCAACACAGCCATTATGCATTAACTGGAAAATAAGGTAGACAATCATCCAAGAAGGTGTTTGCGAAATAGATGTGTCTTTAAATCGGTTTTAACTCCAGTGTATGATTGTTTCTGAGATCGACTGGAAGGGCGTTCCAAATTGTTGGACCAGCAAATGCGAACGTGCGCTTTCCGTAAGTCTCAAGGCGAACACGTGGTGTCAAGAGTTTGCCACTGTCGGATGAGCGGAGTTGTCTAGTGGGTACATAAGGCGTCAGCAGCTCTTTCAGATAAGACGGTGCCAGGTCATGTAATCATGTAAGCAGCGGTAGCAAACGTTGCGATTTTGTACTATGCGCGCACGCACTGCAGCCAGTGCAACTCTCTCAGAAGTGTTTTTGCATGATCGAAATTGCGTTTGCGGAGAACAATGCGAGCCGCATTATTCTGTGCTATTTGAATTTTATCCAGGAGCGTAGCTGGATGATGTTTAGGGAAAAATATTCGGACGACTAATTGACACACTTCCCGTAAACCCATTGAGCATATACTTGGCACTTACACGTTGACGATGATAAAACATTCTCTCAAATTTTGAGCCAAACCCCAACCCCAAAGGTCAGTTTTTCCTGTTTTTTCAAGGGAAGGATGATGAGAAGATGATGAAAAGATGATGGGAAGATGATGGGAAGATGATGGAAAGATGACGGGAAGATGATGGAAAGATGATGGAAAGATGATGGGAAGATGATGGGAAGATGAGGGAAGATGATGGAAAGATGATGGAAAGATGATGGAAAGATGATGGGAAGATGATGGGAAGATGATGGAAAGATGATAGAAAGATGATAGAAAGATGATGGGAAGATGATGGAAAGATGATCGAAAGATGATCGAAAGATGATGGGAAGATGTTCGAAAGATGATGGGAAGATGATGGTAAGATGATGGAAAGATGATGGAAAGATGATGGGAAGATGATGGGAAGATGATGAAAAGATGATGGGAAGATGATGGAAAGATGATGGAAAGATGATGGAAAGATTATGGGAAGATGATGGGAAGATGATGGGAAGATGATGGAAAGATGATCGAAAGATGATAGAAAGATGATGGGAAGATGATGGAAAGATGATCGAAAGATGATGGGAAGATGTTCGAAAGATGATGGGAAGATGATGGGAAGATGATGAAAAGATGATGGGAAGATGATGGAAAGATGATGGAAAGATGATGGGAAGATGATGAGAAGATGATGGAAAGATGATGGGAAGATGATGGAAAGATGATCGGAAGATGATGGGAAGATGATGGAAAGATGATGGGAAGATGATCGGAAGATGATCGAACGATGATGCCACTGATTTTATGAATAATAACTGCGATGAATGAGATTCTGTTGACACACTGCTCTGTTGACATACTGCTATGTTGACATACTGCTCTGTTTACATACTGCTCTGTTGACATACTGCTCTGTTGACATACTGTTCTGTTGACATACTGTTATGATGGCCCCATGCTCTGTTGACACACTGATCTGTTGACACACTGCTCTGATGGCACCCTGCTCATTCATTTAACTATGGTTAAGGTTAGTGTTAAATACGTTTTGTAACCGACTTGAGCTCTGTCAATAAATGTACTATTCTCATCAGGTGCGGGCCGCATCGCCGCACCCCACACCCCTTAGTGACGCTGATTTTTTATTTTTTTTTTGGACCGAAAACGTCCAGGGATGCAAAGACTTTCAATTACCTTACAAGGAGGCAATCAAAAAGTTGATGACTTTGAAGGCAGGAGTCTTTGGGAACAAGTATTTTTACACCAGTGGACACATTTTCAAAACTTAGAAATCAATTATTAACAACATATGACTGTAGTCAAATTACTTTGGTACAAACAAAGCGCCATGTTTGATGTCATTGTAGCCCCATGTTTGATGTCATTGTAGCCCAATGTTTGATGTCATTGTAGCCCCATGTTTGATGTCATTGTAGCCCCATGTTTGATGTCATTGTAGCCCCATGTTTGATTTCATTGTAGCCCCATGTTTGATGTCATTGTAGCCCCATGTTTGATTCATTGTAGCCCCATGTTTCATGTCATTGTAGCCCCATGTTTGATGTCATTGTAGCCTCATGTTTGATGTTATTGTAGCCCTATGTTTGATGTCATTGTAGCCCCATGTTTGATGTCATTGTATCAAAACAAAGCTTCATTACTAAAAAAAAATAATTGAACTAAAATTATTTTTCCTAAGAAAGTGGAAGAACTACATTGTAATCTGTGTAACGTAAATGAGAGAGCTACTATTGTGATCTGTGTTATGTAAGTGGGAGAGCTATATTGTGATCAAAGAAGACTTTAGGGACAAAGCTACATTGTGATCTGGGAACACTTAAGTGGGAGAGCTACATTGTGACCTGAGAAGACTTTAGGGACAAAGTAACACTGTGATCTGGGAACATGTAAGTTGGAGAGCTACATTGTGATCTGGGAACATGTAAGCTGGAGAGCTACATTGTGATCTGGGAACATGTAAGTTGGAGAGCTACATTGTGATCTGGGAACATGTAAGCTGGAGAGCTACATTGTGATCTGGGAACATGTAAGCTGGAGAGCTACATTGTGATCGGGAAGACTTAGGTTTTTCAGTGTTAAATATTGTGTTTTTTCTTGTGTTGTGTTAGCCCCCTGTGGAAGGCTTTTAGCCGAAATTCCTATTAATTGTTCTTTATTTGTTCATGAACATATTTTTCACTTATTTTTTTTTGTGTTTTATAACCACATTCTAATGACTGATCTAAAATAGACTCACAACACCCTGGTTACATTTTTATTTTCGTGATGTGGTGTCAATAAAAATTTTGCAACTTGTTCATAATTAAACACCTGGGGAAGTTGGCTGGAGTTCGGGGAGGGGGTTGTCCCTAATACATCCATAGATCACCCTTGTATTTGTGTCAATAAACTAATGCACAATGAACCCCGGACAAAAAGACTAACACAATGGTATCACGACACAAAGACCAACACAGTGGTATCACGACACAAAGACCAACACAACGGAAACACGAAACAAGAAAAACACAATTAGTCATTCCTTATTGTTCCGAATATTTCAAAGAATACGCACTTTCTGGCTGCACACTGTCTTTCAATGTAAGAGTTGATGTTTTTCTTTGTTGTTGTTGCTGTGTTTGAAACACTCGCCTCGGTCCAGTGATGTTCGCCATTCATGACTGGGCCATTGCTCCGATAGCCTATTGATTGGAGCTTTCAATATAAGTTAGATCGATTGATCTGACAAGTATGTTTTAGTTCTAGAACTTGTATACTGGATATTGGCATTCCTTGGTAGAGCTTTCATAGAGAGGACAATCTTATCATGTGACACAAGAAATTAAACATTTGCTTATCGTTCTAGCTAGGGTTCTTATTTTTTCTCCATTGAAATGTTATTCAAATATTTAAAAATAAGTAGCCAACAGGCTACCGATTAATTATAAAATTCTTTCTATTATTATGCTCTCATATTTATGAAGTTATGCAATGACAGTTATACTACAATTTGGAATCTATTTCTTTTCTATTTTTTCGTGTTCTCTATAAATAAACTACTTCGGTGAGCATAATTTGTAATTCAAATCTAAGAACTATTATGTCGTTTGCCGTATAACAATGATGGTTGACACCATGACATTTGCTTTATAACAATGATGGTTGACACCATGACATTCGCTTTATAACAATGTTGGTTGACACCATGACATTTGCTTTATAACAATGATGGTTGACACCATGACATTTGCTTTATAACAATGATGGTTTACACCATGACATTTGCTTTATAACAATGATGGTTTACACCATGACATTTGCTTTGTAACAATGATGGTTTGCACCATGACATTTGCTTGATAACAATGATGATTGACACCATGACATTTGCTTTATAACAATGTTGGTTTACACCATGACATTTGCTTTATAACAATGATGGTTTACACCATGACATTTGCTTTATAACAATGATGGTTTACACCATGACATTTGCTTTATAACAATGATGGTTTACACCATGACATTTGCTTTATAACAATGATGGTTGACACCATGACATTTGCTTTATAACAATGATGGTTTACACCATGACATTTGCTTTATAACAATGATGGTTGACACCATGACATTTGCTTTATAACAATGATGGTTGACACCATGACATTTGCTTTATAACAATGATGGTTTACACCATGACATTTGCTTTATAACAATGATGGTTGACACCATGACATTTGCTTTATAACAATGTTGGTTTACACCATGACATTTGCTTTATAACAATGTTGGTTGACACCATGACATTTGATTTATAACAATGATGGTTTACACCATGACATTTGCTTTATAACAATGATGGTTTACACCATGACATTTGATTTATAACAATGATGGTTTACACCATGCCATTTGCTTTATAACAATGTTGGTTTATGTTATGACTTTACCCGTATTGTGAATTCTGACTTTATTAATCTTTGTCTCTGAAATGAACATATGTTCAGTTACTTTTCCTTTCATTGTATAAAGAAATTGATTTTAAATTTTACAACTTATCTTAAAACGAAACCATTTTATTCCAAACGAACGATATTTTTGTACAAAAACTAAGATTTTACCGTGCCCATTCTAATGGAATTAGTTTTATCAGTTACTGGCTCAATACCCGTGCCTCGTTATACGATGTTTGGGTCGGACCGAGGTGTGCTGATGCAGTAACCCTCGTCTCCTCAGCAGAACATAAGAGGGACAGGGGAGTGTCGTCAACACGATGAATTCGCTGGTCCGTATCAACTTAGTGCCTCAGCTGTGAAAAGATCATCCCCCTCTTGTCAACGACCAGCCCACAATAACTAAAGCCACCTCACCTTTTGATTAGCCGTTATATTGACCCAACTATTCAAATGCAGCCTTCTTGTCCACCAGAATCACATTTAACTCATGTCATTTCATTGTTTTGTTGTTTTTTTTTTAAATTTACCTTTGGATTGTGATCAGGCAGCATTTTTTGAAGATGCACCACATGACTGGATTTAATGACAGGAAATAGTTTAGACCTAATCGCCGACTCTTTAACAACCATTCCAACCATTGTACAAATTGAAAGTCAACACACATCCCATTCTTTGATATTCTTGCCATTCAGCAATTGTTGTACTTCTGATTTCATGATCAGTGAGCGAGTGAGTGAGTGAGTGAGTGAGAGAGTGAGTGAGTGAGTGAGTGAGTGAGTGAGTGAGTGAGCGAGTGAGCGAGTGAGCGAGTGAGTGAGTGAGTGAGTGAGTGAGCGAGTGAGCGAGTGAGTGAGTGAGTGAGCGAGTGAGCGAGTGAGCGAGTGAGCGAGTGAGTGAGTGAGTGAGTGAGTGGCTGACATTTGGCTTATGGGTATGTTTATATAAAATTTAAAACCAAAACCGTTTGATTGTTCTTTAATGTTTTATTTTTAGACTGTTCCAAGGTTACATCAGGGCAGCAGATGAGTAAAAATAAAAAGGAAATGCATTTAGGGACCTATCAGAATTTCTCAACTTCTTTTCTCTTTATGATCGATATTTTTTTTAAAATACAATTTTTTGTTACCTACCTGTTTGCGATCATACAATTGAAAAAAAGTAAACAGCTCCAGATCAGTATAAATGAAAAATAGTTAATGGTTAGGGTTAGGGTTTGGTTAAGGGTTATGGTTAGCGTTAAAAAGCTCGAGATTAGTATAAAATAAAAATAGATTAGTGTTAGGTTTAAACAGCTACAGATTAGTATGAAAGAGAAGTAGGTTAGGGTTAGGGTTGAATTCAATTTATGGTGTTAGGGTATGTGGGGGGGGGGGGGAATCAAAAACTTTTAATTGCCCCATTTGTGTCTAATTTTGTGGCGGTTTAAATTTCCCCCCCTCCCCCCCCCCCCCCCCCCCACAAAAAAAGTGTGGGGTTTTGGGGGGGGGGGGGAATCCAAAACTTCTAATTGCACCCATTGTGTCTAATTTTGTGGCTGTTTAGATGTACCGCCATTCCCTCCACCCCCCCCCCCAAAAAAAAGAAGAACTCAAATGCACCCCTTCCTCTCCAACCAAACATATTTTGAAAGCAACACTGGTCTAGTCTCTCTCATACAAGCTTACTCAATCTTTAAACAACCCAGTTTTTTGGAATACATTAAGAGATTCGGCGATAATGTTTTACGGATTAAAATGGCAACAGAATTCCAAATGCTTATTTATGTAAAGACAAAAAATGTGAAACCTGTATTGAGACACAATTACAGCAGATCAAATTGGTCTAACTTGCGTTAAATGTAAGATTCCAGTAAACCGGAAGTTACTCTGTTATTTTGAAGCATTCGAAGCCCAGCGTTAAATAGACTCAACGTGTTTGGTTTTGTATTTTCCAGTTGGCGTTCATCCCATGTCTCATATAACCGTGGATTATGAAAATATTGGAACATTCATCGTAGCCTCCAAACAAAATGTGCTGATCTGATTTCAGTAAACACTGACAGTTGGGGGCTGACGGTCGGCTTGGGGTCAACTTTCCCGGGGAGATATCAAACGATGATTGCGTTGGAGTTCTTGATCAATATTTATATACCATTAGAGTTTTTGAGTCAGGTTTAAATGAGTTACTGTGACACATTGGTAAATCATGGTAAATGGTAATTTAAACAAATAAACCACTACACCATTAGTGGTGTACAAAGCCAGCGATCTCCCAGTTGCGTCCTGTTTCTTGCTACATGAGAGTTGCACAAAGATCCACTGAAAGATTTGAATCTGTGTATTTGTTTCAAACACCAGGCCCTTACTTTCTTAGGCATCTTTGAGAATGATAGACTTTACTCTGTGTCTGTGCCAGAAACAAAAGGGAAACCATTTTCAAGACCTCTTTGAGAATGTAAATAAAAAAAATTATTACAAAATTAACTTAAAATTTAATAAACATATAATGTAATAAAATAGAGTGCCAATTTTTCAACAAATATCTTTAACATTTGTTATTTATTTTCTTTAAAAGTTATCATGAAATACAATTTGCTATTTTTTTTTAAAATGTGTCCTGAAACTGAATTAATTTTTTTTGTAGATTTATGTTTCGGTACGATAGGTAATTTAAGCCAAAGGAAGCCACTCATGTGTTGTGCCGTAAGCTTCAGTTTCAGAACGATGAAAAGGTTTTGTTTTAGTCTGCGCATGTCCGCAAACAATGGCGGATGAGTTGCCACAGAAAACAGATTTCAAACAACGACCATCTGCCTTAAGACAAGTTTACGCTACGTTAACGGTCAAACTTTAGCCTCGCCCAAATAGCATTAAAGTTTTAGCATACATATGGCCCTTAGTCACGAATACAACATACATTTGTATTCAGCAAGTTTTCATGGGATGTTAGGCCCTTTTAACAACTGAAGTACACATGAAGCAAATGTTTTAAAATTTAATTTTGCCCCATTGTTACAATCCAAGTTGAGGTTATCGGTTCTGTATGTTTGGGGGTAGATGCGCGAACTCTCACAACTAGCAATAGAGGTAGCAAACATGAGAGTAATTGTGTGAACTCTCACAACTAGCCACAGAATGGAAAACATCACCGTTTTTAAGTGACCTCTCCCATCTAACCATAGATATTAGCTGCGTGATGTCTCCCACCTAGCCATAGAATTGATAAACATTGATATTAGCTGCGTGATGTCTCCCACCTAGCCATAGAATTGATAAACATTGACATTAGCTACGTGATGTCTCCCACCTAGCCATAGAATTGATAAACATTGACATTAGCTACGTGATGTCTCCCACCTAGCCATAGAATTGATAAACATTGACATTAGCTACGTGATGTCTCCCACCTAGCCATAGAATTGATAAACATTGACATTAGCTACGTGATGTCTCCCACCTAGCCATAGAATTGATAAACATTGATATTAGCTGCGTGATGTCTCCCGCCTAGCCATAGAAATGGCAAAAATGATCGCAGCAGCTGAGTTACTATTTGTCAAGTCACCTCATTTCCATACGAAGCAATAAAAGATGGAATCAGGTGCAAACAGTTTTTAGGCAAAATTTGACAGCAACATTCGGCAATGCATAACTTCTAAATATAAAGCTGCTGTCTATCAACTTCAGAGAATAGAATTTTCTGAAGATTTCAGACTTTGGTTTTCAAGCAGTTCTCTGCAGCATTAAAATTAAGAGACATCGAAAAGGAAAACAAAGGTACCCTCCATGGACGAAATTAAAATTGTCCTCCATGTTCTATCTTCTAGTTCCCTATCTTTGTGAAGACACTGTTAGTTTTCTGTTTTTTGTGATTACAGTGAAGAGGTCCCAAGAATTTATTAGTTGTCTAGATATGTAAAGACAGTAGAGAGCCCCGATGAAGATCAATTATCTTTTTGAAGACAGTCAATATTTGCCTTGAAAAATCTATTAATTTTCCTCCAGCATCTCTCAGTTTTTAACTAGCCAATTGTTTTGTTCATTGCCTAATACTTCTCTGATTGTGTGAACATGATCTTCATTTTGTGAGCATGATATTGAAAGGCTTTTAAAATCCTAGGCATGATCATGTCCTTTGGCAAGATTAAGGGGCACCCAGATCACGTTACCTATTGCAAAACCAAGTGACACCCAGATCACGTGACTTATGGCTAGATCAAGTTGCACC
This sequence comes from Lymnaea stagnalis, assembly GCA_964033795.1. Lineage (NCBI taxonomy): Eukaryota > Metazoa > Mollusca > Gastropoda > Lymnaeidae > Lymnaea > Lymnaea stagnalis. The sequence goes on from CAXITT010000773.1 coordinate 268,881, forward strand.
CAAGTCCCGCGTCGTGTGGCAAGATCGAGTGGCAACCAGGTCACGTGTCTTGTGGCGATATCAAGTGACATTCAGGTCAAGTGGCGTGTGGCTAAATCAATTGGCCCCCAAGTCACGTGACGTGACGTAATGCAAGTTTAAGTAGAACCCAGGACACGTGACTATGGCAAGTTCTAGTGCCACCCAGGTCCCGTGCCTTGTGGCATGAACAAGTGGCAACTAGGTCATGTGCCGATTGATAAGATCTATTGGCACCCAGGTCACGTGGCGTGTGGAAAGATCAAGTGGCACCCAGGTCACGTGGCGTGTGGAAAGATCAAGTGGCACCCAGGTCACGTGGCGTAAGGCAAGATTAAGTGGCACCCAGGTCACGTGACGTAAGACAAGCTCAAGTGGCATCCAGGACACGTGACGTGAGACAAGATCAAGTGGCACCCAGGACACGTGACGTGTGGCAAGATACGTCATATTTAGAGTCATCGCCAAGAAATAAATATCACCACGATTCCCTTTTCAAGAAAATGGTTGCAAGGGCAGTCACTTGCAGACAATTACTTCCTGTTACTTTTTCTCCACATTATTAATTTATACAGAAACTGTGTATTTGAGAAACAAGGAATTTGTCATTTGTTATTTTTATGCCCAATTATCACCCACTTTTCAAATCACAGAAATGTTCGAGTTTTGGCAAAAATTGCCTAGTTACATATGCTTAACAAAGCGACAAATGAACATACTTTTTGTATAGTTAGAAGAACAGAATCAATATGTAAGAAATAGCGAGACTCTGGGACATTTTTAATTTTTCAATCTTAAAAAAAACCTGAATTTTTTTTGTCCACGTTCATGGTTATCCTTTGCCCATAAATCCACGCAGCGAAAAGGCGAATGTTTATTTTGGGGATTTTCAGGGCGAGCAACTCCTGGCTTAAAACAACATCATTTGTGCTATCAAATGGATGCTGTTAGCACGCATACAGCAGCCAGCATTGAATCGACGCTGTAAGTTTAGCCAGCACAGCTGCTGGCTCGGCTTGTGCGAAACACCAGACGTGGTTTATAGACCATTTTTTTCTTTTTTTTAATTGATGAAAATTGAGATTAAAAGACTATAAGCCTCTGAGGATTTTACTTTAAATTAGGTTTTTGTTGTCTTTTTTTGTGTGTGTGGGGGGTGGGGGGGGAGAAGTTATGCTATCCAGATGACGTCATACTTACGCACATTTGTAAGTAAAATAAGTTTGATTAAGGAATTAATTAAACTGATGACTGCATGCAGGATGCAATATTTACAAGTTAATTTAAACAACCGCCAAAACCTAATTGTTTCGTTTAACTTCTTTGTAAAATGTAATATTGAGCAATAGTGTTTGGACTGAAAATTTTACAAAACATTAATTCAAGCTTGCATTTAAAAAGAATCCCAATTTGTGCCCCCCCCCCCCCAAACCCCCCAAGGCTCACAACCGCATATTTTGTTCATGCCCCCGAACTATATTAACATTCTAATGCTAACCCGCTTTTAAACGTAAGATCTATTTCACCAACTATTTCCTTAAAACAAAAGAAACTGTTACGCACCAAACGCACTTGCGATATTTTTAAGAATCTCATTTTGTGCAGTTATCGGGAATTTTATTTCGTGAAATTAGTGGCATCATATTTCCTTCATCTCCCTTTACAGACATGAAAACTGATTTCGGGGGGTTGGGGTGGGGATAAAATTTTAAATGGATGTTTTGTCAGTGGCATCGAGTGTATATGCCAAGTTTCAGCTTCATAGGTTGACGGGAAGTGGGTCACTTAGCATTCCAAAGATTTTGCCACACACCCAGAAACACACGGTCAAAAACGAAGTTTATATAAAGGATTTAAAAATAACTTATAAGCAAACAATCTGTTCATCAAGTGTTAAGATAAGACTTCCAGCCACAAGGATCTGTTACAGTAAATAAATAAATATCTCAACAGATAAAGAGACACACAAGACGGGATAGAGACACACGAGACTGGGATAGAGACACACGAGGCTGGGATAGAGACAAACGACCAGTAAAGAGACACAGAAGACCGGATAGAGATATACAAGACACTGATAGACACACAAGACGGGGAATAGATGCACACAATTGGTATAGACACACAATATATGGACTAGACACACAAAACGCGTAAAGAGACACACAAGGCAATAGAGATAGACAAGACGCGGATAGACACAAAAGTCGGGGAATAGACACATACAATAATAGACACACAAAACAAGTAAAGAGACACACAAGACAATTAATGAGACACACAAGGCAGGTATAGACAAACGATAAGGTGGTAGAGACACAAGGGATAAGGACAGAGACACACAATAATGAGATAAAGAAAGGCTACATAAGACTGGGATAGAGACACACAAGACTGGGATAGAAACATACAATACATGGAAAAAGACACACGAATGAGATAAAGACACATACGACGGGAATAGACACATACAAGACTGGGATAAGACATGAATGAGATAGAGACACATAAGACTGGGATAGAGACATATACGTCTGGGATAAAGACACACAAGAAAGAGATAGACACATAAGACTGGGATAGAGACACACAATAAGGATATAGAGACTATTAAGATTGGGATAGAGACACACAAGACAAAAGCTAATAATTAATAATAAGTTGTTGTAAGTTTAACTCATACACTCTTTACATCTGTAAATCTGTTACACTTCAATCACTTCTGTCCACAGAGATTTTTTGGTCTGTCTTTAAAATGTTTGATTAACTAAAATAGTGTAAGTGATAAATGCAAACAGAAATGGTCTCTGATAATGCAGGGGAGACAGAAATAGTAATTAAAATACAAAGAAATTGCATTGCCTCCTTTTATTAATAACGTTAGTGATTTTCAGTAAAGCGTCGATTATCCGAACTAATTGGGACCATTGTTTCTTTAATGGACTACTCTCTCAAGGAAAGGTTTCTTAATAAAGACGATTGTGTACATAATGCATTATATTCTTACCTTAGTCTAGCATGTGGCTTTTTTCCCCAGTGTACTGTTGCTTAAGTGTACTATGTTGTTTTATTGTACAGTGTACATGTTGCTTTATTGTACATTGTACTATGTTGCTTAAGTGTACTATGTTGTTTTATTGTACATTGTACTATGTTGCTTTATTGTACATTTTACTATGTTGTTTTATTGTACATTGTACTAAGTTGCCTTATTGTACATTGTACTATGTTGCTTTATTGTACATTGTACTATGTTGCTTTATTGTACATTGTACTATGTTGCTTTATTGTACATTGTACATGTTGCTTTATTGTACATTGTACTATGTTGCTTTACTGTACTGTTGTTTTATTGTACATTGTACTATGTTGCTTTATTGTACATTGTACTATGTTGTTTTATTGTACATTGTACTATGTTGTTTTATTGTACATTGTACTATGTTGTTTTATTGTACATTGTACTATGTTGCTTTATTGTACATTGTACTATGTTGCTTTATTGTACATGTTGCTTTATTGTACATTGTACTATGTTGCTTTACTGTACAGTGTACTATGTTGTTTTATTGTACAGTGTACTATGTTGTTTTATTGTACATTGTACCATGTACAGTAATAAGTTGATTGATGCCTGGACAATTTTGCACGCAAAAAATATAATATATTTATATCGTTGCTCATATTATTATTAAACTGATATGCTGTAATAGTTTTTTCTTTTCTCAATATCTAAATTCAACCAAAACAAATGATCCTTTTTGAGTCTATTATAGGTATTGTTTGTATTACTGACCATTTTTGGACAGCTATTATTGTTTGTATTACTGACCATTTTAGGACAGCTTTTATTGTTTGTATTATTGACCATTTTCCGACAGCTATTATTGTTTGTTTTAAGTATAGGCATTTTAAGGTAACAGAAAAATTAAAATTATACAAAGTATTTAGTTTGCCTTGAACTGCTCCACAGATATCCCCATGATGGGAGCACCATTTGTTAACAAAAGGGAAATAACTAGACAAAAACTGGGCTAATTTATATTATTTATAAATTTTTTATAAAAAGTACTGTAGTTTCATTAATTTTAATTGAAAAATTGTTTGAAATTGAAAGAAAGAATAAGTTATAAAAGCCCTGGACTTTGAGAGGAAAAAAGGACAAGTAATTAAAGCCTTTGACTTGGAGAGGAAAAAAAGGATAAGTAATTAAAGCCTTGGACTTGGAGAGGAAAAAAAGGATAAGTAATTAAAGCCTTGGACTTGGAGAGGAAAAAAGGACAAGTAATTAAAGCCTTGGACTTGGAGAGGAAAAAAGGATAAGTAATTAAAGCCCTGGACTTGGAGAGGAAAAAAAGGATAAGTAATTAAAGCCTTGGACTTGGAGAGGAAAAAAGGATAAGTAATTAAAGCCCTGGACTTGGAGAGAAAAAACATATTTAATGACTTGATGCTGAAAATTTTAAATAGTTCAATTAATTTAAAAAAAATAAAAATAAAATATTTTCTGTTTATTTACAAACCAATGAATGTGTTTTACATTGAAATGAAACCAACAAAAGGTAAAAAATGTGAGAAGGGCATTACATATTTATGGACTAGTGATAAATCTCACACAAGTACAGTATTAAGTGTATCATACGGTTGTTATCAGTAAGTAGTGACTTTAGGACACAAGAAATGTATATGAACTTTACACGAATTTGTGGAATATTTCATTCTGAGAATCAAATTAAACTCTGTAAGCATTGTAAAAAAATTATTTTTGCTGATACTTATTAAATCTTAATTTGTTAGGTTAGGAACTAAACTATTTTATCAAAAAGAATGATAGCATGAGAAATAGACATATTTGCTCTTGTGATCATTGGAGAAATTTACAAATTGAAATCTTTTAAAGCTATATTTAAAACTCCTAAGTTATATCATTAAGAGTGAATACAGATCTACATCACAATTAAAAAAACCTGAATTAAAAGAAAATCTCTCAAAAAATGTATACCAGATGAGAAAATCTAAAATATGAAAATTAGAAAAAAATAGAATCAATATTTTACTTTTTATAGAATTGCTTACAGACATAAGACACAATTAAAATTTAAAATGAAGTGGTGCGGGTCATGTCCAACAGTCTGAATAACATTTAAAATTTGAATTCAAGTGGTATGTGTGATGTCCAACAGTCAATGTTACAGAGAGTGCATTATTGCTTGACATAAACAGTGTAGATCCTATAAAACTTAATTTACAGAATAGATCCTGTCTAAAAATAGAAGCTTGCTTAAAATCTAAACAAAATAAATAGCATCTTTTGAGAAAGCATTGCAGCTCATCAAATACTAGGGGCATGTTCTCAAGCTTACCAAATCATTTTAGACCCATTCTTTAGGAAGCTACAAATTTCAATACAAGAATCACTATACATGATTCATAATCGATTGAGGAATCACTATAAATTTAGGAATCACTATCAATATAGGAATCACAAACATAATACGATTCATTGCTTTGGAATGAAAAAGCCGTCATGATGAAATTTGGATTGTTTCCAAAAGGAAAATGAAATCGTCAAATCCCTGTCAATTTATATTGCAGTTGATTTGGAACAGTAGAATTGAACTACCGCAACACTTAACAAAACCCACCTTTTTTGGTAAGAAAATTGATAAGTGTTTTTTAATTTTCCCAGAGATGAACCGTCAGTTGATTACCTTTTTCACATAATTGTGTATACTATGAATGAACTTGACAGCACACTATAAGACAAGATTTTTTAAATAATTGCATTGATGATTTAAAGGGTGAACATTGACCAGTGTTGGGTTGGATCAAAACTAGGAAATACTCCCCTTCTGATAGGGCCACCTGTTCCATGACAGAGCTGCAGCAGACATTCATCACCGAGCATCTCATTTTGTTCTTCAAATAACTGTCTTCAGTTTTAATAGTGAGCTGTATTTCAAGATACAGGTTTCATGTAGAACAACTTACAAACATTAGGATTACATCACAAGCAAGAAATGCTTTAATTGGACCACTTGAATATTTCCTTCAGACATATTAATAAGTGTTCCATTTATAACAGGCAGATCATCCGCAATCAATAAAACCACAATCCACCATCCATTTCACAAGCATTAACTGGACATGCTTTACACAAAAATCAATTAAAACACCAGTAAAAAATGAAGAGCAACCAATTAGATGTTACAAATGACAATATTTGTAGGATGTAACAGTAAGACAACAGTAACAGTAAGACATAACAGTAACATGTAAAAGTAAGACATAACAGTAACATGTAAGAGTAAGACACAACAGTAACATGTAACAGTAAGATATAACAGTAAGATATTATAGTAACACGTATTTCCACCACATTATAGTAACACGTATTTCCATATTATAGGAACATGTATTTCCATATTATAGGAACATGTATTTCCACATTATAGTAACATGTATTTCCACATTATAGTAACATGTATTTCCACATTATAGTAACATGTATTTCCACATTACAGTAACACATATTTTCACATTATAGTAACATGGATTTCCACATTATAGTAACATGTATTTCCACATTATAGTAACATGTATTTCCACATTACAGTAACACATGTTTCCACATTACAGTAACACATGTTTCCACATTATAGTAACATGTATTTCCACATTACAGTTACACATATTGCCACATTACAGTAACACATTTTTGCACATTACAGTAACACGTATTTCCACATTATGCTCTCAGAGTTTGGATGGCAACAGGACATTGGCAGCCTCTTGTTGGACTACTCCGCCAAAGTTTTGACCAATCATAAGATTATTATTCCCAAATATGTTGTTAGGATCAATATATTGTTTGACTGCTTGAAGAGTTCCCAATCCAATGTCTCCGATGGTTTTTCTCAGCCATTGTTTGCGGATTTTACCAACTATAAGAGAAAGAAAAAAGAAATTTACCAAATAAGTTATGACAAGTTTATAAATAAATGCTGTTTAACATGTATAGAGAAATTCCTAAAACTTGAATTTAACCAACTCTGCTTAGAAAATGTATATGTGATCTCTGAACAGTTTTGACCTTCATCTGTTCTTACTACAAAATGGAAGATAGAGGTCAAACTTCATCTGTTCTTACTACAAAATGGAAGATAGAGGTCAAACTTCATCTGTTCTTACTACAAAATGTAAGGGAGAGGTCAAACTTCATCTGTTCTTACTACAAAATGGAAGGGAGAGGTCAAACTTCATCTGTTCTTACTACAAAATGTAAGGGAGAGGTCAAACTTCATCTGTTCTTACTACAAAATGGAAGGGAGAGCTAATGGTTATGAGTGCTTCAACATTAAATTTTAGAAGTGCTTCCAGTTTATAGATTAGACTGAAAACTGTGTCTGGACTGATTGAAACAAGTGTTTTTGGAATACAAAATGTTAACGTATTGTTGAAACAAGTGTTTTTGGAATACAAAATGTTAATGTATTGATTGAAACAAGTGTCATTGGAATACAAAATGTTAACATATTGATTGAAACAAGTGTCTTTGGAATACAAAATGTTAACAAATAGTTGAAACAAGTGTTTTTGAAATACAAAATGTTAACGTATTGTTGAAACAAGTGTTTTGGAACTTCAAAGTGTCAACGTACCTCCATGGTGATGTGATATGCTTCCACCATTAGCTAAGATTTCTTCTCGACCACAAGTCTGAAAATATTTTAAATTTGGTTCATTTAGTATTTTTAGTTCTAGTATTTCCTTCTCTTATCATTATTTAATCAAAGATGGCACAATGAAATACTGTTCATCAAAAAATTTCCATTCATTATATCGATCCATCTATATAAACATAAAATGTACAAAAGTATTTATTTATTCTTGATGCACATTATTATCAGGGGATAAAATGTATGTATATTATACATAAAAAGGTGTCGGTTATTGTCCCATTGATTGACGGGGCCAAGTAGGGCCAGAAGAAATCTAAGGACGACTACTGAATGTGCCTGGCTAAAGAGGGAAAATATTTTATAAATTTAACACTGGGGGATGCATTTTGGCGCAAAACGTAATTTAGTTTCGCCTTATTCTAGATAGGGTTGTGTTCATAACAATCTTTGACTTTTAGTAGTAACAACTGGTAATGTTGCTTTATAGTTTTTATTTAAGATTGGAAAGAAATAAGCTGAATTGAAATGTAAAAATGCACACTGACGTATCATAATAGTGAATAATTAAACACTTCCAAAAGTAGATGATAGTATAAAAAAAAACAAGAAAACTGGAAAACTGGAGATAAAATATATATGTTTTAACCAGGCCTCAATAATAATAAAAATATAATAATATAGTTTATTTAAAAAACATGCTTCATCCCCAAATGGCTCGAAGCACTGTACAAAGTGATAAAACCAAAAACCAAAAAAAAAAAACCACCTATAATTTAAAACAATCATTGTTCTGAGGAGCGTACATTGGTGTAACACATATAAATATCTGGTCTTAAAATTCGTTTTGACCAGAGTACAATGGTCAAACGTTTTTAAAAATCTGGTCTCAATTGTAGTTCTGACCAGATTACAACGGTCAAACAAATTTAAAAATCATTCATTGTACCCACAAAATTGTAAGAGTAGCCAGGTCTTTACTGTTGATCAACTAGGTTTTAACATTTAAGTCTATGTACCATTCATCCATGAGGTTTTAACATTAAGTCTATGTACCATTCATTCGTTAGGTTTTAACATTTAAGTCTATGTACCATTCATCCCTGGGGTTTTAACATTTAAGTCTATGTACCTTTCATCCGTGAGGTTTTAACATTTAAGTCTATGTACCATTCATCCATGAGGTTTTAACATTTAAGTCTATGTACCATTCATCCATGATGTTTTCACATTTAAGTCTATGTACCATTCATCCATGAGGTTTTAACATTTAAGTCTATGTACCATTCATCCGTGATGCTTTAACATTTAAGTCTATGTACCATTCATCCGTGAGGTTTTAACATTTAAGTCTATGTACCATTCATCCGTGAGGTTTCAACATTTAAGTCTATGCACCATTCATCCCTGGGGTTTTAACATTTAAGTCTATGTACCTTTCATCCGTGAGGTTTTAACATTTAAGTCTATGTACCATTCATCCATGAGGTTTTAACATTTAAGTCTTTGTACCAATTATTCCTGAGGTTTTAACATTTAAGTCTATGTACCATTCATCCCTGAGGTTTTAACATTTAAGTCTATGTACCATTCATCCATGATGTTTTCACATTTAAGTCTATGTACCATTCATCCATGAGGTTTTAACATTTAAGTCTATGTACCATTCATCCATGAGGTTTTAACATTTGAGCCTATGTAACATTCATCCATGAGGTTTTAACATTTAAGTCTATGTACCATTCATCCATGAGGTTTTCCCAAATTAAAGCATATGAACTTTTGTTTTAATACCACTGTATTTATATTTTCTGTTTATGTTAGGCCAACAATTTGCTGACTACATAATTGGCTATTGAGGTTATCATGGAGCTTATCCTTTGAGGTTATTCTTTGAGGTGATCATTAAGTTTATCAGCCTCAAAACAAGGGAAGTTCACCGGTTGACAAGTCAAATAAAGCAAGTAAAAGCATAAGTTGGCTTACCTCTATGTGTTCATACAAGTGCACGGGGTTACTAATGCCTCGGTAATTGAATGCAAAATAGAAGTAAACACAAGCACCGGAGTCATACGTCTGGGTGACTCTGATGAAAAAGATAGAATGGCAGAAACATATCACATATAGAAAATGAGATAGATTGTACAAATAGAAAGTGAGGAACATTATACATATAAAAAGTGAGAAACATTTTACAGTTTAATCAGATACCCAGATTGGATTACTCTGATGAAAAAGGTAGAAGCAGAGAAACATTACACATATAGAAAGTGAGTAACATTACATATATAGAAAGTGAGTAACATTACACATATAGAAAGTGAATAACATTACACATATAGAAAGTGAGTAACATTACACATATAGAAAGTGAATAACATTACACATATAGAAAGTGAGTAACATTACATATATAGAAAGTGAGTAACATTACATATATAGAAAGTGAATAACATTACATATATAGAAAGTGAATAACATTACACATATAGAAAGTGAGTAACATTACACATATAGAAAGTGAATAACATTACACATATAGAAAGTGAGTAACATTACATATATAGAAAGTGAGTAACATTACATATATAGAAAGTGAGTAACATTACATATATAGAAAGTGAATAACATTACACATATAGAAAGTGAGTAACATTACACATATAGAAAGTGAATAACATTACACATATAGAAAGTGAATAACATTACACATATAGAAAGTGAGTAACATTACATATATAGAAAGTGAGTAACATTACATATATAGAAAGTGAGTAACATTACATATATAGAAAGTTAGAAATATTACATACATAGATGGCAATTAATCCTCATTAGCAAGACAAAAAAAACAACAATTTTTTGACAATTTTATTTCCTTAATGAGATGCACAATGTGACTAACACTAACATAAAGTGCAATTTCATTGATAGACATTTATTTCAATAATGAGATGCAAAATGTGACTAACATAAAGTCCAATTAGATTTTAGACTGTTATTTTATTAATCAGATGCACAATGTGACTAACAGAAAAGTCTAGTGTCATTCCATCTCATAATGCCACTTATGCCAGTTCTTTAAATGATTTTCTGAAAATAAATATATCAAGGTGTTTCACTCTGTGACCCGTTCTGCCAAACAGACAGATAAGTCACTGGAGTGATTCTGAATTACAAGCATTCTTATAGTGAAGTAATTTTATATTTGAAACAGGTAGATTATCCAATTTTCACATCATATTGTCATTGTACTGCTATTTTAATTTCATTTAACTTAAAGAAAACCTGACAATTCTCTTCTGATAGGGATTTGTTAAGGTTCAAGTCTTGTCAAAGCCAAAATGTGCCTCATGCTAAAAAAAAATTCCTTTTGGAATGGATCGAACCAGGTAAAATATCTCACCATTTAAAACTGCATTGTATACAATAATCAATATTGAAAAGCCCTGCAAACTGAAATATGTTCTTAGAAAACTGGAATTGGGAATGAATTTAGATTGTTGACTCTGTTATCACAAGTGTTCCATTTAGTGTTACCTGCAAGTAATGTATGGAGGAAACTGTATCCCATTATCTTTACATTCCCGATGTAAACGTTCTTTGACATTCTGACACAAATCTAGGCACCTGAAAGTTGGTAACAAATTTACAATCTATTTATTATGCAGCCTGAAACAAAGTGATATATTTTCAGCACAAAACTAAAATTTTAAAAAAAGTTTACTTTTATTTTTAGTATTGTTTTTTTGACAACACTAATCCAAACACTAACTACCAATTATTTTCTTTTTTTTGTATATTCAAATTTGGACTTTTCAATAACTTTAGGACTCAAAATGTCTTTGACTAATAGCAATGGAGTTAGATGCTAATGCACCAAAAAGATTTCCTGGAAAATAATATATAATAAAAAGTTATGGATCTCAATCAATTGGAAACCGATAACCGGTTGTCGCTATTTTTACAATAATAGAATTATTTTTATCAGATTTTAAAGAGAATTCAAAATTCAATCTTTATTATTATTTAATAAATAAATTACTTTTTAAAATAATAAATATGGATTATATGGAAACCATAATTTTTGTTATTCTTACCTGTCCCAGGGAACAGAAGTCTCAAATGACTCGGCAACTACATAGTAGTCAAATGCTATGTCCTGTGTAAATAATCAAACTTGGTCTTAGTATAGGGAGGAGAAAACAATGTAGTTCAAGAAATAACTAAACTTGGTCTTAATCCACGAACTGTGGCCGGCCAATTTAATCGGCCGATTTCCTCTTTCTAAACTGTGTCGGCCAATAAAAACACCTGATAAAAAATGTATTGAAAGAATAAGTTCCAGTCCAATATTTTACACCAAATAAAACTACTTCCTTTTAATAATAAACAAACTTCCGTTTTTGGCTCTTCCGTGTCCTTTTTTTTAAAACTTTGTGGAGTTATTTTTTTCAATAGATCTTTATCAAGAAAATTTATGTGAGTAGATTTGCGCGAAATGGATGAGGCCATAGCTGGACCATCTGGCTTACAAAATAAATCAGTTAGGAATCTTTTTAAAAATTCTTATTAGCTAATGACTTAATTGATTTGGAAGATGATTTTCTGATTACAAATGTAGAAAATGATAACTCCAATTATTTTTCTAGTGGGTCAGAAAGCAAAAGTTCTGACGATTTACACCTAGGCCTAGAACGAGTATGCGTTGCAGCAACAACATGACTTGTTCAAAAATATGTTGCAGATGATTTTGTACCAACAAAAAATAATTGGATGTTGTTCTATATGTTTTGTTATATTTAATTTTATGCATTTAATATTTACATAGCAGCTTTTAAAATTGTATCTCTTTCTTGCTATTTAGTAATGTTTACATTGTTTATGTCGTGCTTTGGTACTTGAACATACTTAAAGGTAAAAGAAGAATTTGTTTAATAAATCTGTTAATAACTAAAACATTACAAACAATACATTTTCTGACAGATAAATAAAAATGCTATAAAATTATATCAACATTATAAGAATATGCCTTCAAAAAATTGTAGTTTGGGGCACTTGAAAAGAAAATTTTTCTTTATTTTCTTTATTCTTGGTCACTCCAAGGTCAAGGGCACGGTCAGCGAGTATAAAATATCAATAAAAAATAGCCAGTATGAGTATGATTCCCCACCCAGTCTACTTTCAATTTCAATGAACATATCCTTTATGGGGTCTAGCTATAGTATTTGCATGTGAAAAAATCACTGTTTTCAAAGGCACCCAAAAAGCTCAAAATTCTTCGCACAGTAAAGAAACATAACATACATAGTTCGTGGGTTAATATAGGGAGAAGGAAACAATGTAGTTCAAGAATTAATCAAACTTGGTCTTAGCATTGGGAGAAGGAAACAATGTAGTTCAAGAATTAATCAAACTTGGTCTTAGCATTGGGAGAAGGAAACAATGTAGTTCAAGAATTAATCAAAATTGGTCTTAGTATAGGGAGAAGGAAACAATGTAGTTCAAGAATTAATCAAACTTGGTCTTAGTATAGGATTGTACGACAGCAAAAAGTTGAGCAGTTTAAGCTAAAGTAAATCTTCTCTGTTAACGGTTATAATTTGTCAAGACAATTCTGTTAACTTGTATAGTTTTTCAGGATGATAGCATATGTGTTTAACTAACAGTGCTCATTTATTGATGAAACAGAGTATGACTCTACCAGGTACAACTCAAAGTTGTCGTTTATAAGTTGTTGAGGGGTAGAAAGGGAAATTTGAATTAGCTCATTTTGAGACAATGCATAAATGAAGATTTTTGACAATATAACACTACACATAACACTGAGAATCATCAACAAATGATGAAAAAAAATATCAATAGTATCAAGCTTACCCTCAAGTATGCAATGACAAATGTCAACATGTATCCTCTCTCTCCATTGTCAGCTCCTCCAGGAATACCTCTGTTGACAAACACACAAAAACATTAGTTTCAATTCAAAATAAATGAATGAGCAAGTTATATCAACAGTATAATTTATGTTTTTTTTAAAAATCTTAGCAATACATTGAAACACACAAACTATTTACACCAAAAAATTCAAGTTAAATTATTTCTAATATAATTTATAATTTATATTTCTAATATAAAATGTGTAATCTATTGAGACCAGAATTACACAACTGTCTTGTTATGGACTAATGAGACCAGAATTACACAACTGTCTATCTGTTTATCATGTGACTTTGTAACAGTAAAGTTACTTAAACATAGCAGCAATCATGTCAATGTGAGACAGAAACATTACCTAAGCATGGCAGCACTCATGTGAGAGTGACCATAACATTACCTGAACATAGCAGCAATCATGTGAGAGTAATGGTAACATTATTTAAACATAGCAGCAATCATGTGTGTGAGACGGTAACATTACCTAAACATAGCAGCAATAATGTGAGTGTGAAGGTAACATTACCTAAACATATCTATGGTGTTGCCACCTCAGGCTCTTCCCCTATCCTTTGTGCTGACGGTTCTACGCTCATTACAGACAAAGAGAAAATCTTGGAAAGGTGGGCGAAACACTTTGAAAGTGTGCTCAATATGCCTTCCATCATTAATGATGAGGCCATTGAAAGACTCCCCCAGGTCCCAACGAACAATTCACTGGACGCTCTCCCAACTTTTGATGAGATACAGACAGCGATCCGCCAAATGTCCAATGGCAAAGTACCTGACCCCGACATGATTCCTGACGAAATCTACAAGGAGGGTGGACCAGCGCTGACGGATAAGCTATTGCGCTTATTCCAAATCATCTGGCAGACGGAAACTGTACCATAAGACCTCAAGGATGCCTCAATTATCCACATGTACAAACACAAAGGAAACCGCCAGGTATGCGACAATTACCGCGGAATTTCACTACTGTCCATTGCAGGCAAGATCTTGGCCCGAGCCCTTCTGAACCGCCTGAATGCACATCTGGAGCTAGGTCTCCTACCCGAAAGTCAACGCGGTTTCCACAAAAAACGCGGAACCATCGATATGGTGTTTGCTGCTAGACAGCTTCAAGAGAAATGCCAGGAACAAAATACAGACCTATATTCTACATTTATCGACTTGAATAAGGCCTTTGACAGGGTCAATAGAGGTGGCCTGTGGAAAATC
>CAXITT010000773.1:283915-333265 GCA_964033795.1 Lymnaea stagnalis
TGGCATCCGTCCGTCACAATGTGACGATGGAGTGGGCTTCGGAGGACGAAATCCACATGGCCTGGGATTATACTTCAAGGATTATAAGCTGGTTCCCAACAGCAAATCGCCTCTCTCCACGCCGCTGGGTAACCCAAGGGAACATCAATGGATGATACAGCTTGGCACCAGTGACGTCGCAGGAGTTGCCGGAATGTTTCATTGTATCAATGTTATCCGCCTTTCGGGACTCCATCTCTGGGTTTGATTTCAGAGTTTCCTTCTCTTAGATGAGTTGCCATCCAAGGTTGACGAGTCTCATCTACCCGGGGTGCTGGTGGTGTTATTGCTTGACTGGGCTCTAGCTGGAATTGAACTCCAGACCACCAACTTGAGATTTTGCCACACAGCACCCATTTAACCTTAGGAGGCTTCAAGCTAAATCCAAGGTCAAACATACCACGATCAACGAGCTTCTGTTTGCAGACGATTGTGCCCTCAAGGCTTCCTCAGAAGCCATCATGCAACACAGAGTTGATATCTTCTCTGAGGCCTGAAATATTTTTGGCCTCACAATCAACACAAAAAAGACTGAGGTGATGTATCAGCCAGCTCCCAGTAAGGCCCTACGCTGAACCCAACATCATCATCAGTGGACAGCGTCTCAACCCGGTGGATAAATTTACTTACTTGGGCAGCACCCTCTCTAGATCTGTTGTCATGGATGATGAAATGAATGGCAGACTCGCAAAAGCTTAGTGCCATATTTGGCAGGCTCCGCAGCACTGTTTGGGACAGGAGAGGTATCAGACGAGAAACAAAGCTCAAGGTCTATACCAAAGGTCTGTACCAAAGCAGTCCTTCCGACACTGCTCTATGGATGTGAAACTTGGACAGTCTACCAGCGTCACGCCAAGAAACTTAATTATTTTCACACTACCTGCCTCAGGAAACTCCTCGACATCAGGTGGCAAGACAAAGTCCCTGACACCGAGGTCCTCGCTAGAGCAAACCTACCTAGTATCTTCACCACTCTCATGCAGTCTCAGCTCCGTTGGAATAGGACAAATAGCCCATATGGAAGACCACCGGCTCCCGAGACAATTATTCTTCGGAGAACTCACCACAGGGAAGCGCTCCCAAGGAGGTCAAAAAAAGCGTTACAAAGACTCACTGAAAGTGGCACTAAAGGCCTTCAGCATAAACCCTACTCAATGGGTGCGGGCAGCCCAGGACAGAGCCAGGTGGAGAGCTGCTGTCAAGAAAGGGGCTAAATCCCATGAAGCTAATAGAATAACCACAGCTGAGACACGCAGGCTTGTCTGAAAGAGCAACATTAGGTCACGGCTAAAGCAATTATTCCATGCCCACGGTGTCATAGATTATTCCGAGAAAGGATTGATCTAGCAAGCCATCTACAAGCTCACCGTAATCCCAAGCTCCCCCTTACCGGATGACTCGATGGTCCTAGTCGACTTCGAGGGACGAACAACAAAAACAACACCTAAACATAGCAGCAACCAAATGAAAGTGATGGTAACAATATCCTAACATGGCAGCAACCAAATGAAAGTGATGGTAACAATACCCTAACATGGCAGCAACCAAATGAAAGTGATGGTAACATTACCTAAACAAAGCAGCAACCATGAGAAAGTGATGGTAACATTACCTAAACATAGCAGCAATCTCATAAACACGTTTCTCTTTTGCTGCCACTTCCTGAAACAGAAAAATGTTGCTTAATTTATTTTGTTGACCTGATTTTTTTAAAGATTTCACAACAAATCTCAAACTGTTCAGAACACAAACAACAAATTTCTATTTTACATCAAGCCTCGGAAGGAAAACTCATTGTTAAGTCAAACTTAAATTTTTCATAAATTTTTTTAAGAATTTAGATTAACTAGAGCAAGTCTTTTCTCCTTCATTCTAAGTTTATAAAAGTTTATTCATTTGTTTCCAGGATTGTTTCTTCAAATGTTAATGTTTTAATAAAAAATATTTAAAAACTTTTTTTTAAAAGAATATTTTATGTTAAGGATGAGTTTAAATGCACTAAAAAGTAAAAAAATAATTTTAAAATTGTCAAATTGCATAACACAACGAAAGACTGTCCAAAAATGTAGATGACACTCTTTGTAGTCAGAGGATTCGAACTGAATGTTGACGAATCATTATTATATAGTTTATTTTTATTAATTTTTTATAATATTTTCTCAACAGACAAATATATTAAATAATATTAAATTTTTTTAGCATTAAAATTGTAAGTTTTAAATTATTGACAAACATAGAATTATTTACTTGTTTAAACATCAAATGCTTACGAAATCCCTGTTGAAGTGACGTTATGCTTAAAACTAAAGAGAAGCTCACTCACCCAGCCGTTCACTCAAACGCTAAGCAGACGCGGTCGACCTCAATATTTTGAGTAAAAGTTTTAAGCTGACTCCGCCGACCCAGTTTTCCCAGCCACTCACCTGATCAACATTGCACAAGAAATCTTAAAATGTCCCAAGCTTATTAAAAAACTGCTCCATCCACCCATTCATACACAAGCTGGCAATGCGAGCAGAGAGAAAGCATTCACACACAAGCTGGCAATGCGAGCAGAGAGAAAGCATTCATACACAAGCTGGCAATGCGAGCAGAGAGAAAGCATTCACACACAAGCTGGCAATGCGAGCAGAGAGAAAGCTGTCAAAATATCTTTAAATAACAGTTCGGTACCTCTTTGGTCCCTTCAAATAACAGTGTGGCCACCGCCAACTTCATTGGGTCAAAGCCTTTCAGCTTGGTGATGTAAAGTTTCTTCAAACCATCCAGGAAGTTTGTCAAGATAGATTTAGACTCAACCTTTAGGGCATGGCCTGAAACATTAAACACGAGATTTGAAAACTAATGAAATAGTTTTAGATGTCACTTTCTTGGCGTAACTCAATGAACTTTTATCAATAATTGATTTGTACAACAACAGGGAACACACGACATATTTCTACAAGACAAACATTTTCTATACATTTTATATGCCCCTGACCTGTTTACCATCAAAGTCTTAGAATCGTACATCATCACAAAATCATTCAATACATTATCTTAATAGTAAAAATAATAAACATAAATTATATATAATGTATACACCTCAAAATCTTACACTGTACGCCAAAATCGTAAGAGTAAACAGGTCTGATGCCCCCATACCGCCACTAACCACCTAACAAGCTAAAACCAAATTGTTTGGGATTTCCCAATTTTAAAATCTTTAAAATGGAGAAGATCATGTTGCCTGTATAAAGTGTGGGTTGTATCACAAGTGGGTTGTATCACATGTTGGTTGTATCACATATGGGTTGTATCACATGTTGGTTGTATCACATGTGGGTTGTATAACATGTGGGTTGTAACACATGTGGGTTTGATGTTATCTAATGTACTAGCAGCAAACCAACGATTGAACCCAAATGACTGTTAAACACAAAACTTACCAAACTGAAATTGCTCATTGTCCATCAGCCTGATAGAAGCTGGCGCACATCTCTGCAAATACAGTTGTTACAATCAACTTACTTCTGAATCAAGTAAACTCTGTTGTATAATCTTTCTCTTCAACTCAATAGGTATTTTAACTCCCTGAGCCCCCCCCCATCCCCAAACATCCAGTTCAAAACCTCACCTGCTTGGCTACCTCCCTCATATCTCCCCCATATCCAGTTCAAAACCTCATCGGGCTACCTCCCTCATACCCCCACACCCATTTCAAAACCTCACCTGTTTGTCTACCTCCCTCATACCCCCACACATCCAGTTCAAAACCTCACCTGTTTGGCTACCTCCCTCATACCCCCACACCCATTTCAAAACCTCACCTGTTTGTCTACCTCCCTCATACCCCCACACATCCAGTTCAAAACCTCACCTGTTTGGCTACCTCTCTCGTATCCCCACACACCCAGTTTAAGACCTTTCCTGCTTGGCTACCTCCCTCATATCTCCCCGTATCCAGTTCAAAAACTCATCTGTTTGGCTACCTCCCTCATACCCCCACACATCCAGTTCAAAACCTCACCTGTTTGGCTACCTCCCTCATACATTTTACTCCACATTCAAAGTCAGGAAAAACGATGGAGCCATATTTTTTACAAGGAGGAAGAGGACGAACTTTTAGTGTTACTTCAGTGACAACTCCAAGTGTACCTACAAAATGTATATAGCCTTTCATTATCAGATTAGATTCTTTATTTAATTTTTTAAAAAAGATTTTAATACATTTTACATATCATGTTCTTCTTTCTTCTATATCTTAAGGGCCCACGATCAATTTATTGATCATTTTGGCTCCTATGCATGTAGATGGGATTTGCAATGTTTCTGTTCCTGGTGTTGATGAGGAAATTTCACAGATTTCCAGTGCCACTTTGTGAGGAGAGGGAATCATGCACTGGGGGTTTGAAGGCTTGAGGCAATAGACACAAATGTGTCTAGTGTTGTCGCCTCAACCGTTCCTTTTGAAAGATTGTTCCAGTCCCTGATTGTCTTGGGCAGGAATGAGCAGCTCCTATACTGTTCATCACATTGCATATCATTTTCATCATATTACATATCATTTTCATCATATTACATATCATTTTCATCATATTACATATAATTTTCATCACCTTACATATCATGTTCATTACATAAATAAATATTTACATTAAATGTTTACTAACATTTTAAAATAAAACCTTTGTAACAAAATACATCAAAATTTATTTTCAGGAGTAAATTAAATGACCCCTGTTGTCATTGGCAACGGGACCATGTGCCAAGTTTCAGCTCAATAGGTTGATGGGAAGTGAGTCAATTAGCCATCTGTAGATTTAGCCAGGCAACCCATCCAAAATATCACTCTAACTTTTCATTAGCAATATGGTTATAACATATCCAGTTTAAAATGATATTCTCTATTTATCTATCATAAGTTTTGTTAACTCTATAATTAAAGGCAAGTTGTTGCCGTAGAAGTAAGTGTTGTTGAAATGTTCAAACCTTCTGATCCAAGGATAAAGTGATGGATATCTGGACCACAGGACATTCGTGGCACCTGGCAATTTTTCTCCATGACGCCTCTTGGTGTCACCATCTTGACATGGACCAACTGAAATGGTATTATAATAGAAATGGCCTTATAATATGGTAAGTACAATATTGCGCACAGATTATAATCACTTTAAATATATAGCAAAAAGAAGAAGAGAGCTTAGAGTTTTAATGATACAGGTAGGGTGAAAACATTTTATATACACTAGATATAGCCCCACAAACTAGATATAGCCTGATAAACTAAACTAGATATAGCCTGAAAAACTAGATATAGCCTGATTTAGTCTAACAAACTAAACTAGATATAGCCTGACAAACTAGATATATCCTGACAAACTAGATAAAGAAAAAATTAATCACTGAATGCAGCATTTTAAAGAATTTGATTTAGCGCAGTTTTCAGAAATTTATTTTGCACGCTATTGAACTCGGCATACAAAATACGCTATTGAACTCAGCATACAAAATACGCTATTGAACTCAGCATACAAAATACGCTATTGAACTCAGCATACAAAATATGCTATTGAACTCAGCATACAAAATACGCTATTGAACTCAGCATACAAAATACGCTATTGAACTCAGCATACAAAATACGCTATTGAACTCAGCATACAAAATACGCTATTGAACTCAGCATACACAATACGCTATTGAACTCAGCATACAAAATACACTATTGAACTCAGCATACAAAATACGCTATTGAACTCAGCATACAAAATACACTATTGAACTCAGCATACAAAATACGCTATTGAACTCAGCATACAAAATACGCTATTGAACTCAGCATACAAAATACATTCTTGCATTCATATATAAATACCTAGAGAATTATATTGATTGGTACACATATGCATTTGGTAACTATTATGTCTGGCTTTTAAGATTATGTTGTTTTTAAGTCTATCATAGATAATTTTGAAATGTATTTGCTTTAAAAAAAAGTGAAAAATAGTTTATTAATGTATGTCATAAACTATTTGTTTAAAACTTAGACTTAAGCATCTCATTGACAGCTAAGCAGTCATCCCATTACTGAAAACGAAGCAGCAGTTCCATTATTGACAACTAAGCAGTCATCCCATTACTGACAACTAAGCAGCAGTCCCATTACTGACAACTAACCTGTCATCCCATTACTGATAACTAAGCAGCAGTCCCATTACTGACAACTAACCTGTCATCCCATTACTGACAACTAAGCAGTCATCCTACTATTGACAACTAAGCAGTCATCCCATTACTGACAACTAACCTGTCATCCCATTACTGACAACTAACCTGTCATCTCATTATTGACAACTAAGCAGTCATCCCATTACTGACAACTAACCTGTCATCACATTACTGACAACTAAGCAGTCATCCCATTACTGACAACTAAGCTGTAGTCCCACTGACAACCAGAAATTATTTGAGCAGGAATTCTCAGTTTTGTTAAATTTTTTGTTGTTTTTCTTGTTTCTTCCAAATGTGTACCATTCATTGACAAAATAACACAAAACCTGTCGACTTTGAAAGAGATGACAACTGACCAGGTCTTCAATATTGCCATAAATATTCTTCTTCATGCCCGAGGCTCTGGTAGCCACCCATCCTCCCAGAGAGCTGAACTCCATAGAGTCAGGCTCATGCCCTGTACACAAGCCCCTCTCTGCAAGCTGAGGAACAAATCAAGACAAACACTTTGGAATCTAGCTGGAGAAACTGCATCCTCTGTACATTTCATTTAACATTTTTGTATAAATATTTATATATATCTGATTTTCTAAATTCTCAGATGTTTCATGAAATACATCTAAACATAAACTATTTAAGTGAAGATGTTATATGCATAATAATAATAATAAAGTTTATTTTTTAAAACTCACGCTTCAACCCCAAAGGCTCGAAGCACGATACAAAGTCAACCATATTTAAAGAGAAATGAAACAATCGATATATACCACATTAAAACTCAAAACGCAACACTACAAAAACTACAAAAGAGCATACCCATTTAAAGTCTTTCATACCTTTCAATATCATCTCTTGGGAGTAGCATTAAGTTTATCTTTCAAATATTTAAAAATGTTGATATACCCAGTATCTAAAAATTATTTCCACATATTTGTCATGAAAGAAATTTACTCTGGCACATCTGATGGAGTGGAATAGGTAAGAAGCACTTTCTTACCTTTCTCTCTAAATCCTGTCCAATAATTCCACACTCTGCCCTCATAGTCATGTTCTTTTCATCCACCCAGAGGATACGGTTCTGAATATAGAGTTAAAGAAGATGCATTAAAATAAGAGAGAGTTGTATCAAATTTGCACCAATGACATTACACCTAGAAATCTGAAAATTGTGTTTGCAGACCTAACAATACTGTTTTCTTAAAAATGTGCATGTAATGCATAAGCTGAACTGTTAACAGGGCAGCAAATGTATTATCTATATGAACATTTTAAATAATATGAGATGTTCATATTACCATCTGAGATGTATCCAAAGAAACTATCATTCTCTTTTCTTCAAGTGGACACTCCAAAGCATTGGACACACTGGTCCCACCTAAATTGATGGATTGAAAAATAAAATTATAAACCCACGAACTATCGTCAGCAGATTTTCTTCTTCCCAAACTGTGTCGGCCGATACAAACGGAACATAAAAAATGAACTGAAAGAATAAGTTCCAGTCCAATATTTTACACCAAATAAAACTACTTCCTGATATTAATAAATGAAATTCCGTTTTTGGCGCTTCTGCACCTGTTACGCACTGGCTTCTCTTGTGAGAAATTAATCTCCTATTTTAATTTTATTGGCTCCTTGTAAACAGTGCCTAACATAGGACGATACAATAGAGCCAACAATAGTGAAGATACGACACCCAAAACAGTTGCTAGTTACATTTAATAATGTTTATTTAAGTCTTAATATAATTACAAAAGAAAAGAAAATATAATGACAATCATCAACGTACAGTATGGTAGATCTTGTACCGGTACACAGTTAGCACAGTTAGTACAATGTGCCAATGAATAATGATGAATGAAGAATGCGAATAAATACACAAAGAATAATACACGTCCCGTGAAGTTAATAATTATCTATCTGAATCTCCGTCTCTCCGTATCTGTCACTCCCTTTTATACATGTAGCGTAAGGCGCTTCCAGAAAAGACTTGACGCGTTGTTTACATTTCTCGGGTTATCGAGAACATTCGACAAGATACTAGGAGACAGTCTAACAATGTTTAATTGGTAAACACTGTTGTAAACAAGATACATCTAAGAGATTTAACCATGCCCACAACAGACATTACCGTCTGCTAAATATAAATGAAAGGTCTGCTTTCAAGCTTAGTAAATGAATGAAATAGCAAAATTGTGTAATTATATGTGAAAGCTTGAAATAAGATAACAGGACAAAAAACAAGGACGTTTCGGCATAAAGCCTTCCTCAGCCAACAATAGAAATGAAAATATAACAAAGAAAAGAGCACAGTAGACAACTCAAGAAGTATCCATTCGTGTCGCCGGAAGTGGGAACACAGGAAGCGAGAGAATATAAATATTGACACTGTGAAAAATGAAGTCCACAATAATAATGGACCAGAATATCCAAGGATACATCAACACACAGCAATAAGAAAATAGATGAAATATAGGGAAACAGAGAAACATCAGTACGATATTATTTGATTAATACCATATGGAGAAAAGGTGCCAAACAGCTGAATAAATTTATTTTCAATTTTAACCCTATCTGGTGTGTTACTGCATGAAATCAGTGCCGAAATGGTTACATCCAATGCACCGTTATGTTCTTTTCTGTTGAAATGAGAAGAGGCCCTGGAAGGTTTAAATTGCTCAATATCCCTAGATGTTCAGTAAACCAATCAGCCAATCTTCTCCCAGTTTCACCTATGTAACTAGATTGGCATCTACGGCACACAATCGCATATATTACATTACGGCTGACACATTAGAATTTTTTTTTCTTATTACATCAAGTCTTAACTGAGTCAACTCTCAAAGGTATGAGAATCACTGGTGTTATGTTTGGCATGGAAAAGATGTTTAGTGTAGAGATTATATGTGTAGCTGTTTCTATTGTGTGAGATATCTTTGAGTATTTGGCTAAGGGGAAATGGTGCGTTAGTTTTGTGGTTGTTGTGGTGGATTGATGGCTGTTGTAAGATATTCACTGTTTAATTTGTTGTGTGTTGCTGAGTGTATTGCAGGAACATCTTGACTATTATTCACAACTTATATAACAGCAATAGTTTAAGGAATTATTAAATTGTCAAGGTGAATAAACTTATAGCGTGCAACAAACAAGTCGCCATCTGTCATCAGGGTTAGAAGAGCACACGACAGTAAGATCTACATCTCTTTTGATTTTATAGCTGTAGGTCTCAATATATTTATTTTCTGTCGACTGTTACACTTCTAGCTATAGATCTCAAAATATTTCATTTCTGTCGACTGTTACACTTCTAGATATAGGTCTCAAAATATTTCTTTTCTTTCAACTGTTACACTTCTAGCGATAGGTTTCTATAAATGTCTTATTTTTTTCAACTACACATGTATAACATTATATAGTTATTTTGCAATTAAAAATATACTTGCTAAACAACTATTATATATGATGGAACTGATTCATTTTTAACTTGATGGAACTGATATATTTTTAACTGGATGGCACACTGATTCATTTTAAACAATGCCATAGTGATAAGAACAAAAAATGACTTTTTACAGAAGTCATGAGAAACAACAACTCAACCTAACACCAAAGGGAATCACAACAACTCAACCTAACACCAAAGGAAATAACAACAACTCAACCTAACGCCAAAGGGAATAACAACAACTCAACTTACCACCAAAGGGAATAACAACAACGTTATGTTTACAAGCCAGCTCCACAACTTTAACAACTTCATCATGGCTGGCTGAAACAAAAAGAAACATCAAGATATTTCCTACAAGCACTCTCATACTAATTAGCAGTAGCAGATATTGGATCATAATTTATTCGCTAAATCTGTTTCAAAATATAAAAAATTAACTTTCATTATAACTAATGTTAACTAGGATTAGGGTTAGGGTTAGCTTTGAAATTGGTGGACTAAAACGTTTTTTGTTAGAAAATTATAATAATGAATAAAAGAGACTTAATTTATAGTACACATAATTATAATAATGAGACCTCTCTCTCTCTCTAAATAAAATTTTAAAAAATGAGGCTTTATTTTTAGAACACATAACTATATTCCATTTTGGTGACAGACCTGGCCAAATAACAAGGTCTGGGATTCTGTCAAACTTGCCTTCCCTGAGCAAAAAAATTTCATGCAGAGTGTGACCTAAAAAGTATAAATAATTAATGTTTCAGATTTGGAAGAGTAGGTGAATTGTAAGGATACTTTTGGCAAACTATTATTTATGCAAATTACAAACATTTTAACTAAAAAAAATAATTTTAACTATTAGGGTTTGCTTCTCCAATGCTGCACAGAAAATAAAAAAAATTATATTTATTATAAAAAAAAGAATAAGATCAAAAGTGAATTTTTTGTTTAAACAAATAGATCACTAAAATAAAAATCTATATATAGCTTTTTTAAGTGTTTCTAAAGGAAAAAAAAATCTTGTTTTGAAATTTTGAAAAGTAATTGAAATTAATTTTTAAAATATTTAACCCAAAAATTTGGTGTTCATAACAAGCATATTTTTAAATAGGAAAGACACGTTTTTGTAAGACTATAATATAGTATTAGATATGTACCATGTGCTCTGAAAAGTCTGTCCTGACAGTCATCGGAGTTTGAAATGGAGGTTTTTCTTAAATCTGCTACAAAACTTTCATTCTTGACTGGAAGAGGAATGTTAGCTGCTGAAATCTCCGGCTGTAACAAAACAAATTATTTGTAACAACAGGATGTAAGAAAGTATCAGTCTGTAACAAAACAAATTATGTGTAGATAAAGAATGTAAGAAAGTATCAGTCTGTAACAAAACAAATACAAAAATATGTGTAACAACAGGATGTAAGAAAGTATCAGTCTGTAACAAAACAAATGTGTAGCTACAGAATGTAAGAAAGCATCAGAGAAGATTTTTCATAACTGAATAAATAAATGCATGTTAAACTTTTAAATCCCTGTCACCTTAATTTTAAAATATCAATTAACTGATGCATTATTTGTGACTGTCTATCAATGTGGAAATGTTTTCTATGCATGCAATCAATGTGGAAATGTTTTCTATGTATGCTATCAATGTGGAAATGTTTCCTATGCACACTTTCAATGTGGACATGTTTCCTATGCACACTGTCAATGTGGAAATGTTTCCTATGAATTCTATCAATGTGGAAATGTTTCATATGCATGCAATCAATGTGGAAATATTTTCTATGAATTCTATCAATGTGGAAATGTTTTCTATGCACACTGTCAATGTGGAAATGTTTCCTATGCATTCTATCAATATGGAAATGTTTTCTATGCATGCTATCAATATGGAAATATTTTCTATGCATGCTATCAATATGGAAATGTTTCCTATGCACACTGTCAATGTGGAAATGTTTCCTATGCATTCTATCAATATGGAAATGTTTTCTATGCATGCTATCAATGTGGAAATGTTTCCTATGCACACTTTCAATGTGGTAATGTTTCCTATGCACACTGTCAATAGGGAAATGTTTTCTATGCATGCAATCAATGTGGAAATGTTTTCTATGCATGCAATCAATGTGGAAATGTTTTCTATGCATGCAATCAATGTGGAAATGTTTTCTATGCATGCAATCAATGTGGAAATGTTTTCTATGCACACTGTCAATGTGGAAATGTTTCCTATGCACACTGTCAATGTGGAAATGTTTCCTATGAATTATATCAATGTGGAAATGTTTCATATGCATGCAATCAATGTGGAAATATTTTCTATGAATTCTATCAATGTGGAAATGTTTTCTATGCAAACTGTCAATGTGGAAATATTTTCTATTCATTCTATCAATGTGGAAATGTTTTCTATGTACACTGTCAATGTGGAAATGTGTCCTATGCATTCTATCAATGTGGAAATGTTTCCTATGCATGCAATCAATGTGGAAATATTTTCTATGAATTCTATCAACGTGGAAATGTTTCCTATGCATGCAATCAATGTGGAAATATTTTCTATGAATTCTATCAATGTGGAAATGTTTTCTATGCACACTGTCAATGTGGAAATATTTTCTATGAATTCTATCAATGTGGAAATGTTTTCTATGCACACTGTCAATGTGGAAATGTTTCCTATGCACACTTTCAATTTGGTAATGTTTACTATGCACACTGTCAATGTGGAAATGTTTTCTATGCATACAATCAATGTGGAAATGTTTTCTATGCATGCAATCAATGTGGAAATGTTTTCTATGCATGCAATCAATGTGGAAATGTTTCCTATGCATTCTATCAATATGGAAATGTTTTCTATGCATGCTATCAATGTGGAAATGTTTCCTATGCACACTTTCAATGTGGTAATGTTTCCTATGCACACTGTCAATAGGGAAATGTTTTCTATGCATGCAATCAATGTGGAAATGTTTTCTATGCATGCAATCAATGTGGAAATGTTTTCTATGCATGCAATCAATGTGGAAATGTTTTCTATGCATGCAATCAATGTGGAAATGTGTTCTATGCATGCTATCAATGTGGAAATGTTTTCTATGCATTGTTTCAATGTGGAAATGTTTCCTATGCATGCAATCAATGTGGAAATGTTTTCTATGCACACTTTCAATGTGGTAATGTTTCCTATGCACACTGTCAATGTGGAAATGTTTTCTATGCATTCTATCAATGCGGAAATGTTTTCTATGCATGCAATCAATGTTGAAATGTTTTCTATGCATGCAATCAATGTGGAAATGTTTCCTATGCATGCAATCAATGTGGAAATGTTTTCTATGCATGCAATTAATGTGGAAATGTTTTCTATGCATTCTAGCAATGTGGAAATGTTTTCTATGCATTCTATCTATGTGGAAATGTTTTATATGCATGCAATCAATGTGGAAATGTTTTCTATGCATGCAATCAATGTTGAAATGTTTCCTATGCATTCTATCAATGTGGAAATGTTTTCTATGCATGCTATGAAAGTGGAAATGTTTCCTATGCATCATTTCAATGTGGAAATGTTTCCTATGCATGCAATCAATGCGGAAATGTTTTCTATGCATGCTATCAATGTGGAAATGTTTCCTATGCACACTTTCAATGTGGAAATGTTTCCTATGCATTCTATCAATGTGGAAATGTTTCCTATGCATGCAATCAATGTGGAAATGTTTTCTATGAATTCTATCAATGTGGAAATGCTTTCTATGAATTATATCAATGTGGAAATGTTTTCTATGCACACTGTCAATGTCGAAATGTTTCCTATGCATTCTATCAATATGGAAATATTTCCTATGCATGCAATCAATGTGGAAATGTTTTCTATGAATTCTATCAATGTGGAAATGTTTTCTATGAATTATATCAATGTGGAAATGTTTTCTATGCACACTGTCAATGTGGAAATGTTTCCTATGCATTCTATCAATATGGAAATGTTTTCTATGCATGCTATCAATGTGGAAATGTTTCCTATGCACACTTTCAATGTGGTAATGTTTCCTATGCACACTGTCAATAGGGAAATGTTTTCTATGCATGCAATCAATGTGGAAATGTTTTCTATGCATGCAATCAATGTGGAAATGTTTTCTATGCATGCTATCAATGTGGAAATGTTTTCTATGCATGCAATCAATGTGGAAATGTTTTCTATGCATGCAATCAATGTGGAAATGTTTTCTATGCATGCAATCAATGTGGAAATGTTTTCTATGCATGCAATCAATGTGGAAATGTTTTCTATGCATGCAATCAATTTGGAAATATTTTCTATGAATTCTATCAATGTGGAAATGTTTTCTATGCACACTGTCAATGTGGAAATATTTTCTATGAATTCTATCAATGTGGAAATGTTTCCTATGCATTGTTTCAATGTGGAAATGTTTCCTATGCATGCATTCAATGTGGAAATGTTTTCTATGCACACTGTCAATGTGGAAATGTTTTCTATGCATGCAATCAATGTGGAAATGTTTCCTATGCATTCTATCAATGTGGAAATGTTTCCTATGCATGCAATAAATGTGGAAATGTTTTCTATGCATTCTATCAATGTGGAAATGTTTCCTATGCATGCAATAAATGTGGAAATGTTTTCTATGCATGCAATCAATATGGAAATGTTTTCTATGCATGCAATCAATGTGAAAATGTTTTCTATGCACACTTTCAATGTGGTAATGTTTCCTATGCACACTGTCAATGTGGAAATGTTTTCTATGCATTCTATCAATTTGGAAATGTTTTCTATGCATGCAATCAATGTTGAAATGTTTTCTATGCATGCAATCAATGTGGAAATGTTTCCTATGCATGCAATCAATGTGGAAATGTTTTCTATGAATTCTACCAATGTGGAAATGTTTTCTATGCACACTGTCAATGTGGAAATGTTTCCTATGCACACCATCAAATGTGATGATGGCTAGAAGGTAAGTTTGATAATTAAGCAGAAAACTTTTACTCATATCTACTTGAAATACTTTTGCATACTTATCTATTCTGCATATCATTAGCTTAGTAAAGTAAATGATAAGCACTTCTTTAATTTCATAGTAATAATAATAACAGATCCATTTGTGTAATTCTTAGCAATAACCCCAGCCACAGTGTCATTAAGTGTTCTTTTAACTGCCATCAAAGAATTAATTATAATTATATCTGATAGTACATTACCAACAGGAATAGCTTTAGTCATTATTCCTATTTGTTAATATGACTTGGCTGAAAATTAACTTCATATTTATTATTACAACATGGCTGAATTTAAAGATCTTCTTTGTTTTGGGAGTATAAGAGCAGAAGAACTGGATATTTTTATCGTATTACTTTTTCCTTTTTTCCCACCAGGAAACTTCCATCTGAACTGAAATAAGGCTAATTTTAAAAAATTGAACTAGGAACCAAATAACCTGGAATAGTTGCTTCATCAATCAGAAATCCCATGCATTTTGCAAAAGACATCAAAGTAGCTTGAAACAAAGTTACACAAACAAAACTTTGAGACAGGAAGGGAAATTCTTCCTCTGTTCAGGCCTTCTTTTCTCTGCCCCTCATGGGAATAATCTATCTATTCAAGTTACAAGGGTGGAGATCTTATTTGAAAATTCACATTGAAATCACAGCTTTTTACAATGCAAAATTGACAATGATGTTTCTTGCTTAGGTTTTTTAAATAATCCTGAAATTACCATGAAAGCAAAGTTTGCATCATTCAAAATATTGAGTCAAACAAAAAAAAGTTAGACATTTTAATTGTTTAAACTTTCCATTTTTTTGTACAGTTTTTTATACTGTTGAACTATATTTTTGGGGGTGAATTTTAGTACAGTTTTTGATCCACAGGTTGGCATTTAACCTAAACTATCCCCTCCCAAAATACCTGCGATGGCGTCTTTTGGTCAAGAGAAATACCAATAGTTTTTGTCATCCAATCTCTCAATCCTGGCATAGTACTGCCACTAATTCTGTATCGTTCACCAGTAAATTCAACATGACCATCTTTATTGACAAAAAATTTAGAGTCTTTATAGCCCCATCCATTCCACTTGAGAAGTTCTTGTCTGTAATATAGGATAAAATACACATCATTTATTGAAATAACTAATTATCATGGAATAATAAGGATTTGACTTTGAGTCTAAGTTCATACTGAAATATATTCAAGTCATAAACTTGTGATTTCCAAATTTAGCTTATTGCTGCATTTGAATCAGCACTGAATTAGCAAGCTAACTTTTAAATGGGAGTGGGGGTGTCACATATCTGTGACAGGTTGTATAGAGGTTGTCTGATATTCAGTAATGAATTATGATGATGTGGGGGGGGGGGGGGGGCAAAATAGTGTGACAACATTTTGTATGGACTCTTATGCCTGATATTTTTTCTTAAGCAAAACAACAATTGAATACTATGAAATATTTGTAAGTAGTTGCTAAGGCATTACAACAGTTAAATACCATTAAATGATTCAAAAATAGATGATTTAATGACCATTTCTGAAACTTCACTAGGATGCCCCTGAGAAGGCTGGCTCATTTTGGCAGAAGGCATTAAGATAAAAAGCCCAATGAAAATAAAAATGAGGAAAGACCTAAAGACGCCTCGCAAAGAACAAAAGAAAAGGATTTGGTGATGTGAAAGATCAAATATTGAGATAATAATTTTGTTTCGGATTAAGTATTGTTTTTGGTAAGTTAGTATGAACAGGAAGTCAATTATCCTGGAAGGCCCACAACCTCTCATGTGATTTGAGTTTTGGCCTGCCGAGTGATTGAGTTTGACTACCCTGGTCTACATCATTTATAAATTTGGATTTTAGTACCGAATAGTCTATTCTAATAGGCGATTTAATTAATCATATGCCTTTCTCTATCTAATTATATAAGTCTGCTGAGTGTCAGCACTAGTTAATCTTAAGTCTATGTATGTACTTAGAAACAACTCTGTGCATTGCAATGTGCAATGTCCAAAAATGTTTTTAAAAAACTGTTCTACAATATGGAGTACAACTTCACAATGTCTTTGGAAAATTGCATACTGCATCACTTTTGTTTCTTAAATAATTTCTTTTCGCTTCAGTGATGTATCAGGTTTTTTTTTCGGGTAATTCTATGAAATTTGTGCTACGAGTTTTTTTTGTTGTTGTCATGCACAGGATTATCATAACGATTCGGTAAGCATATATCACATTAATATTTTTTAAAAATGTATGTCTTAAAAATAAGGTTTAATGCATTAGAAGCATAATTTATTCTCCAGTTTGAACTTATTTGACTTATTAAAAATGGCCTGTAAATGAAAAGTTATGCAACCCGCTAGTAAAAAGGGCGGGGGGAGGTATGAAAATGTCGCAAAATTGAAAGTTAATTTTATTTGATTGAAATATCTGATAATTGGTATGATGATGTTGTTTTAGTCTTATTTATTTATTTGTTGTGTTCTGATAAAAGTTTTATAGGCTAATTTATATATTACCCAATTTTGAAGAAGACTGTTATGTCAATAATTTTACAATTATTTTGATTGTATTTATATAATATAATATAGCCTTTATAATAGCCCTAGACTAAGTCTAAGACTAAAAGTAATGACACACAGTAAGTAGGCTAGTATTAGTATGTTACTTGTAGGCCTAGTTATAGTAATATTCTCCCATGTGAGTAGTCTATTATCAGAGAATACAAATTATTATTATTGCTATTACTAAACTATTAATTATTGATTTAATAATGAAGAACAGATAAAATAGGTAGGCTACACAAAATTTTTTGACAAAATAAAACTTTTTAAAATAAAAAACATAATCCCTACCCAAAACTTTTCAAGTACGGTTCTTATCTTTTTTTAAATTTTTTTTAAATTATTCATTTTAAGCTTAGAATTATTCAGATGTTTAGGGATTCAAAAATTAAAGAATCACTTCATAACTGATAGTGAAAAAAGTCATTTCCAGCATCTTTATCGAGTAAAATTAACTTTGGATATAGACAATATAGTGCCATTTTCATACAACACCCCTTCTCCATCAAGAATAAATGTAGTTTCATGGCACCAAAGCTTATTTAGAAGGAATGACTAACAAAAAGTATGTAAGTGATTTTTTCATACTAAATCGCTATGATAATCCTATTTGTGACACACAAAAAAAACTTGCAGCATAAATTTCATAGAATCACCAGAACACAAAAACTGATACACCACTGATGCAGAAAGAAATTATTTATGAGACAAATGTGATGCAGTATGCAATTTTCCAAAGATACCCTGTAGCCCTATGCAATATTATAATATTGTAGAAAAAGTTTTTGTGTTATTTTTGAATTTGTGCAGTATGATGCGCAGCTTAGTTTCAATGTGCCTAATGCCTAATTTAATTAATTAAAATAAGCATGTTGCCTTTATAAATAATTTTTCTGTTAATGATTGTTTTAACATTAATATATTATTAACATACCCTTGAAAAAAAATATCCAAAATAAAATGTCTTGATGTAATTATTCAATAATTATTATTGTATGTACAATTTTTTTGCTCTTTGAGTCTTTTTGTTGTATAAGTATAAGCATAGGCATAGGCCTATTTAATATTGAATGGAGAATATCTCCTGAAAATTTGGTGCAAATATCTTTAAAAATAAAATATTGTGTGCAAAAAAAATGCAGAAATTTTTAATTTGGATCAGAAGATTTGAAGGTGAAATATATTATAGGTTACATGACATAAGTAAGTGAAGGCTTACAAAATTCAAGAAAAAACTCTACTTCTATAAAAATATAGAAAGACGAAAATTGATTGTTATGAAAGTGGAAAGCTTATAGTTATATCCAGCCCTTTACTATGATATATCATTTTTTGCGTTTAGAAAACATTAAAAAAGAAGTACCAAATGAGGTTTCTAAGACTTAGATTAAAATTAAAGAATAAGAAGTCAGTGTCAGTAAAAAATAATTAGGCCCTCTCTAAACTAGTCTTTAGGCCTAAATTCTAAATGAAAGAAAGCTGATTGTCCTAAATACCTCCTTTTAGGAATGCTAGGCGGTTCTGGATCTAGGCCTCCATTTGAACTTTCTCCAGAGTTAGAACACATTTTATGTTCTATGTTGCATATTTTCCCTAATGATTGCATTTCGCCACTCAACCGGCTTTTTTCGTTGTGAGCTACGTCTTCGATCGCATTCTTGGTCGCCATGTTTGTTTCAGAGTTATCTCGCTTAGTTTATATCACACCACAGTGGAGAGTTCAAAGTATTCAATGATAACAGTAAAACTTGGTATGAGTATGCAGTATGGGTATTAGCCTACATCATAAGCCTAAATTAAAATGAAGTAGGCTACATTATTGCTTTAAATATACCAATCAATACGTATCTTAGAACCATCAATTCAACCAATTTGCATTAAATATGTGCACATAATTAACTTTTATTGAACGGAAATGATTAACAAATACTTTATATAACACTTAGACTTAGACTTGGGCATGATTTATAATAAACTTAAATAAAAGCTAGTAAGAAATTAATAAACAACTTTGCCAAACTACAGTTTTGAAAATGCCAAAATCAAATATTTCATCTCATTTGTAAAACGCCAGTAACTAAAAACAATCCATTTTTCGCACGACTTAAGAGGTGTATGTGTATGTGTAGGTGTTTCTTTCATAACTTTGTCTCCGGGTGGCGGAGGAAGTCAGGCAAGGCGTTCGGGGGGGAGGTGGAAAAAGAGGGGGGGGCTGGAAAAAGAGGGGGGCATCAGTGGAAAATTATGGCACAACAGGGGCGTCATTTCAGTTTTTTCAGGGGGGGGGGTGGTGGGAGCAAAATTTTGGTCGGCTTGTTCAGTTGTTATTACTGTAGGCGTCACAGTACATAGCAATTTAAATGAAACCTGCAAATTCAGGGGGAAGGGCACATGCCACACCCTGCCCAACCCAAATGACGTCCCTGGGGCACAATTAGGCTTTATGTTACCCAGAACGCGTTCTGATCGCCACCCTCGCACCATACATAACTGACTTCACTCCGGTCGGGGCGCCCCCCCCCCCAGTATGCTTTTGGTGTCAGCTTAGTTTTGCCTCTAGAATATCCAAAGTCCAACTTAATATAATAAATATCAAGTTAAAGGGCAAGAATATTTCTGCATTCATCTTCTTTCACTTTTTGCTTCTACCTTAAGGCGTCGTTGGGAGTTAACTAATAATAATACAATAGTCTTATATGGGGCGGTACCCCAGCCTGGGGTTCAGTAGTCTTATATAGGGCGGTACCCCAGCCTGGGGCTCAGTAGTCTTATATAGGGCAATACCCCAGCCTGGGGTACAGTAGTCTTATATAGGGCGGTACCCCAGCCTGGGGCACAGTAGTCTTATATAGGGCGGTACCCCAGCCTGGGGCTCAGTAGTCTTATATAGGGCGGTACCCCAGCCTGGGGCTCAGTAGTCTTATATAGGGCGGTACCCCAGCCTGGGGCTCAGTAGTCTTATATAGGGCGGTACCCCAGCCTGGGGTTCAGTAGTCTTATATAGGGCGGTACCCCAGCCTGGGGCTCAGTAGTCTTATATGCGGCGGTACCCCAGCCTGGGGCTCAGTAGTCTTATATAGGGCGGTACCCCACCCTGGGGCTCAGTAGTCTTATATAGGGCAATACCCCAGCCTGGGATACAGTAGTCTTATATAGGGCGGTACCCCAGCCTGGGGTTCAGTAGTCTTATATGGGGCGGTACCCCAGCCTGGGGCTCAGTAGTCTTATATAGGGCGGTACCCCAGCCTGGGGCTCAGTAGTCTTATATGGGGCAATACCCCAGCCTGGGGTACAGTAGTCTTATATAGGGCGGTACCCCAGCCTGGGGTTCAGTAGTCTTATATGGGGCGGTACCCCAGCCTGGGGCTCAGTAGTCTTATATGGGGCGGTACCCAAGCCTGGGGTACAGTAGTCTTATATAGGGCGGTACCCCAGCCTGGGGTTCAGTAGTCTTATATAGGGCGGTACCCCAGCCTGGGGTTCAGTAGTCTTATATAGGGCGGTACCCCAGCCTGGGGCTCAGTAGTCTTATATAGGGCGGTACCCCAGCCTGGGGCTCAGTAGTCTTATATAGGGCGGTACCCCAGCCTTGGGCTCAGTAGTCTTATATAGGGCGGTATCCCACCCTGGGGCTCAGTAGTCTTATATAGGGCGGTACCCCAGCCTGGGGCTCAGTAGTCTTATATAGGGCGGTACCCCAGCCTGGGGCTCAGTAGTCTTATATAGGGCGGTACCCCAGCCTGGGGCTCAGTAGTCTTATATAGGGCGGTACCCCAGCCTGGGGCTCAGTAGTCTTATATAGGGCGGTACCCCAGCCTGGGGCTCAGTAGTCTTATATAGGGCGGTACCCCAGCCTGGGGCTCAGTAGTCTTATATAGGGCGGTACCCCAGCCTGGGGTTCAGTAGTCTTATATGCGGCGGTACCCCAGCCTGGGGCTCAGTAGTCTTATATAGGGCGGTACCCCAGCCTGGGGTTCAGTAGTCTTATATAGGGCGGTACCCCAGCCTGGGGTTCAGTAGTCTTATATAGGGCGGTACCCCAGCCTGGGGCTCAGTAGTCATATAGGGCGGTACCCCAGCCTGGGGCTCAGTAGTCTTATTTAGGGTTGTACCCCAGCCTGGGGTTCAGTAGTCTTATATAGCGCGGTACCCCAGCCTGGAGTTCAGTAGTCTTATATAGCGCGGTACCCTAGCCTAAGGCTCAGTAGTCTTATATAGGGTGGTACCCCAACCTGGGGTTCAGTAGTCTTATATAGCGCGGTATCCAAGCCTAAGGGTCAGTAGTCTTATATAGGGTGGTTCTGTTGGTCTTGTAATATGTAGGCTTACAGTAAATCTTTGCTACAGTTGTAAATAACTTGAAAATTTTCCTTATGCTGCTAGTTGCCGTGTACCAGTTGACTGAACTCTGAACTCCCGTGACTGACCTCAATTATCGGCTAACTCTGTGTGTAGTGAACTCGTCTCGGACTTGATTAATACACGGTTGTAAGGTCGTTCGCTGTATTCTTCCGCTTGAATTTTAAAATATATCATTGTTACTCAATGTTCTGTAACACATTTCTGACACTTCTTTACAATATTTGTAACGCATCGTCGTTACACCGCTTCTGACACCATTTGTAACACACCTACTCTGACATGGCGTGGGAGCTTATTTCTTATGCTGTGGGTTATGTCAGTAGTATGGTTACTTATGTTATGTTGATATTTCAGGATGCCGACTAAGGCTTCTTCATTCTTCCACTTATAATCCGGGCACGCAAATAAGAATACTGAATCCTGGTTAAACTTACAGTACTTTATTGAACACACTTTATATTGATAATATTAATAAATAATCCTTGCATGAATGTAATTTCACATATAAATCTATAGTATTCCATCATTAAGAAAGACACGTCCTCATACTACTGTCAACTCAGCTCAACTGTACTACATCTCAACTCTAACTCAACTCCGACTAACTCTGACTCCTTATCTCAGTCAACTCATACTTTATTATCAGCAAAGCGTGGAAAACAACCGCTCTGACAAAAACATAATTTTACTCTCCAAAAACGTGGAGTTCACATTTGCATCTCAAAATACATGGTCAACACAATTCACTGTTCACTCATGCTACCTCTCTGTTTTCATGTGAAAACATAGTCCGTTACAGTACCCCAA
This sequence comes from Lymnaea stagnalis, assembly GCA_964033795.1. Taxonomy (NCBI): domain Eukaryota; kingdom Metazoa; phylum Mollusca; class Gastropoda; family Lymnaeidae; genus Lymnaea; species Lymnaea stagnalis. Next base: position 306,375 of record CAXITT010000773.1, read on the forward strand.
CCTGGGGTTCAGTAGTCTTATATAGCGCGGTATCCAAGCCTAAGGGTCAGTAGTCTTATATAGGGTGGTACCCCAGCCTGGGGCTCAGTAGTCTTATATAGCGCGGTACCCCAGCCTGGGGCTCAGTAGTCTTATATAGCGCGGTACCCAAGCCCAAGGTTCAGTAGTCTTATATAGGGCGGTACCCCAGCCTGGGGTTCAGTAGTCTTATATAGCGCGGTACCCCAGCCTGGGGCTAAGTAGTTTATATAGCTTGGTACCCAAGCCTTGGACTGGGCTCACCGCGTTTCTCAATTCGGAAAAAAATACGAGTTACGAATGTAATGTGTGAGGACTGCTGAAGGCTCAGGTTGCGGACTCTTAGGATGTCCTAACAACTTAACTTCCGATCCACCCACGGCTCGGTCATCTTCCCCTGAAACTGGATCGAAGGCAAGGCAGGTTTGTTGACATGCTTTTTGACCTGCTGACCACAACCAATCAACTTGTTGTTGTGCTTTATATTGGCTGGTTGGCATGGTAACCAACTATTTGTTTCATTTCCTGTTTCCGAAAGTGGTCCATTCTTCTTTTACCATCTGCTCCCCATAATCACGTCATCTCCCAGCTGAAGAGTACGTTTCCAGAGTTTTATTTAGGGTCCAGTTCTTAACTTTTCCACCTAATTTCCCCTTAAACTTCATTTCTTATTTGTGGGACATTTTTCGTTCGAATTCTCCAACGTGCCATGGTAAATTATTTTACATTAATGAATCAGTATCGCCATAATCATTTCATCTCCCAAATCCGAGATACATTTCTCATCTCTCAACATCTGATCTCCATAAACATCTTGTTACGGTATGTTAGTATGGAGAAATTAATCTCTTACTTAAGTATATGACTCGTTCTAAAACAGTCCACACCAAAAGACGATACCACAAATTAAATACAATAACAAAGAAAACGATACCCAAACTAGCGCTAATTACAATTAATACATTTCATTATGTTACTAATAAATTACAAAATAAAAAAGAAATAAATTAAAGGTATTAACTTACAGTATAATGATTGGCTTGTACCGGTACAATGTTGAAGAAGATACAATTTTGTAAAAAGGTGCAATGACGAAAATGAATCGACACAGACATAGCAAAAGTTAGTAAACAAATCTGTCTCGTTTAGTAAATCTCTATAGCGATAGACACACCCTAAATGGTATAAACTGAGCAAATCTCAAGCTGGTGGTCTGGATTTCAATTCCAGCTAAAGCCCAGTCCAGCAAAAACATCACCAGCACCCCGGATGAATGGAACTCGTTAACTTTGGACGGCAGCCCATCTAAAAAGGCCCAGGACTGATCCCATCTACATGCATAGAAGCCAAAATGATCAATAAATTGATCGTGGGCCCTTAAGATATAGAAGAAGAAGAAAAAAAAGAAAAATCTGAAATCAAACCCGGAGATGGAGTCCCGTAGGCGGATAACATTGGTACAATGAAACATTCCGACAACTCCTGCGACGCCACTGGTGCCAAGCTGTATCATCCACATTATGTCCCCTTTGGTTATTCAGGGGCGTGGAGAGAGGCGTTTTGCTTTTGGGAGCCAGCTTATAATCTTAGAAGAATAATCCCAGGGCCTGTGGATTTCGTTCTGCAAAGTCTACACTATCGTCACATTTTGACGGATGGATACCACCAGCTAATGCCTTTCCGAGCTTAGGGTCGGTTAGAGTTCATTCACGGGGAAAGAGGACGTAAACACATAACACATCTCATATCCCAGGTACATCTCTCATCTTGGAGGTACATCTCTCATCTCCTAGGTACATCTCTCAACCACGAGGTACATCTATCATCTACGAGGTACATATCTCAACATGTGATCACCATGGGAGTTAGTGACGTATGTTGAAAGAAAAGCTTGACTTATAATAAATGGGGGTTAAATATCAAAAGATATATTTAAAAAAAAAAATTTTCATCATAAAAAGATAACAATTTATAATTAGATACTTACATTCATCTATCGCTAATGTGTAAGTTTTATAACGCAGAATATACTCATATAACTACTGCGTAGTACTTTGAAATACTATAAGTACTAAATATAAATGTTTGAACATTTAACCTTTGCCTTTGAAAAATATGCCGCCACTATTCGTCTCCGCTCTTACAGCGACTGTACTGTGTAAATCGCGCCATGCTCAAAGAAGGTAGCTTGATCCCTCACTTAAGACATCGGTTTCTACAACATTATTCGCTGATTAACGCCATCTTTGACACAACTTATTGTATTTATTGAGCTTATGTTGTAAGCGGGGGTCAGGGGTTAGGCAGAAGTGGCCCAGCGACCAAATACCACTTACATAAGCGGCCGAGGTGACCAAGTATCACTGACATAAGCGGCCCCGGCGACCAAATATCACTGACATAAGCGGCCGGGGTGACCAAATATCACTGACATAAGCGGCCCCAGCGACCAAATATCACTGACCAAAGCGGTCCCAGCGACCAAATATCACTGAAATATGCAGCCAAAGCGACCAAATATCACTGACATAAGCGGCCGGGATGACGAAATATCACTGACATAAGCGGCCCCGGCGACCAAATATCACTGACATAAGCGGCCGGGGTAACCAAATATCACTGACATAAGCGGCCGAGGTGACCAAGTATCACTGACAGAAACAGTCCAGGTGGACCAAATTTTAATATCACCGACGAGCGGCCGAATTTCACGACGAAGCGGCACCAGATGCCCAAATATCACTGACCAAGGCTGAACCAGATACCCAAATATCACTGACCAAGGCTGAACCAGATACCCAAATATCACTGACCAAGGCTGAACCAGATACCCAAATATCACTGACCAAGGCTGAACCAGATACCCAAATATCACTGACAAAGTGACACCAGATGCCTAAATATCACTGACAAAGTGACACCAGATGCCCAAATATCACTGACCAAGGCGGCACCAGATGCCCAAATATCACTGACCAAAGCGGAACCAGATGCCCAAATATCACTGAACAAAGCGGAACCAGATGCCCAAATATCACTGACAAAGCGGCACCAGATGCCCAAACATCACTGAGCAAAGCGGCACCAGATGCCCAAATATCACTGACAAAGCGGCACCAGATGCCCAACTATCACTGAACAAAGCAGCACCAGATGCCCAAACATCACTGAGCAAAGCGGCACCAGATGCCCAAATATCACTGACAAAGCAGCACCAGATGCCCAAATATCACTGACAAAGCGGCACCAGATGCCCAAACATCACTGAACAAAGCAGCACCAGATGCCCAAACATCACTGAACAAAGCGGAACCAGATGCCCAAATATCACTGACAAAGTGGCACCAGATGCCCAAACATCACTGAACAAAGCGGAACCAGATGCCCAAATATCACTGACAAAGCAGCAGCAGATGCCCAAATATCACTGACAAAGTGGCACCAGATGCCCAAATATCACTGACCAAAGCGGCACCATATGCCCAAATATCACTGAACAAAGCGGAACCCGATGCCCAAATATCACTGACAAAGCGGCACCAGATGCCCAAATATCACTGAGCAAAGCGGCACCAGATGCCCAGATATCACTGACAAAGCGGCACCAGATGCCCAAATATCACTGACCAAAGCGGCCCCAGATGCCCAAATATCACTGACAAAGCGGCACCAGATGCCCAAATATCACTGACAAAGCGGCACCAGAAGCCCAAATATCACTGACCAAAGATGCCCAAATAGCACTGACCAAAGCGGCCCCAGATGCCCAAATACCACTGACAAAGCGGCACCAGATGCCCAGATATCACTGACAAAGCGGCACCAGATGCCCAAATATCACTGACCAAAGCGGAACCAGATGCCCAAATATCACTGAACAAAGCGGAACAAGATGCCCAAATATCACTGACAAAGCGGCACCAGATGCCCAAATATCACTGACCAAAGCGGCACCAGATGCCCAGATATCACTGAAAAAGTGACACCAGATGCCCAAATATTACTGACCAAAGCGGCACCAGATGCCCAAATATCTCCAATAGAGCAGCCTTGGCCACCACAGCTTGTATTTCTCCAATAGCTTCAAAAAATGAAACTTCCATAGGACAATAAACACGGAAAGGCAGACCTTTGGCAGACAACCGAGAACTAGACAGACCGGCGTCAGACAACCGGGAACTAGACAGACCGGCGTCAGACAACCGGGAACTAGACAGACCAGCGTCAGACAACCGGGAACTAGGGAGACCGGCGACAGAAACCTGGAGACTAGGCAGACCGAATGCAAACAACGTGGACTAGGCAGACTGGCAACAGACAACGTGGACTAGGCAGACTGGCAACAGACAACTGGATGATGACCGAATTCAAAACCACAACATCGTATTGACCTAGCTCTAACCCTAACCACAACATCGTATTGATCTAACCGTATCCTAACCTCATCCCTAACCACAACATCGTAATGACCTAAGCCTAATCTAACCCTAACCCTAACTAGAACATCGTATCGATCTAACCCTAACCCTAAACACAACATCGTAATGACCTAACTCTAACCCTAACCACAACCTCATTATAATCTAAGCCTAATCTAACCCTAAACCTTAACTAGAACATCGTATCGATCTAACCCTAACCCTAACCACAACATAGTAATCATCTAAGCCTAACCTAGCCCTAACCCTATTTATTTTCATCACTTTTAAACGCACAAATAGAGTTCCTTAGTTGTTACTTTAAATGTGTTTGTAATTTATAATAACAATTCTTAAACTTTTACCAAAATAAAAGCGGATATATAATATTTTTTTGCGCATTTAAATTTATTCGATTTCCGTAAAATAATAGAAAATAACTAAGATTGTTTTTAAGAATCCGAATATATATAAATATTTTCGGTTCTTTGGCGTTACGGTCAGCACATCAGCTCATTCTGATAGGATATAATTGATTATATCTATCTGTCAATAACGTGATTATTTATAGTTTATTTCCGATAAGGTTTAAAAATATTAATAATTTTGGATGACTTTGTTTTTTGTATCAATAAATTATTAAATTTTAAATGAAATATTTATTTTAATTTTACATTTTTATTCCTCTTGTTGAGTTGGTGGAGAGTAAGATCTTTTTACCCCCCCCCCCGACTGTTTTAGCATGGGGCGAGTGCACCCTTTGCCCCCTTCTCATGGCCCACGTATGTTTTGTTACCCGGGGGCCCCAGTGCCTTGCTTTGCCCCGGGCCTCCTAAATGTAATATTTAATTTTATTTTGAATTTTTATTCCTTTTGTTGAGTTGGTGGAGAGTAAGATCTTTTTACCCCCCCCCCCGACTGTTTTAGCATGGGGCGAGTGCACCCTTTGCCCCCTTCTCATGGCCCACGTATGTTTTGTTACCCGGGGGCCCCAGTGCATTGCTATGCCCAGGGCCTCCTATGTTGTCACTTGGTGGAGAATGCTATTGAAAAGGCACTTGTAAAATCCGACCAATATGGAATTTTGGTAGAGAGAAGATTAAGGTTTAAGAAGAGAATGCAGGAGAACAATTAGTAGATGCTGGACTCCATCTGCGAGAAGAAAACAGTAGGGAGATGCTGGAGTGTATTGATCACTTTCATTCTGAACTCCACATCAGATCATCAGTGATCAAGCAAGTACCAGATATGTTTGGGTCTGTTCAACCCAAGAGTCTAGTATCAGCAAGTGCAGAAGATTTATTGGTATCCGTTCCAAAATTATCTTCTTTCAATGATGAGTTATCAGAAGATGAACTTTAAAAAGAAATATCAAGGCTTAGAAGACATCTAAAAGCAGCTGATATTATATTTCACAAAGTCATAGACTGGTCAGTATTTTATGTTTTGAAATTCAAAGCTGAATGGGACTTCCTAGAGTCTCTTCCAACACTCTCGCTAAGCCTTTAAATTTTTCTTACGATATGTATGAATGTGGCTTCATGTGAGCGGAGCTTTTCAAAACTAAGGCTTACCTAGAAATATTTATGATCCACCATGTGACAGTCAAGGTTTTCTGATGTGGCTCTGCTATCAATTGAAAGTGATACAGTGAAAAACATTGATTTTGATCAAGTGATTGACAGGTTTGCAGCTTGAAGACAAGGAAAGAAAAAATTTAAATTGTAAATTTAAAGTAAATACAGCGATAACTTAACGTTTTTAAATATATGAACTTCATGACCTTCGATTATTTGTTTTGGTTCTTGTTATTGTTATATTGTGGACTTATTTTAACCAAAAAAAATCCTCATGGAAATTGGAGGGGGGGGGGGGAGACACCATGAGTTTACCGCACCGGGTGACACCAACCCTAGCTACGCCCCTGCACTTATGTAAACATAAAATGACAAGTGGATTCTATTCATTGCTATGAAAGTACTTAATGACCTTCGATTATTTGTTTTGGTTTTTGTTATTGTTATATTGTGGACTTATTTTAACCAAAAAAAATCCTCATGGAAATTGGAGGGGGGGGGGGGTGACACCATGAGTTTACCGCACCGGGTGACACCAACCCTAGCTACGCCACTGCACTTATGTAAACATAAAATGACAAGTGGATTCTATTCATTGCTATGAAAGTACTTTAGGCCTGAAAATGAAAGTTACCTCGGTCAAGTATGGTCAGCTATGATCAAGTATGGTCAAGTATGGTCAGCTATGGTCAAGTATGGCCAAGTATGGTCAGCTATGGTCAAGTTTGGTAAAGTATGGGCAGCTATGGTCAAGTATGGCCAGTTATGGTCAACTATGGTCAAGTTTGGCCCAGTATGGTCAGCTATGGTCAAGATTGGTCTAGTATGGTCAAGTAAGGCTAAATGTGGTCAAATATTGTCAGCTATGGTCAAGTATGGCCAAGTATTGTCAGCTATGGTCAAATTTGGTCAGTATGGTCAGCAATGGTCAAGTGTGGGTCAAATATGGTCAGATATGGTTAGCTATGGTCAAGTATGGTCAAGTATGGTTAGCTATGTTCAAGTTTGGTCAAGTATGGTCAACTATGGTCAAGTCTGGTCAAGTATGGTCAAGTTTTGTCAGCTATGTTCAAGTTTGGTCAAGTATGGTCAACTATGGTCAACTATGGTCAAGTTTGGCCAAGTATGGTCAGCTTTGGTCAAGTTTGGCAAAGTCTGGTCAGCTATGGTCAAGTATGGTCAGCTATGGTCACGTATGGTCATTTATGGTCAAGTATGGCCAAGTACGATCACCTATGATCAGCTATGGTCAAGTACGGTCAGCTATGGTCAAGTATGGCCAAGTATGGTCAGCTATGGTCAAGTAGGGTCAGCTATGGTCAATTTTGGTCAACTATGGTAAGCTATGGTCAAGTATGGCCAAGTACGGTCAGCTATGGTCAAGTACGGTCAGCTATGTTCAAGTATGGCCAAGTACGGTCAACTATGGTCAGCTATGGTCAAGTATATTTAGCTATGGTCAAGTTTGCTAAAGTATGGTCACCATGGTCAAGTATATGGTCAACAATGGTCAAGTGTTGTTAACCATGGTCAACTTTGGTAAAATATGGTCAAGTATGGTCAACAATAGTGAAGTATGGTTAAATATGCTCAGGTATGGTCATCTTTGGTCAACTATGGTCAATTAATATCAAGTATGGTCATCTTTGGTCAACTATGGTCAATTATGATCAAGTATGGTCATCTTTGGTCAACTATGGTCAATTATTATCAAGTATGGTCATCTTTGGTGTAGTATGATCAATTATGAACAATTACTAAATTGTTACATTTACGATGTTTTGTGTACAATGAATGGACAATGAATATGTTTGTGTTCAATGAATGGACAATGAATATGTTTGTGTACAATGAATGGACAATGAATATGTTTGTGTACAATGAATGTACAATGAATATGTTTTTGTAAAATGAATGGACAATGAATATGTTTGTGTACATTGAATGGACAATGAATATGTTTGTGTACAATGAATGGACTGTGAATATGTTTGTGCACAATGAATGGACAATGAATATGTTTGTGTACAATGAATGGACAATGAATATGTTTGTGTACAATGAATGGACAATGAATATGTTTGTGTACAATGAATGGACAATGAATATATTTGTGTACAATGAATTGACTATGAATATATTTGTGTACAATAAATGGATTATGATTATGTTTGTGTACAATGTATATATTGTAAATACGTTCGATACAAAGAGAGTCACGTTCTAAGGGAATAGTATTTATTTTTGCTCAAACAGAATAGCTTCCCTTTTGAAAATGGCATCGTTTGTAGGCTGTTAGTACCGGATGTAACCTTTGACCCGTTCCAATACAGGTTCAATCCTTATTCTGGGCTATTTTAAAAATACAAAATTACGTCTTTCCCTTATTGAAGTACGTCGGGTTTTTTATTAAGCTATTTGGCATCAATTCAAGACAAGATAGTCCACACATACCCGGCAAGTAGGCCGTTGCCAAAGGAAAAAAAATATATAACTTATAAAAAATGTATGTCAGTAAAAAAAAAATTAATTCATTATTTTTTAAACCACTTGCAACTCTGTCATATAGTGTTAACCCTAACCCTAACTTGTGCTACTTTGTTACTTTTTGTCAACTCTGTCACAGGGACTTCTAATAACTAAACTTTCATATCGAAACATTAACAAAACAAAATGCCACCTTGCTTGCCCCTACGCATCTATAAGGTAGTGCGTTGACAAATGCGTGATGCAAATATTAAATTTAAAAGAAAAACACTCAAACTCAAATGGCATTAGTCTTATCACGCAACAGAACGTTTTCGTGCTCACCCATTTCGCACGTGGTCTGCGACCCAGCGTAGCCCCCAGACGGTGAGGGGCGAGCCAGCATGGCGTGGCGGAGTTTAGACTCGGATCACAGCACCGTCTGCACCCCGGGCCTGGCGTCAGCACCGAAATGTCTTCAAAATAAGCAGTGGGTTGTAGTCGTTAGACAGTCAAACAAACGGGGCTCAGGCATGAGAATGTCAACCTAACACCCACTGGTTGTTTTGTCGGTGAGTTAACGATTCGATGATATTGTGGATGTCAGCTGTTAAAATAGTGTTTTGGCATTTACGTAAATTGGTGATCGTTCATGGTGAGTTTGTCGGAATACAACTGACTGTGTCATACAATGTAATATAATCACAAGGAGTAGTACTGGGAAATGTAAGACTACGTTCATTTCTAGGAAGATAGCAGATCCCAGGTCGACTTTTCTGGTGACTTCAATGTTTGGTGTATTTTTTTTTACTCAAGACTCCAGACTCACGTGACTAGCAATTCCACTCAGCCAGGCTATTGTTGCATTTGCTGGGGACTACAACGGACGATTTCAAACCAGATACCTGTTGCCTGAGAGGACTGCGTTACCGTTACGCCACATTGAGCAACAAAAGGCAAATAGGAAACAGGTTGACTGAGATTGTAAAGTTGTTTCAAGCTAATCACGTTATATTTGGAAATAATAATCTGAAAAAAAAAGCAATGCAGGAAAGCTCAGTTCAAGGTTGTTTGAGCTAGAAATAATTTGGAGGATTGATAACCTCAAGTTTCAATCTTCAATAAATGACGACATGTTTCTACATCAAAGACCCTGTTTTTTTTTCAATATAATATAATACTTGATATTAATTATCACACATCATAGCTACCAAAGTCTTGATCCGACAGGGGAGAAAACCAACACTCTCTTAGCTGAGGATTAAAGGGAGTCCACTCTCAACTCTTTTTATCAGGGATTAACAGAACAAGTTACCTGCGGTGAAATTGAAGCTAGGAAGAAAAGAATGCATTATATCAGCACTGTTAAAGAAAGGTAAGTCCTAAAGTTACTGCTAGTAACTGTAGGGTAGTTAGTAATACTTACTACAGGAGTAGTTGGTGCTAGTTACTGCAGGATAAGTTAGTGCTACTTACTGCAAGGGTATTGAGAGCTACTTACTGCAGGGGCATTGAGTGCTATTTACTGCGGATTGGTAATTGTTACTATAAGAGTAGTTAGTGCTACTTACTGCAGAAGTAGTTAGTGTTACTTACTGAAGGAGCAGTTAGTGTTATTTACTGCAGGGGTATTTAGTATTTCGTACTGCAGGTGCAAAGATTAGATGGAATTTAGCTCTCAGCACAGTGTCCATCCAATGTAGCCTTAATACAGTGTACATATAGTGTAGAGTTAATACAGTGTACATCCAATGTAGACTTAATAAAGTGTACATCTAACGTATAGTGTACACCAAATATAGTTCTCAGCTTAAAATTCGGAGTTTATTAAAATATTAAATAGGTTGTCTGAAGACAGCAGATGGTTTTATCTTCAAAAAGAATTTCATCTTCCTCATTTTAACACCAAATTTAGTTTATGTAATTTAACACAAACTTTAGTTTATTTATTTCAACATAGAACACAAAAGAGCTCTAATATCTTCCATATCCAACCATTTACTTCGATTCATTGTTGTCAACTAGGAACACAACGGTAACGCCAGTCTGACCGGGCAACATACCTCATTAATGCCTGTCTGATTGGGCAACAAACTTCATTAGTGCCTGTCTGACTGGGCAACAAACTTCATTAGCGCCAGTCTGACTGGGCAACAAACTTCATTAATGCCTGTCTGACTGGGCAACAAACTTCATTAACGCCTGTCTGACTGGGCAACAAACTTCATTAATGCCTGTCTGACTGGGCAACAAACTTCATTAACGCCTGTCTGACTGGGCAACAAACATCATTAATGCCTGTCTGATTGGGCAACAAACTTCATTAGTGCCTGTCTGACTGGGCAACAAACTTCATTAATGCCTGTCTGACTGGGCAACACACTTCATTAATGCCTGTCTGATTGGGCAACAAACTTCATTAGTGCCTGTCTGACTGGGCAACAAACTTCATTAATGCCTGTCTGACTGGGCAACACACTTCATTAATGCCTGTCTGACTGGGCAACAAACTTCATTAATGCCTGTCTGACTGGGCAACAAACTTCATTAATGCCTGTCTGACTGGGCAACAAACTTCATTAATGCCTGTCTGACTGGGCAACAAACTTCATTAACGCCTGTCTGACTGGGCAACAAACCTCATTAATGCCTGTCTGATTGGGCAACAAACTTCATTAGTGCCTGTCTGACTGGGCAACAAACTTCATTAGCGCCAGTCTGACTGGGCAACAAACTTTGATTCAATTGTGCTGCCACTTTATGTTCCCGGTCCCTTCAAAATTCTCTGGATCCGACGCTAGTTTTATTTGCTATAGGTCCTCTGACAATTCACATATCACGCCCCTGAAACTCTTCAGGCATTCTTGGGGCTCACACTTTCAAAAGTTCGAGATTCCTTTGAAAAGTTGGCTGGCATTTGAAGGGCAGATATAATTAGATGAGCAATTTGTCTATTACCTGTTCTAGGCACACCCACCCACCCCTCCCCCCCAGCATGGCGATTCGTCTGCTTACCATAGACCTGCTGAGGTCTGCACCTGAGGGTGTCAGTGTTTACAACTCATCCTTCATTTGATCTGGCTGAAACATTTCACGCTGGAATATATTCTCTACATTTAAAATACATCTCTATTTTAAATATACAGCTATTACAAGTACGATGTGCTTAGTATTTTCATTTTTTCCTTTTTTTTCACTCTTGTCAACTCTCACAATAGACACCCGAACAACTCACTTAACTCACTTAAAACACATCACTATCACACCACTATCAAATCATCTTCCACTTTTATTCCATCATTTCACCCCATCACAAGGATACATCACATTGATAACATCACATGAATTATTTTTTAAAACACATAATTCCCAAATACGAGAACTAATAAAATAAAGGGTAATGTCAGAACTAATTGTTAAAAGCAGGCACCGGAACACACGTGACCCACTGATCACGTTAACACAATTACGGGAGGCGACTCTCCACGTCTGGGGATCTTCTCTTGTGGATGATTTATTAATATCTCCAAGCTCGAGTCAGAAAATTATATCCAGGAGTCGACATTATTGATCTCGCAGCAAAACTGTAAATATATTCACTATAAACAAAACAATTTTTGACATTTGGTATGGCCTTGTTTTAAACACGAGTCAATAAAAAAAAATGTCTTTAAATCATTATTGTCATGATGTTCCTACTGTGAACTGTTTTATGATGTGATATTAATGATTAATGATGATTAATTTAATGATGATTATTTTAGGAACTATACATTGTTGGGAGCAGTGTAGGTAACGTTTTGCACTAAATCGGGGGTCAGCGATAAACAGGTGGTTGACGATAAACTATGGGTTGGCGATAAACCATGGGTTGGCGATAAACCAGGGGTTGAAGATAAACCAGGGGTTCACGATAAACCAGGGGTTGACGATAAATCAAGGGTTGGCGATAAACCAGGGGTTGACGATAAACCTAGGGTTAACGATAATTCATGGGTTGATGATAAACCAGGGGTTGACGATAAATCAAGGGTTGGCGATAAACCAGGGGTTGACGATAAACCAGGGGTTGACGATAAATAAAGGGGTTGACGATAAACCAGGGGTTGACGATAAATAAAGGGTTGGCGATAAACCAGGGGTTGACGATAAATCAAGGGTTGGCGATAAACCAAGGGTTGACGCACTGGTTGACGATAAACCAGGGGTTGACGATAAACCTAGGGTTAACGATAAACCATGGGTTGATGATAAACCAGGGGTTGACGATAAATCAAGGGTTGGCGATCAACCAGGGGTTGACGATAAACCTAGGGTTAACGATAAACCAGGGGTTGACGATAAACCAGGGGTTGACGATAAATCAAGGGTTGGCGATAAACCAGGGGTTGACGATAAATCAAGGGTTGGCGATAAACCAAGGGTTGACACACTGGTTGACGATAAACCAGGGGTTGACGACAAACCATGGGTTTACGATAAACCAGGGGTTGACGCTAAATCAAGGGTTGACGATAAACCAGGGGTTGACGATAAACCAGGGGTTGACGATAAACCTAGGGTTGACGATAAACCATGGGTTGATGATAAACCATGGGTTGATGATAAACCAAGGGTTGACGATAAACCAGGGGTTGACGATAAACCATGGGTTGACGATAAACCAGGGGTTGACGATAAACCTAGGGTTAACGATAAACCATGGGTTGATGATAAACCATGGGTTGATGATAAACCAAGGGTTGACGATAAACCAGGGGTTGACGATCAACGAAGGGTTTACGATAATCCAGGGGTTGACGATAAACCACAGGGTTGACGATTCATCAGTGGATGACGATACATCTTGGGTTGACCATACATCAGTGGTTCCATTATTTAATATCGTTTCCCATTGGGGATTCAGTCATATTATTTTGACTTTGATTGCAGTCATATTTTTTTTTATTTTGATTGCAGTCATATTATTTTGACTTTGACTCAAGAAGAGATCAAATGAGCTTATCTTAAAACAGTTTGACTACAATAATTTTTTGAGTAGATTAGTGAGACATATTAATGGACTGGAACAAGCTTCCTAAAGCAACAGTTGAGACGACTACACTTGACACATTTGAGTCTATTGCCACCTGTCTTCCAACCTCCAGTCATTAATAGCACTGCTGAGTCGCCCTTGCGACCAATGAAGTATCGCCTCCAAACCATGCACAGTTAAATCGCCAATCCCTCAGAAACATAGGAGCCAGAATGGTCGACTCATTGATCGTGGGGCCTCCAAATAGAGAACAAAAGGAAGAGATACAATCAATTTGTGTAAATATAACAATATATGTTACGCTTTAATTATGATTGCAAAATATTGACATTCAAAGGTTTCAGCAAATGCATTTATCATAACAAAAACGAAAAATAAGTTTAAATTAAATTTACATTAATGTATAATAAGAGCAGGCCATCACCCACTTGGCGGTCCGCAAAGTAACGAAATATTCATTATTATTATTATTTGCTTAATAGTGTTCACCCCTGTCTTATTATCTTTCGGCCCACACAAGTGTTTCATAAAGTATTACGGCCCACACATCTGTTTATTCTACCTAGAGCTAAAAGAAAATGGAATAAAAGAGCAGACAGAAGTCCCCAACGGAAACAAAGATCACACGATCAAGAGATGAAACACTTTACACTATTTCACTGACCTTGACCCTAGAGATGTTTGAGTTCGCTGTTAAGATTCCCCAATACATTCTTAAGTTGTGTTACGTTTAACTGTGAACCCCACCCTGCCCTTAAACTGCTTCTCGAGAGCGACCTCTTAAAGTCCCTACCGTCTCTCTCTCCTCCCCCCCCCACCCACTCGAAAACGACCTCTAAAGACCCTACCGTCTCTCTCTCCTCCTCCCCCCCAACCCACCTTCATGTAGAGAATAATTTATCAAGGAAGTCTAAAGTTTGAAAGAGCAATCGATAAAAGACAGAACTACGATGTGGCCCGATCTCTCACGAGCGAATTGGCTCTGTGGCCCTATCTCTCACAGCCCATCGTCTGTGTGGCCATATCTCTCACCAGCCATTGGCTCTGTCGCCCGATCTATCACGAGAGAATTGGCTCTGTGGCCCTATCTCTCACCAACCATTGGCTCTGACCTCTTAACTTAACAGCCTATCATTAATTGCATTGTTTCCATTTTTATTGTTTGGAGAAAAACAATTCAGTTTGATAGCGTCTCGTCTTTCTTAATCTTTACTAACGGTTTATCAGATCTTAATTTACGGCGTTAAGGGGTCAAGGTCGAGGTTAAGGAGTGGATTAATAATAGCAGATCTTAATTAACGATGTCAAGAGGTCAAGGTCGAGGTTAAGGAATAGGTTTAATAAATGATGCAGGATAACTCTTCTGTTTAGGGATACGCCAAAGGCAATGATTAACTAAAATGCAGTTAATATAGTGGTCGAATACGTATCCTTAGTGCAGCAAAGAAACAGAATATTCTAGATTGAGATTTGTATATCTTCATTGAACAAATAGCTGTATAGAGAGTCAGTATAGCTGTCGAGAGCAGGCCATCACCCACTTGGCGGTCCGCAAAGTAACGAAATATTCATTATTATTATTATTTGCTTAATAGTGTTCACCCCTGTCTTATTATCTTTCGGTCCGCACAAGTGTTTCATAAAGTATTACGGCCCACACAAGTGTTTCATAAAGTATTACGGCCCACACAAGTGTTTCATAAAGTATTACGGCCCACACAAGTGTTTCATAAAGTATTACGGCCCACACAAGTGTTTCATAAAGTATTACGGCCCACACAAGTGTTTCATAAAGTATTACGGCCCACACAAGTGTTTCATAAAGCATTACGGCCCACCTTACAATATGATTTGTGCTGGCCTGGTCTAGAGCATCAGCAATGTTAATCTGAACAACATTGTGACTTGAACTGTGACCCTTACCCTCCAGGATGTGACCTCGAACCTCAGTCTGCGACCTCAAATCTCAATAAGTGACTTTGAACCGCAGTCTGTTACTCTGAACCTCAGTATATGGCCCTGAATCTTATTCTGTAACCCTGAATCTCATGATGTGACTCTGACACTTAGTTTGTGTCACTGAATATTATGGTATGACACTGAATACTATGATATGACACTGAATATTATGATATGACACTGAATATTATGATATGACACTGAATATTATGATATGACACTGAATATTATGATATGACACTGAATATTATGATATGACACTGAATATTATGATATGACACTGAATATTATGATATGACACTAAATATTATGATATGATACTAAATCTTATGATATGACACTGAATAATAGGATGTGACCCCGAATCATAGTCTGTGACCCTAAATCTTAGTTTGTGCACTTATTCTAAGTCTATGACACTGAAACTTAGTCTCTAATCGTAAAACTGAGGATGTGACACGTACGCTCAGTCTGTGACCCTGAAACTTGGTCTGTGACCTTAAATCTTAGTATGTGTCTCTAAATATCTAATCTGTGATCCTGAATGTTGCTCTTCGACCCTGAAGATTGCTCTGTGACTCCGAAGATTGCTCTGTGACTCCGAAGATTGCTCTGTGACTCCAAAGATTGCTCTGTGACTCCGAAGATTGCTCTGTGACTCCAAAGATTGCTCTGTGACTCCAAAGATTGCTCTGTGACTCCAAAGATTGCTCTGTGACTCCGAAGATTGCTCTGTGGCTCCAAAGATTGCTCTGTGACTCCGATGATTCGAGACACTGAGGCTTCTAACGAGACAGACTCCGAAGATTGCTCTGTGACTCCGAAGATTGCTCTGTGACTCCGAAGATTGCTCTGTGACTCCGAAGATTGCTCTGTGACTCCGAAGATTGCTCTGTGACTCCGAAGATTGCTCTGTTTACCTAAAGATCTGTTTAATATGAATTTATGTCAGCTGTGCATTCATTTTATTTCCGTCTTTCTGGTTGACGCATTTCACAGATTATTTAGAAATCATTGAAACATGTCAAAGGTCACTTAGAACTCATTGATACGTGTCAAAGGTCACTTAGAACTCACTGAAACGTGTCAAACTTTACTTAGAAATCAATGAAACATCCCAAAGGTCACTTGGAAATCATTGAAACATGTCAAAGGTCACTTGGAAATCATTGAAACATGTCAAATGTCACTTGGAAATCATTGAAACATGTCAAAGGTCACTTGGAAATCATTGAAACATGTCAAAAGTTACTTAGAAATCATTGAAACATGTCAAAAGTTACTTAGAAATCATTGAAACATGTCAAAAGTTACTTAGAAATCATTGAAACATGTCAAAAGTTACTTAGAAATCATTGAAACATGTCAAAAGTTACTTAGAAATCATTGAAACATGTCAAAAGTTACTTAGAAATCATTGAAACATGTCAAAAGTTACTTAGAAATCATTGAAACATGTCAAAAGTTACTTAGAAATCATTGAAACATGTCAAAAGTTACTTAGAAATCATTGAAACATGTCAAAAGTTACTTAGAAATCATTGAAACATGTCAAAAGTTACTTAGAAATCATTGAAACATGTCAAAAGTTACTTAGAAATCATTGAAACCCTTCTTTGCAACAGACCTCCTCCACCTCCACACATGACGTTATATACCTATAAGACAGCCAACTCTGCAGTTGAGCTAACCTGAGTAATCTGTTTCACCAATGACGTCATAGGCGACACCCGACTCTGCTGTTGTGTTTACCTGAGATATTTATTGCGTCTATTCGGCTTCGCTATTTATGTATACGGCAAACATAAATTCTTTATTGCATCAGAACGACGGTTTAGAAAAAATTGCAGTTTCGGGGGAAAAAAAGAGGCAATGGCTTTTGATAACATTAATGGCTACCGTCGTTTGGCGATGCATCATTGGTCAATCTATATTTAAACATGGATTGGATGATAACATGAACTGAAAGTAAATACATTTTTCAGGTTGAAAGTATACTATTAACCAAAATATTGGGTCGGTTTCCATTAGTCGTACTCAAGGTACTGAAATGAGTTCAGAAAACTGAAAAAATCAATTAGGAATTATTCTTGGAAGTGGAAAATGGGGGCGTTGACCAAAATACTTTCAACATGTTACACTTTTGACACTTTTTGTATAAAACACTGCTGTTCATGCAATATTTTGAAACTATTTGACACCATGAAAACACTGCCGTTTATACAATATTTGGAAACTATTTGACACCATAAAAACACGGCAGTTCATACAATATTTTGAGACCATTTGACACCATGAAAACACTATTGTTCATATTATATTTTATTACCTCTTATTATCCTTTAATTTACACCTTTTGACCGTACCTAACAGCCCTGAAAGGTGAATGACCTTGTTCAGAATAGAAAACACAAAGAAGCATGAAGTCAGTCTACTGAGGTAACTCTCAACACTGTACTCAGAAGTACCCAGTTGTCTAATCTCAGCACTGTACTCAGAGTACCCATTTGTCTAATCCCAACACTGTACTCAGAAGTACCCAGTTGTCTAATCTCAACACTGTACTCAGAAGTACCCAGTTGTCTAATCTTAACACTGTACTCAGAAATACCCCGTTGTCTAATCTCAACACAGTACTCAGAAGTACCCATTGTCTAATCTCAACACTGTACTCAGAAGTACCCAGTTGTCTAATCGCAACACTGTACTCAGAAGTACCCAATTGTCTCATCTCAACACTGTACTCAGAAGTACCCAGTTGTCTAATCTCAACACTGTACTCAGAAGCACCCAATTGTCTAATCCCAACACTGTACTCAGAAGTACCCAGTTGTCTCATCTCAACACTGTACTCAGTTGTACCCTGTTATCTTCCATTATTTGACATGAAAACATCTTACCTGCCCTCGCACATGCGCGCCAACACACTACCTGTGTCACTGTCTCTACACACCACCTGTGTCGCTGTCTCTATTGTTCCGAAAGACCTTGATGGTTTTGCGTCGATGTAGTTGTAAAAAATGCCTGGCCATGAAACTTGCCAATGAAATATGCGTGCTCACGTGCACTGTAATATCTTGGTCTCATTAAATCTTTACATCGATCCCTCCCCCCCCTCCCCACACCAACCTTTTTTCCCAATGTGCTTACGCCTACAATCTTGATTGTTTAGAATAAAATGTGGGTTCAAATAATCTTGTCTCTGAAAAGATTGAATTTTAAAAAAAAAAGAACTTCCTTAGATGGGCTTGTCATGGGCTTGTCTAGGGCTTGTCATGGGCTTGTCATGGGCTTGTCATGGGCTTGTCCATGGGCTTGTCATGGGCTTGTCATGGGCTTGTCCATGGGCTTGTTTTGGGCTTGTCATGGGCTTGTCATGGGCTTGTCATGGGCTTGTTATGGGCTTGTCATGGGCTTGTCCATGGGCTTGTCATGGGCTTGTCATGGGCTTGTCATGGACTTGTCCATGGGCTTGTCATGGGCTTGTCATGGGCTTGTCATGGGCTTGTCCATGGGCTTGTCCATGGGCTTGGCTCTAGGGCGAAGATGCATTTATTGGAAATGTCTGGTACCTGTCAGTACTCTCTGACTTCTCATTGGAATTGTCTTGTCCATGCGAGTATTCTCTAAACTTCCATTGGAATTGTCTTGTCCATGCGAGTATTCTCTAAACTTTCATTGGAATTGTCTTGTCCATGCAAGTATTCTCTAAACTTCCATTGGAATTGTCTTGTCCATGCGAGTATTCTCTAAACTTTCATTGGAATTGTCTTGTCCATGCGAGTATTCTCTAAACTTTCATTGGAATTGTCTTGTTCATGCGAGTATTCTCTAAACTTTCATTGGGATTGTCTTGTCCATGCGAGTATTCTCTAAACTTTCATTGGGATTGTCTTGTTCATGCGAGTATTCTCTAAACTTTCATTGGAATTGTCTTGTCCATGCGAGTATTCTCTAAACTTTCATTGGAATTGTCTTGTCCATGCGAGTATTCTCTAAACTTTCATTGGGATTGTCTTGTTCATGCGAGTATTCTCTAAACTTTCATTGGAATTGTCTTGTCCATGCGAGTATTCTCTAAACTTTCATTGGAATTGTCTTGTCCATGCGAGTATTCTCTAAACTTTCATTGGGATTGTCTTGTTCATGCGAGTATTCTCTAAACTTTCATTGGAATTGTCTTGTCCATGCGAGTATTCTCTAAACTTTCATTGGAATTGTCTTGTCCATGCGAGTATTCTCTAAACTTTCATTGGGATTGTCTTGTTCATGCGAGTATTCTCTAAACTTTCATTGGGATTGTCGGGCACCTGCTATTGCTTTTGATCTAAAGCTTTTTTCTGTTCATTGCTATTGCTCGCCTTTTATAACGGAAGATGTTTTGTTACATTTTTATGCCCATGGTTTGATCAAGGTTATTTCTTTCACATTGATATTTCCAGGGTTAGATTAGGGTTAGTTTTTTTTGTTGGTGCTATTGCTATGTCCAATGCTGTGCTCTTGAGATAAAGGAAGACGTTTCCTTTAACATCAAAAATGATATTTTGGTTAGAGATAAAACGAGGCACGTGTGCATTTATCTATCAGCTGGTTTAACAAAGCTCACTGTAAAGATGAGAGTACTTTCATTTCAGAGAGTTTAACCAAGCTCACTGTAATTGTGGGAGTACTTTCATTTCAGACGGTCTAACATGACTCCCTGAACTGATGGGAGTACTTTCATTTCAGACGGTTTAACAAAACTCCGTGAACTGATGGGAGTACTTTCATTTTAGCACGTGTTTCCTGATCCATCAACTTCACTCTTTTAAAATACTGTTACATCAGTTGTTACATCAGTTTTAATGAGGCAACATTGCCACACATAAAGAAGAACACTCTGATCAATCATTAAGGCAACATTGTCACACATAAATAAGTAGACTCTGATCAATCAATAAGGCAACATTGCCACACATAAAGAAGTACACTCTGATCAATCATTGAGGCAACATTGCCACAGATAAAGAAGTACACTCTGATCAATCATTGAGGCAACATTGCCACACATAAAGAAGTACACTCTGATCAATCATTGAGGCAACATTGCCACACATAAAGAAGTACACTCTGATCAATCATTGAGGCAACATTGCCACACATAAAGAAGTACACTCTGATCAATCATTGAGGCAACATTGCCACACATAAAGAAGTACACTCTGATCAATCATTGAGGCAACATTGCCACACATAAAGAAGTACACTCTGATCAATCATTGAGGCAACATTGCCACACATAAAGAAGTACACTCTGATCAATCATTGAGGCAACATTGCCACACATACAGAAGTACACTCTGATCAATCATTGAGGCAACATTGCCACACATAAAGAAGTACACTCTGATCAATCCACTTGGTTTTTTTTTTATTCCAGTTCAACACAAGTTTTAAGTTGTATAATCAGCTTTTTCCTCATTCCTAATCTCACTGGATGAGCCCAGACAATAAATGGGAAAATTTGTATTATCATTTGTAACCAGAAAATAAGAGGAAATGTTGCAAGAAATCTACAGTTCCCAATTCTATAAGTAGCGCAGATTTCACACGGGGTGTCAGAGAGGGGGCCTAAGACTTTAGTTTCACTGCTCTCATCCAATCACTGTCTGTGTCAAGTTTTATATGTTTTAGTATCCCTGGCACAGTGAAGCAACTCTCCACCCTGACCTTGACCTTCCAGGCGCGAAAAGTCACACGATAAAGCGGTCTGCCGCAGAGGGTGTTTCTGGAGGGGGAGTTTCTGGAGAGGGAGTTTCTGGAGAGGGAGTTTCTGGAGGGGGAGTTTCTGGAGGGGGAGTTTCTTGTGAGGATGTTGTACAAGCAGTGTACAAAATAAATGTCAGAACTTTGGCAAGAAGATATTTGAAATTCGGACATGTTCATTTGTATAAATGCTGCTCAACTAAACAATTTGGAAAGTTCATTTTTCTCAGGGTGGCAACCTTTTAGGGGCGATAAAACGACGGAACCTTTGTTTAAATCTGAACTCAAACTGTGAACAACTGAACAAATGACCAGGAACAAATGACCAGGAACAAATGATAAGCAGAGGAAAAATAAAACTCCTAAAATGATTGAATAATGTTTAATGGCCGATCTTTTCCATCAAATGTCTGAACTCTTCCAGTCTGGACACCGGGGGCAGACAGTGGGGACACTCTTCCAGTCTGGACACCGGGGGCAGACAGTGGGGACACTCTTCCAGTCTGGACACCGGGGGCAGACAGTGGGGACACTCCTCCAGTCTGGACACCGGGGGCAGACAGTGGGGACACTCTTCCAGTCTGGACACCGGGGGGCAGACAGTGGGGACACTCTTCCAGTCTGGACACCGGGGGCAGACAGTGGGGACATATTTTTGGTAAAGATTGATGGCTTTGGACGGCAAAGCACGGTACAGTCTGGACACCGGGGGCAGACAGTGGGGACACTCTTCCAGTCTGGACACCGGGGGGCAGACAGTGGGGACACTCTTCCAGTCTGGACACCGGGGGCAGACAGTGGGGACATATTTTTTTTAAAAATTGATGGCTTTGGACGGCAAAACACGGTTGAACAGTTAGTTAACACCATGCATCCAAGCATGTTGTTTGTTGGATCGGGTTGGTTGGCATAGGGAAGAATGGCTTATTAGGGCTGTGTTCATTTGCATTGAAAGCTTAAGGGAAGGAATGGCTTATCAGGGAAAGGGGATTATTTGGCTTACATGTATGCAGTTAGTTGGGTAAAACCTTGGTTATAGAAGATTTAGTTGATTCGTTTATAAAGGACGTTGTTTTTTGTCTTATAATGGAAGGTTGTGTTTGGCCTTTAATAGATGGTGTTTTTAGGCTTATAAGGCGTAGAGAAAGGAGTGTCTGTGTTGCTAATTTCCTGGATTCAGACATTCTTTTTTTAACCGTTTCTTCGGTTATTTGGTTCCTTGGCAATGACGCTTCACCATCATTGCTAATCTCAACAATCCACGTGAACAGAAATGGTGTGTGCTGATGAGACGCAATTCAAGTGCACATATAATTATTTAATTATTAAATAATTTGATACAGTGCAGTTTTACCCCAGGCTGTTAGTAACTTATCAATAATCATCGTTAAAGAATGTTGCAATGCTCTAGTTATGAAATATTGAGATGAAATATTGTTACAATTCTCTAGTTATGAAATGTTGGGTCGGCATATTGATGGCATGCCCTAATTATGAAAGTTTAAGATGGCATATTGTGGCAATCCTCTAGTTATGAAATATTGAGATGGCCTATTGTTGCAATGCTCTCGTTATGAAAGTTAGAGATTGCAGATTCAAGTACTTTTGTGAATACCTCGC
Source organism: Lymnaea stagnalis (assembly GCA_964033795.1). NCBI lineage: Eukaryota > Metazoa > Mollusca > Gastropoda > Lymnaeidae > Lymnaea > Lymnaea stagnalis. Next base: position 329,213 of record CAXITT010000773.1, read on the forward strand.
TGTCTTGAGACGAGAAACAAGATTCAATGAATGATCTAGTCATCTATCTCTAGTATCAAGTGTCAAGTTGTATTATAAAACACGATCATCCTATTTAGATGTTAGCTTGTTAATTTTAACTTTGATTTATTAATATTAACAATAGAATTAATATTGTTTTTTTCAGCCTGCGAAACATTCTGTTTGATAGGTTTGTACTGGAAGTGTGGCGTCACTGTATTATTAACCGTTCAAGGTGTATTCGATTCATTATGAAATCAATTTATGTCATAAATATATAGTATTTATTTTCCGCTAAAATAGCTATTTCATGAAAAAACCTTAAAGCCATATACCTAACCTCTAAACCCAACCTCTAAACATAACCCTTAAACCTAACCTCTAAACCTAACCTTTAAACCTAACCTCTAAGCCTAACATTAATCCTGACCCTAACCCACGCACTAATTCTAACCATTTTTTATTTAAATATTTATCATCTATTCGCCACTCTTATAAATAGTTTCACCAATTTGAACAACATTTAATATAATAATAATAATTATTATTATAATGGAACCTAATCCGAACAATTGAAATTCAAGCTTTGAATACTTCTTGCTAAAGAATCAAATATTTTATTTTCAGACATTTTTAGTATTTAGAAAACTTGGTTGGAGAGTACATGACTCCTGACCTGGTGAAATTATTTACAATGAAGCTACTGAAAATAAAATAATTCAGAAATCCATGGATACACTTTAACGTGAACCCAGTTAGCCGGAATGACCTTGGCATTGATTATCCCAGATCAAACGTCTCATCGTAGAACACTAACAGGAAGCATCTTTGAAGCGGCTCTGATGTCACACGTCTGGGCCTGCTCTTCAGATGATTACATTCAATTCTCTCCATGACATTATGGCTCTGATCTTTGTGGGTCCACTTCTAGCAGGAGCATGTGGCTCACTTAAAGAAACTAAAAACAAGAAAACTTCACTCCTGTTAATTTCGTTTACAATCATCGGCCATGCACTACCTTGTCTCTGTATGCACTCCCTTGTCTCTGTATGCACTGCCTTGTCTCTGTATGCACACCCTTGTCTCTGTATGCACTCCCTTGTCTCTGTATGCACTGCCTTGTCTCTGTATGCACACCCTTGTCTCTGTATGCACTCCCTTGTCTCTGTATGCACTCCCTTGTCTCTGTATGCACTCCCTTGTCTCTGTATGCACTCCCTTGTCTCTGTATGCACTCCCTTGTCTCTGTATGCACTCCCTTGTCTCTGTATGCACACCCTTGTCTCTGTATGCACTCCCTTGTCTCTGTATGCACACCCTTGTCTCTGCATGTCATTGTTCGTAAGAAAAAGTACCGACAGGGGAAGTCACTAACGGAAACCCTTGTACAAGGTCGTAGTTGAACACTTGTACTTGTACCAATCTATGAGTGTTTTACAACTGCTGTATGTAATCACTAACTGCTGTATGTAATCACTAACTGCTGTATGTAATCACTAACTGCTGTATGTAATCACTAACTGCTGTATGTAATCACTAACTGCTGTATGTAATCACTAACTGCTGTATGGTAATTTACTCACTAATTGTTGCACTTGCACAACTCTTAAATAAAGTTAGTTGTTTGATTTTTAAAAAAGCATATTTGACCACACACAAAAATATCAATGAGAACTGATTTGAGAAATCTGGTATACATCTTCAAGGTCTATAATAAATTCTCAAATTCTTAAATTAAATTAATTTAATTATGGTCACAATACATCTGCATCGAAAAAGAATATGCATATATTGTCATTGTATTGACATATCGCTGGGATTTGCCTAATCTCAAGTGTAAGGATCATTGAGAAATGAGTTTCACACTTCAAATCCTATCGCTCTACATGGACTCATCCATCCAATAGTACTCCACATGGACGCATCCATACAATAGTAATCCACACGGACTAATCCATCCAATAGAACTCCACACGGACTAATCCATCCAATAGAACTCCACATGGACTCATCCATCCAATAGAACTCCCCATGGACTCATCCATCCAATAGTACTGCACATGGACTCATCCATTCAATAGTACTCCACATCATGTTAAACTGAGAACATTTAAAAAATGACGTCAAGAAACTGAGCTATTGATTACAAAACCAAGCTCCGGTGTGAACACTATTTTTAGCCCACGTCCCACCAGGTGCATCCAGTTGTTCTGAGACTGTTCTCATTACTGTTCACAATTTGATGGGGGAAACTAAATGTCGCACCGTAAAATAGGAGCTATTGGAGGACATTAATCCCTAACCCGTTTTGAAAATGTTTGCTGCATTTATCCATTTCACAAATTTGATTGGGTTTGGTTCTGCAATATCTTTGTTATATATTTTGTATATTTTCAAAATTAATTTCCGTTGGTTATGAATAAAGTATATGAAAAAAATTATGTTATGCAATTTTGCGATTCTACGGTAAGAATAAAGTCGTAGTAGTAGAGCTGTCATAAAAAATAATTGAACAAAGAGTACAAATACATCAATGATGAAATAATCAGTAAATTTAAAATATAATTGTTTAGGGCTTATTACGGTACCCGTAGTGAATATATTCTTTTTGGAAATATTTACATTCATTCGGGTGTTACTAACATTGACTGTAATATTTGTAGTTTCATCTCTATCATTTTACAGATACTTAAGGATTAGAAGACAATATAACATGTAGGAGATAATTAACAACTAATAAAGTGCATAAAATATAAGACAAGCTTAACAACTAATAAACTAAATAAAATATAAGACATAATTAACAACTAATAAACTAAATAAATATAAGACATAATTAACAACTAATAAACTAAATAAAATATAAGACATAATTAACAAGTAGCAGTCTACGTTGCTTACTTTGCCTGCTAAACATCATAAGTTTACTGTGCAGCTAAACCAAGTTAAAGGAACGAACATAAATAACGTAAATAACGCAAATAACGTATTTACCTCCACCGGAGCCAATGCACGCAGTTACCAAAGTTTTTAAAGAAATATGATCCATCTTCAATGTGGAAACGGTTACAAAAAGTTGCGATAAGCATCCGAAGCACCGCCCGACATATCCTAGAGTTACACCTGTTGTGATGTATTCCCAGGAGCTTAGAAGTGGTATTTCAATACAAGTAGATCAAAACAACCACTGGGAAAGGGGGACATCAGTAAGCTTACTACTAGCTTTTGGCCTATTCCCAGAGTCCATAGGGAGTCGACCAGGTATCTGTAAGCGACGCAGCCTACCAAGCGTCAAATAACAATAATAAATAGAAATAAACGTAAACAATTTTCAAACCAATAACTCTCTCTATATAACCAAAACCCTAACCCTATCCCTAATGCCATTACAAAACTGTTGCCAATAACTCTCTCTATATAACCAAAACCCTAACCCTATCCCTAATGCCATTACAAAACTGTTGCCAATAACTGTCTCTCTATAACTCAATGCCATTACAAAACTGTCGCCAGTAACTCTCTCTCTCTCTCCCTCTCTCTCTCTCTCTCTCTCTAACTCGATGCCGTCACAAAACTGTCGCCAATAACTCTCTCTCTCTATAAATCGATGCCGTTACAAATTACAAAACTGTTACTATGAAATCCTTGCCAAAATCTCATCCGTGCTGAATGCAACAGCAGGGTTCAGCACACCCGTTGTTCAGCATACCCAGATTTCAGCATACCCGGGGTTCATCACACTCGGGGCTCATTATACCCGGAGTTCAGCACACCCGTGGTTCATCACACTCGGGGCTCATTATACCCGGAGTTCAGCACACCCGTGGTTCATCACACTCGGGGCTCATTATACCCGGAGTTCAGCACACCCGTGGTTCAGCACACCCGGGGGCTCATTATACCCGGAGTTCAGAACACCCGTGGTTCAGCACACCCGGGGGCTCATTATACCCGGAGTTCAGCACACCCGTGGTTCAGCACACCCGGGGGCTCATTATACCCGGAGTTCAGCACACCCATGGTTCAGCACACCCGGGGGCTCATTATACCCGG
>CAXITT010000773.1:335827-348130 GCA_964033795.1 Lymnaea stagnalis
TGTTGGCAGCATGCTAGAAACACTAGGCTGGTCACCATTGGAGAAACGACGACGACAATCCAGGCTCTCCATGATGTACAAGATAAATAATGGGCTGGTCCACTGTTCCAGTATTAAACAGAAACTCGTCGCTCTCCCCCATAGACAGCGACGAGGCCATGACAGGCAATTCAGGCTCATACCAGCAAGAAGCCAGTATAGGAGCTGCTCATTCCTGCCCAAGACAATCAGGGACTGGAACAATCTTTCAAAAGGAACGGTTGAGACGACAACACTAGACACATTTGTGTCTATTGCCTCAAGCCTTCAAACCCCTAGTGCATGATTTCCTCATCAACACCAGTAACAGAAACATTGCAAATCCCATCTGCATGCATAGGAGCCAAAATGATCAATACATTGATCGTGGGCCCTTAAGCTATAGAAGAAGACGATGATGATTTCACTTTGTAATATATAGTAATTATAACGCTACAAAGTGTTTTTTATATTAGATTTTAATGATTTATAAATTTTTCATAATTTTTAAGTTAAAAGTGTGAGTATTCTGAGGTTCGGGGTGTTCTAGGCTATTTGCAGGGGCTGAGTGGTAACAAAAAAAATTAATAAATATTATGACATACTTTTGTGACGGCCCCAAGCCACATTAATAGTCCACCCCGATTGCCTTATTTAAAATATATTACTACTATGCAAAGTATTATTTTGCTTAAATGACCAATATTTATTTTAAATCTTTTTTAGACCTTTCGCTCCTCCTAACCCTATGAACGCCCCCACCCCCCTTCAAAACCTCATTCCCAACACACTTCTCATATTTAAATTTCCAGAGCCGCCCCTGGTTTCTTCTCCCGATTCCGACTTACCGGTGAACTTTTAATGCTTCTTTTTTGTTCACGTGACCCAGTTGCTCTATTTAATCAGTGATTTCCTTTCGTTTCTTTTACGATCCACCTTTTGAATACTTGAAGGTAAAAACCACCGACTGCTCACGCCCAACTACAAAAGAAAGAAACATGTTTGTCTTCTAACGTTAGCCGTCTGAAAAGCTTTCCCAGAACACTTGGCACAGGTTCGCTTGTAACGGTGGGTGCATCAGCCAAGTGGAGCAAGAAGCTGTTTGTAGCAAGAGGCTGTTTGTCGTTTTGTGGAGCGGAATTGTTTTTGGCTTTCGTGAATAAAGAATTATGTTCAACTGTTTAAAAGGTAAAAAGGGAGGTAATGACGCAGTAATAAAGACTCAGGTTTAAGGGGAAGTTAAGGAGTCGGTAATAAAAACAAGCCCAACTTTATATTCTATTCAATTGGAGTTGGATAGTTGTCTCATTCAGACTCCTACTCCAGATCGTGACGTATGTGGGTCATATCAAGCGTTTTAAATAAAGTGATATTTCACAATTAAGAGATCGTTTATTTTTCTGACAATTTATCAAAACATTATTATTTTAATTAGTGGTGGCTTTATATAGCCTAGGGCTGGGCTCACCACATTGTACATACAGCCTAGGGCTGGGCTCACCACATTGTACATACAGCCTAGGGCTGGGCGCACCACATTGTACATACAGCCTAGGCCTGGGCTCACCACATTGTACATCCAGCCTAGGGCTGGGCTCACCACATTGTACATCCAGCCTAGGGCTGGGCTCACCACATTGTACATACAGCCTAGGCCTGGGCTCACCACATTGTACATCCAGCCTAGGGCTGGGCTCACCACATTGTACATACAGCCTAGGGCTGGGCTCACCACATCGTACATACAGCCTAGGCCTGGGCTCACCACATTGTACATCCAGCCTAGGGCTGGGCTCACCACATTGTACATACAGCCTAGGCCAGGGCTCACCACATTGTACATCCAGCCTAGGGCTGGGCTCACCACATTGTACATACAGCCTAGGCCTGGGCTCACCACATTGTACATACAGCCTAGGTCTGGGCTCACCACATTGTACATACAGCCTAGGTCTGGGCTCACCACATTGTACATACAGCCTAGGTCTGGGCTCACCACATTGTACATCCAGCCTAGGTCTGGGCTCACCACATTGTACATACAGCCTAGGTCTGGGCTCACCACATTGTACATACAGCCTAGGTCTGGGCTCACCACATTGTACATACAGCCTAGGGCTGGGCTCACCACATTGTACATACAATGTAACAAACATAATCGTTATCTTAAAAACTAACATTCATTAATTAAATAAAACAAAACAAATGTATATTCAATCCAGACATTCAAGAACTATTTACATGTCAAGTCATGGACGGCTACCCAGCAGTACCGTCCATTGGTCTGTCAGGATAGTAGAGTTTAAGGAGATGTGTTTTGAGTGCAGTTTTGAAGGCTATGATTGTCGGTATATTGCGAATGTGTAGTGGAAGAGAATTCCATTGTTTGGGGGCACAGAAAGAAAAAGATCTTTCACCGTATGTTTTTTTGGCGAGTCTTCGGGACAGAAAGAATACGTGCGTCTGCCGAGGAGCAAAGCTGTCGAAGGGGTGAATAGACAGAAAGAAGTTCGGTTAGATAGGTAGGGCAGGAATTCGAGAAAATGTCGTGGCAAAGAACAGAAAGTTTGTAATCAATCCGAGCTTGTACAGGGAGCCCATGAAGTGAATGAAGTAGTGATGTGACGTGATCACGATTTGTTTTTACCTTTAGAATTAGCCTAGCAGCTTAATTTTGAACCTTTTGTAATTTTTTCTAAGAAGTGTTATAACCAAGATTCCTAGCGTAAACTGTAAACTGTATGTCGAAGTTACCTACTTGAAATGACGTGGGGAGAGCAATAGCAATCCATTACAGAACAACTAATGGTAGCAATAACGATCGTGTTAATAACTACACATTATATTAAATATAATTGAGCCAGCACCATTCATTATATTACAATAATTGTAACAATAATCATCACTAATATAATAAATAATTGTAGCAATGACTATCCATCACATAACAAATTATTTTCGTATTTTGAACCTCGTTTTCATAAAAGATTGGAAGTAAAGTTTCCTGGCAATTATGACCAGAGGTTAACATTCATAAAGTAAGCTTTACATTCAAAGACCTTCATTGTGTGTTAACCTGTACAAAAAAAAAAAATCATTGATTTATTTCAAATTTCAAATTCTCTATGTACATCGTGGCTTGAATTTACTCTTCTTCGAAGTGAGCACTGAAACTCAAGTATCCATACCCCCCCCCCAATGCGCCTTAACACTTAAAACAACAAACGTCTTATTTGATAAGGAGCATTACTTTGGCCCTGCATTACTTTGGCCCTGCATTACTTTGGCCCTGCATTACTTTGGCCCTGTATTACTTTGGCCCTGCATTACTTTGGCCCTGCATTACTTTGGCCCTGCATTACTTTGGCCCTGCATTACTTTGGCCCTGCATTACTTTGGCCCTGAGACTGAGAACTGGGTTAAAGCCAAAATAAAAGATGCAGAAGGTTATCAAAACTGATGCATTATGGGTTCTCATGGGCAGAAAATATCCGTATTAAATAAAGATGAATTCTGTGTCATTATTGGGCGATAGGCAGCGCATTGTGGCCGCGGTTTTAGCTAAGCCAGATAAATTGAGCGGGACAACTTTAGCAGGACTTCTTGGCAGGATATTGTGGGTAGGACATCATTGGCAGGACACCTTGAGCAGAACATTCTGGGCATGACATCTTGGCTAGTATATCATTGACAGGACATCATTGACAGAAAATATTGACAGGGCATCTTGCTCACGCTGTAGTCAATCGTATGGCAAAGTCTTCAATGTAGAGCACAGCAAAGGAAATGACATTTACAAAAATTCTGAAGAAAATGTTTCGAAGCCTACATCAGTTTGGCTAGATCAAGAAAAATTTGAATAGCATAACTTGGAATGAAAGTGAGAACTTTTGCAATTTCCTATATTGCATTGAAACGGTAGAAATTTGATTAGAAAAGCAGACCTTTGATTAGAACAGCAGACCTTTGATTAGAACAGCAGACCTTTGATTAGAACAGAACAGCAGACCTTTGATTAGAACAGCAGACCTTTTATTAGAACAGCAGACCTTTGATTAGAACAGCAGACCTTTGATTAGAACAGCAGACCTTTGATTAGAACAGCAGACCTTTGATTAGAACAGCAGACCTTTGATTAGAACAGCAGACCTTTGATTAGAACAGCAGACCTTTGATTATAACAGCAGACCTTTGATTAGAACAGCAGACCTTTGATTAGAACAGCCAACAGTTGATTGGAATAGGAGATATTACTTTATAACAGCAGATTTTTTGTTAGAACTTCAGACCTATGATTTGAGCTGCAGACCTTTGATTTTAGGTGCAGACCTTTGATTTGAGCTTCAGAGGCTTCAGACCTTTGATTGGAGCTGCAGACTTTTGATTTGAACTTCAGACCTATGATTGGAGCTGCAAAACTTTGATTGGAGCTGCAGACTTTTGATTTGAACTTCAGACCTATGATTGGAGCTGCATACCTCTAGTTGGATGCGCAGACCTATGATTGAAGCTGCAGACCTTTGATTGGAACAGCAGATTTTTTATTAGCGTTGCAGGCATTTGATTGAAACTGCGACATTTTGTTTGATAGTCTTGTGCCTTTCGTAAAACGAAAGAAAATATTACGCACCAAACGTGTTTGCAGCATTTGAAAACTCGCGATTCGTGAATTTCATTTAGTGGAAGCGTTAGTGACTAGTGTTGTTGGCTAGAGAAATGTGTCCAGTGACGATTCAATCTGCTACATTTAACATGAGAAACGGTCTAATTGTTTTAAAAGCAGACTTCTCCATAAATCATGCCTAAGTGTTACATAAACAGGATGATCACAATAACTTGCAGCTCTGCCTAAAATCATCATGACGTACTTTCAACAGGCGCCTCAAAACAGGATCATCAAACTAACATGCAGTTGAGTCTTAACTCTATACATCGTGGTTTCAACAGGCGCCTCAAAACAGGATCATGATACTAACATGCAGTTGAGTCTTAACTCTAGACATCGTGGTTTCAACAGGCGCCTCAAAACAGAATCAACTTACAGCTCAGCCTAAACTAACTACATCGTGGTTCCAACAGGCGCCTCAAGTAAAATTATTTACAAATTTTACACCTCCAAAAATCTAAGGTACTTTCGAAAACATTTCCCTCGATGTCAAGCGGAAATCAATTCTGTTGAAGAGCGTCATGTCCTCACTAATCGATTACCGGCTTCGTGCAATCGTGTAGTCGGTATTTTAAAATTAGACGACGACACAAAACACTGCTGACGATCTTTGGAAGTCTCGCCTATTCTCGAACACCCGTGATTCACCTATTCATCTTTGATCACCCAAAATCAATAAGTACCCTACGCCTGGCCATTGGACAATCAGCGTGGACAAAGAGTCCGGTCACGTGTCATTGTTAAGGGGGATGGCATGCAGGAAACTGGCCCTCGCCGCCCCCAGAGGGGTGCCATTAAATTCAATTTACCCATTAGACGTCCTAACAATGAATGGGAAAAAGAGACTTTTTGAAGAACGGAAATCAGTATAAACGAAAAAAGTTTATTCAAATCAGGTACAGGGTAATGAATGAAACGAAAGGCAAGAGACATTAACACTACAATAGAGAAAATAGACTTTAACATTGCGATAGAGATAATAGACTTTAACATTACAATAGAGAAAATAGTTCTTAACATTTTGATACGGACAAGAGAAATTAACATTACAATAGAGAACATAGACTTTAACATTGCAATAGAGACAATAGATATTAACATTACAATAGAGAACATAGACTTTAAAATTGCAATAGAGACAATAGATATTAACATTACAATAGAGAACATAGACTTTATTATTGTAATAGAGACAATAGATATTAACATTACAATAGAGAACATAGACTTTAACATTGCAATAGAGACAATAGATATTAACATTACAATAGAGAACATAGACTTTATTATTGCAATAGAGACAATAGATATTAACATTACAATAGTGAACATGGACTTTATTATTGCAATAGAGACAATAGATATTAACATTACAATAGAGAACATAGCTCGGTACTCTCAGTCCTAACCCTAACCCTAACCCAGTACTCTCAATCCTATCCCTAACGCGATACTCTCTGTCCTAATCCTAACTCTAACCCAGAACTCTCAGTCCTAACCCTCACCCGGTACTCTCAGTCCTAAGCCTAACCCTAACCCGGTACTCTAAGTCTTAGCCCTAACCCTAACCCGGCACACTCAGTCCTAACCCTAACCAGGTATTCTCAGTCCTAACCCTAACCCTAACCCGGTACTCTCAGTCCTAACCCTAACCCTAACCCGGTACTCTCAGTCCTAACCCTAACCCGGTACTCTCAGTCCTAACCTTAACCCTGTTCTTTTAGTCCTAGTCCTAACTCGGTACTCTCAGTCTTAACCCCAACCCGGTACTTTCAGTCCTAGCCCTAACCCAGTGCTCTCAGTCCTAACCCTAACCCGGTTCTTTCAGTCCTAACCATAACCCGGTACTCTCAGTCCTAACCCTAACCCGGTACTCTCAGTCCTAACCCTAACCCTAACCCGGTACTCTCAGTCCTAACCCTAACCCTAACCCTAACCCTAACCCGGTACTCTCAGTCCTAACCCTAACCCGGTTCTTTCAGTCCTAACCCTAACTCGGTACTCTCAGTCTTAACCCTAACCCAGTACTCTCAGTACTAGCCCTAACCCAGTGCTCTCAGTCCTAACCCTAACCCTAACCCGATACTCTCAGTCCTAAGCCTAACCTTAACCCGGTACTCTAAGTCCTAGCCCTAACCCTAACCGAGTACTCTCAGTCCTAACCCGGTACTCTCAGTCCTAACCCTAACCCGGTTCTTTCAGCCCTAACCCTAACTCGGTACTCTCAGTCTTAACCCTAACCCGGTACTCTCAGTCATAGCCCTAACCCTAACCCGGTACTCTCAGTCCTAACCCTAACCCGGTACTCTCAGTCCTAACCCTAACCCGGTTCTTTCAGTCCTAACCCTAACTCGGTACTCTCAGTCTTAACCCTAACACGGTACTCTCAGTCCTAGCCCTAACCCAGTGCTCTCAGTCCTAACCCTAACCCCAACCCGATACTCTCAATCCTATCCCTAACCCGGTAATCTCAGTCACTACGGAGTGTTCAGTTGCAATTGTCAAGACGAGAGAGAACTGGAGCACAGGCTAGGGTTTTTGTTGCGCTAACTGTGAGGTAGTGGCGGATGGAGCTGTTCTGACGAATGGTGGTGTATGCAGAGCAACAAATTATGTGAGAGATATGATCACTGAGAGACATGGTGGTAGACAGAATAGAACCAAGATTCCTACCAGAGGATGTAAACTGTATGTCGGAGCTGCCTATTTGAAATGAGATGGGGACAGCTGAATTAGAGGATGATTTGTGATTGTGAATGAGGAGTGCTTCCATTTTGTCATCGTTAAGTTTCAACTTGCTGTGTGTCATCCATGTCTTGACATTACCTATGGACTCCCCGCAAAGTCTGGACAGCGGAATCGACAACCGAGGGACGAGTATGCTTGTATAGCTGCGTGTCATCTCTGAATGGCTGGCTCTCAACAGCGTGCCTCCCAAGCAAGAGCAGCAATACCAAGCAATAACCAATGAAAACAGCATCACTTCCAGTCACTACACACAATATATATAGTCATGACAACTATGCATCGTTCGATATATGGAATTATTATAATACATTATTACACACCTTCCCGTATTTTACACTCGCGATAGTGTTGAGTTGGCCCAGATAGTAAATAATATTTGATGTCATTTCGAATAGCTATGGCCTCTCCGCCAGTAAGAATGACAATAGTAGATTAATGTAATCTGAACAAATGATTACTATAATCTGAACATACGATTAATATTACCTAAACCAATTAGTGATATAATCTAAACAAATGATTAAAAAATCTGAGCTAATTATTTAACATGATCTAGACAAATAATTAAAAAATCTGAACAAATAATTTTAAAAAATCTGAACAAATGATTTTAAAAATCTGAACAAATGATACAAACTTTAATACTTGACCGGCCAGTTCTTATTGTCTACACGCCTCCCGATAACCTTGACCACTCGGACATGACGTCACGTCATGACCTTGACCCTCCAGGCATTGCCCAGTGATTTCAGGCGTCAAGACTGACCGGTTATTTGGGCGTAGCTCACTGACCAAGGTAATGAGCTGTTAGGTGCGGGGGAGTGGGGTGGCTGGGGGGTGGCTGGGGGGGGGGGGGTCGGGGGGTATAGAAATGTGAGGCCCTTCGCTATTAAATGACAGAGAGCCACAATGATCTAAGAGACAAAGCGTAAGAATTGAAAGTTGGATCACTTTACCATGTTGTGCACTTTAAGGTTGGGGTCATTAACAAATGTTTCGTGGTCCCCAATAGTATGTTCCCCATAATATGTTCCGCATGATATGTCACCATGATATTTTCCATGGTATGTTCCCCATGATATGTTCCTCATGATATGTTCTTCATGATTTGTTCCCTATGATATATTCCACATGGGGTATTCCGCATGGTACGTATCTCCATGATATAATTCGCATGAAATATTCCCCTTGGTATGTTCCCCTTGGTATGTTCCCCTTGGTATGTTCCCATGATATGTTCCCCTTGATATGTTGCCCTTGATATGTTCCCCTTGGTATGTTCTCCTTGGTATGTTCCCCATGATATGTTCCCCATGGTATGTTCCCCTTGGTATGTTCCCCTTGATATGTTCCCCTTGGTATGTTCCCCTTGGTATTTTCCCCTTGGTATGTTCCCCATGATATGTTCTCCATGATATGTTCCCCTTGGTATGTTCCCGTTGGTATGTTCCCCATGATATGTTCTCCATGACATGTTCCCCTTGGTATGTTCCCCTTGGTATGTTTCCCATGATATGTTCTCCATGATATGTTCCCCTTGGTATGTTCCCCTTGTATGTTCCCCTTGGTATGTTCCCCTTGGTATGTTCCCCTTGGTATGTTCCCCTTGGTATGTTCTCCATGATATGTTCCCCTTGGTATGTTCCCCTTGGTATGTTCCCGATGATATGTTCTCCATGATATGTTCCCCTTGGTATATTCCTCTTGGTATATTCCCCATGATATGTTCTCCATGACATGTTCCCCTTGGTATGTTCCCCTTGGTATGTTTCCCATGATATGTTCTCCATGATATGTTCCCCTTGGTATGTTCCCCTTGGTATGTTCCCCTTGGTATGTTCCCATTGATATGTTCCCCTTGGTATGTTCTCCATGATATGTTCCCCTTGGTATGTTCTCCATGATATGTTCCCCTTGATATGTTCTCCATGATATGTTCCCCATGATATGTTCTCCATGATATGTTCCCCATGATATGTTCTCCATGATATGTTCCCTTTTGTATGTTCCCCATGACATAGATATAGCATGGTGTGTTCCCGATGGTACGTTCTTCATGGTATGTTTCCCATGGTATGAAAAACTAAATAATTCAACAAACTTAGTTTATAGTTAGTTAAGTACACACTTTGCATTATTAACAAACAAATAAACAATTTAAAAGTAAAAAGTCTTTTTATCCATGACGAGTTGAAACAAACTAAGGTGAAATTTTAATTTAACTTTCTTAGAGTGCATTACACATAGAAGTGTGTGCAGAAGTGAATTAAAGCACTCCACGTGGTAAAAGAATTCGAATTAAGTGTAGACAATAATTAAATCTCTTGTTTATATTACGAATCTGATGTGACTCGTGAACTGCTTCCTAATGGACTCCTTCCTAATAGACAATTAGCTTTTGAGAGTATATTTCAAATAATTCTAAATGATTGAAGGAAAGTATGGTTCAATAATTAGTTCAATATTGAGAAAATATCATTGCGAATAACTACGCTAAATGATACAATTTTTTTAATACAAAGCAGATGCATTTGGTGCGTAATATTTTCTTGTCGGAAAATGAAATCGTCTCAATTTAAGTAAGGTGTAAAAAATGTTCGGTTTAAAAGTGGTTGGCACATCAGCATTAGTTTAATATAGTTCATGGGTTTGAAATCAAATGTGTGTAGTGACATATCTTGTGGGGGAGGGGTGTAGCAAATATTGGGATTCTTAAATGTGCGTTACTTGAGTATATGTTTGTCAAAACACTTTAGCACTTGGAACGTTCACTGATTGCTGTCGCCAATGTTTGGTGGGCTAGATCTGGTATGTTTTACTTTTAGTAAATTAAAGAAAAAAATGTTTTGTGTACAGACTTTCTTTTAGTAATGCATTTTGAGAAATGTTAAATTGTTTTCTGCCTTTTATTGCGTTTAAGCGCGGGTGATAGAAACATGTTTCATAATATTTTTATTAATATATTTTTTGTGTGTTTTTTTCCTAAAAATTGTAATCTTTCAAATATCTACAAAATAATTATTCACTTTAAAAAAACAACAAAAAAAGCAATACTTAAAAAGCCTAGTTAAAGGGACGTAACTCCTTACCCAGACATAAAACTAAAATGTGGAATTTATTAATGTCAGAGGCAACTTAGAACTTTGTTTGCGTGCCGTAGGTTGATCAAAGTCTAATTACCGTTTGCCCCTTCCGGACCACCCTTCCCCGTGATTCTCCAGCTCTCACCTGAGCTCTCCCCACAAGACAGACGCAATCAACTTGATCAAGGGAGCGAAAGTGTCACGCGTGAATAAAACAACCAACAAAATATGTGACATCTTTAAAAACCGAATGGTTTTGTGAATAGAAAGAAAGTATTTAATAATTAATACAAACCTGATACTTTATGCTTAAAGTGGATTATTTCTTGTGGACAGATTCAAGACCGCTAGTACATAAATCATCTTTCAGATACATTGATAGAGTGCCATTGTTAAATTGTTGGTCTAGTCCAGACAAGTAGTTGGTCTAGTCAAGACAAGTAGTTGGTCTAGTCCAGACAAGTAGTTGGTCTAGTCCAGACAAGTAGTTGGTCTAGTCCAGACAAGTAGTTGGTCTAGTCCAGACAAGTAGTTGGTCTAGTCCAGACAAGTAGTTGGTCTAGTCCAGAGTCTTACACACAGAGTCGTGTGTCATTACCCTTCATTATCTTTAATACTAAGACTTTGTGTTGTCTATTCTGAAGGCAAAGTCTAATATGATAAGCACTCAGGATTATGTGGATTGTCATTTGATTATTTATGAATTTTCCCAAATATTGCTAACTATTGTTGAACTAGAAGCTTTGTTAGACGCCGGTCCGGGTATTTTAATAAGTTGTTATTGGTGGGTCCGAGTGCTAAAAGAAAAAGTTAGCATTTCATTTTCAACAATAGACCTACAGCAAGTCCTACACCCTACCTGCCGGCCATATAACAATAGTCTTACAGTCCTACACCCTGCATTCAGGCTTTTAAATTAGATCTACAGATAGTCCCACACCCTACCTGCCAGTCCTATGCTTTACCTGCCGGCCTTTTAACAATAGACCTAAAGACAGTCCTGCACACTACCTGTCGCGCTTTAAACAATAGACCTACAGACAGCCCTACTCCATACCTGCCGACCTTAAACAATAGACCTACAAACAGACCTGCATTCCACCAGTTGGCCTTAAAATAATACGCCAACAGACCTTCTTACACCCTACCTGCAGGCCTTTAACCAATAGACCTACAGACAGCCTTACACCCTACCTGCAGGCCTTTAAACAATAGACCTACAGACAGCATTACACCCTACCTGCAGGCCTTTAAACAATAGACCTACAGACAGCCTTACACCCTACCTGCCGGCCTTTAAACAATAGACCTACAGACAGCCTTACACCCTACCTGCCGGCCTTTAAACAATAGACCTACAGACAGCCTTACACCCTACCTGCAGGCCTTTAAACAATAGACCTACAGACAGCCTTACACCCTACCTGCAGGCCTTTAAACAATAGACCTACAGACAGCCTTACACCCTACCTGCAGGCCTTTAAACAATATACCTACAGACAGCCTTACACCCTACCTGCAGGCCTTTAAACAATAGACCTACAGACAGCCTTACACCCTACCTGCAGGCCTTTAAACAATAGACCTACAGACAGCCTTACACCCTACCTGCCGGCCTTTAAACAATAGACCTACAGACAGCCTTACACCCTACCTGCCGGCCTTTAAACAATAGACCTACAGACAGCCTTACACCCTACCTGCAGGCCTTTAAACAATAGACCTACAGACAGCCTTACACCCTACCTGCAGGCCTTTAAACAATAGACCTACAGACAGCCTTACACC
>CAXITT010000774.1:28946-39463 GCA_964033795.1 Lymnaea stagnalis
GGGGGTCTGAGATTTGTGCCAGATTGTGAAAGGGGGGGGGGATAAAAAATTGTCCAAAAATAGCGTGACATACTTTACAGAAGGTCCCCTTTATTGTAATAACCTACAGATAACTTGCTTTACTGTAATGGCCAACAGATAGCCCGGCAGATAACAATAATGATCACATTATCATTCTAACCAAACATCCGACAGGCTCGTGGGTAAAACACATCGTCTTCCTCTCTTATCTTTTATTCATCGACGCAAACAAGATACAAAAAAAAAAAAAAATGTGGGTCTTTTAAAGTGCGCCATGTTACGTCATGACCCCTACCGTTGCCAGCTCCTGTCGGTAAAACCATTAGCCGCCCTGCCAGATTGGAAAATGTGTTTCTTTGTTGATATTGGTGTCAGAGTGTTGAGATTCTGGGTTCAAAGGGAAAAAGGGAATTCGATGTAACAAAACAGGAAGTGACTTATCGTACAGTCGAATTGTTGATTCTCTCAACGTCTGTCTTGCTACTGAGAATATGGATCATAAACTGCGACATTCTGGCACATCTCATGCCATTTGTGGATGTGTCTGTGGGTGTGTCTGTGTGTCGTCATGAGGGTGTGGTTTTTTTTGGTGGGTATTTTTTCTTCTAGGTGTGTGGCTGTGGGTTTGTACATCTGGGTGGGTAGCGGCGAGTGTGTGGCTGTGGGGTGTGTACATCTGGGTGGGTAGCGGCGAGTGTGTGGCTGTGGGGGTGTACATCTGGGTGAGTAGCGGCGAGTGTGTGGCTGTGGGGGGTGTACATCTGGGGGAGTAGCGGCGAGTGTGTGGCGGTGGGGGTGTACNGTGTGGCTGTGGGCGTGTACATCTGGGTGGGTAGCAGCGAGTGTGTGGCTGTGGGTGTGTACATGTGGGTGGGTAGCGGCGAGTGTGTGGCTGTGGGGGTGTACATTTGGTGGGTAGCCGCGAGTGTGTGGCTGTGGGTGTGTACATCTGGGTGGGTAGCGGCGTGTGTGTGGCTGTGGGGGTGTAGATGTGTTTGTGTGGCACTGCGTGTGTCGACGTGCTTCTGGGGGGGGGGGATGTCCCGGTGTATCTGTGGGTCTGTTGCCGTGGGTGTGTGGATGTGGATGTGTGGATGTGGGGCGTGTGGTTGTGTGGGTGTAGATGACAGTGGAAGGGAGGATGAGATACGACGCACTCTGTTCGGTGTGAGCACTCTGTGAGTGTCGGCTGCTACGAATCATTAGTGCTGGGACTTAATCGGGGAAATGTGTTGAAACATTTCTCGCTGCTTGAGTGCTGGCCGAAGATGAAAGAGGAGAGGAGGAATGCATGGAGGCCACTGTGAGGTGATGAGCCCGTAGTTCTTTATATCTCTCTCTCTCTCTCTCTCACACACACACACCCACACACATACGCCCACATATACACTTAAGGGATGTTGGTTGTTGGCATCCCGAAGAATCATTAAATTAAATCAATATGTCTCAAGAGCAGCAATTTTTATTTTCTGCATTGAATTTCAATGTCAGTCTATTCCGTTCCCGAGTTTCTCTCTCCCAAAATCTCTTCTACCTCCTTTTTTCCCTAAGATCTCTTTATCTCATCTTTCTCCCAAATCTCTTTTCCTTCTCCAAAATTTCTTTCTCCCGAATCTATCTTAACTCTTATTTCTCACAAATCTATTTCTCACTTCTTCCTCCCAAATCAATTTCTCTCTTCTTTCTCCCAAATATCTCTTCTTTCTGTCAAATCTCTCTCTCTCTCTTCTTTCTCCTACATATATTACACTCTTCTTTCTCCTATATTTATTTCTTCTTTATCCCCAAACTATTTCTCTACTCTTATTCCCAAATCTCTTCCTTGCTTCTTGCCCTCTATCTATTTTGGTCTATCTATAAATCTATTAATATATATTTTATTATATACATAATTTCTCTCTCTCTCTGATTGCTTTTTTTGTTGGACTGCAGTCTTAAATTAAAAATGCAGGAATCTTCTCACCACATTTAGTCACGTGATAAAAACACATAGCAACAATGAGCACAACCTACAATCGTCTATGAGCACAACCTACAATCATCTATGAGCACAACCTACAATCGTCTATGAGCACAACCTACAATCGTCTATGAGCACAACCTACAATCGTCTATGAGCACAACCTACAAACGTCTATGAGCACAACCTACAATCGTCTATGAGCACAACCTACAATCGTCTATGAGCACAACCTACAATCGTCTATGAGCACAACCTACAAATGCCTATTAGAAAAAACTACATTTGTCTATGATCAAAACCTACAATAGTCTATAAGCAAAACCTACAATTGCCTATGAGCAAAACCTACAATTGTCTATGAGCAAAACCTACAATCGTCTATGAGCAAAACCTACAATTGTCTATAAGCAAAACCTACAATTGTATATGAGAAAAACCTACNCACAACCTACAATCGTCTATGAGCACAACCTACAATCGTCTATGAGCACAACCTACAATCGTCTATGAGCACAACCTACAATCGTCTATGAGCACAACCTACAATCGTCTATGAGCACAACCTACAAACGTCTATGAGCACAACCTACAAACGTCTATGAGCACAACCTACAAACGTCTATGAGCACAACCTACAAACGTCTATGAGCACAACCTACAAACGTCTATGAGCACAACCTACAATCGTCTATGAGCACAACCTACAAATGCCTATTAGAAAAAACTACATTTGTCTATGATCAAAACCTACAATAGTCTATAAGCAAAACCTACAATTGCCTATGAGCAAAACCTACAATTGTCTATGAGCAAAACCTACAATCGTCTATGAGCAAAACCTACAATTGTCTATAAGCAAAACCTACAATTGTATATGAGAAAAACCTACAATTGTCTATTAGAAAAACCTACATTTGTCTATGATCAAAACCTACAATAGTCTACAACTTATAGTATAAGCAAAACCTACAACTGTCTATGAGCACAACCTACCATTGTCAATGTGTACAACCTACCATTTTCAAATTGTACAGCCTACCATTTTAAATGTTTTCAAACTGCCATTTTCAATGTGCACAACCTACCATTGTCCATGAGCACAACCTACCAATGTATTGGTGAGCTGGAGGTCACATTCCTGTATTTCCCCCCCTACAGACCGCATCAAAGGGAGCTCATCAGCCTCCATTATTTGTACAGTGGCGTCCATCCGTTGCCTGCCCCTTGCACGCCCGACCGTGTTGGGGTCTTCGATTGGTTTGGCCAGCCCTGGGCGCCGCTTTATTTGGCACCTGCATGAACGCCAAACACCACCAGTGGGCAACAAGACACGAAGACGTGAGGAGCACATCGTTTGAGACAGTGGCAGACGATCGCGGGGAAAAAAGTCAAAAGAGATTGTGGAAAAAGATGACGTAGAGAAAGTAGAAATAGAATGCGGAAATGGGGAAATGAAAAGAAGATGCGAGAAGATGAAGCTCTTTAGAGGCACATATCTTTACGGGAGTATGTGAAATGAGTATGTTTGTTGATGTTTTTTATTATTTTTTTTTATTTTTCAAGATGAGAGAGATGGTTTATGTTTCACTAGTATTATCACATGCCAAAATGAACATGTTTTCGAACTGAATGAACAAAACATGCAGAAATGTGTTACGAGTTTTAAAGGGAGCGCAATAGAAATTTCTAAAAATAAACGCTGTCCAATAACTTGTATCTAGTTCTAATACTTAATGCAATATTTGTTCAAGAACGCCTTTAAAATGATGGGCGCAACATCATAATTTGAAAGTATAAAGCTGCCCGATAGTCTTTCTTGACCTTCTTTGAGTTAGTTCCAGACAGACATACGATGTTTGCATAATTATAATCATACCACGAAGTAGCGTTAAAAGAAAGAAATTTGACAGAAAGAATAAAAGAACGAATTTATTTTAAAAACCAAACGGACCAACAGACAGACTGGCAGGCAGGCTGGGCTATTGACTGACGAATCGACGCACTGACTGACTGAAAGACGGACGGACATGTTCGGCTTGCATGTTTTGTCTCCTGGGCTTAAGTACATGAACCGATTACGCTTGAGTCGAAATTCAAATCTATTCCCAGTTTAAACACACATACACACTAACACACAGGCAAACAAGTGCACATGTGTCAGCAACTACACTCACACACGCGAAAGGTCAGCGCCTGAATGACCTTGGCAGTGCAAAAGTCACTTCGGACTTCAACAAACACCAGGCAATAAATAATCCATTACCTACGTTTCATCTCCCTAATGTTTTCCCTCCCTAACGTTTTCCCTCCCTAACGTTTTCCCTCCCTAACGTTTTCCCTCCCTAACGTTTTCCCTCCCTAACGTTTTCCCTCCCTAACGTTTTCCCTCCCTAACGTTTAATCCGTCTTTGATCCGCTGGACTAGGACTGGGGGTGGGGTCCCTTCAATCTAGGAAACACTAAACACGACTGGCTGTCAAAGGTCATTAACTAGTTGATGACCCCCCCCACCCCTCCCTTTAACCCACCACCCCAGAAATTACCATTACTTGGAACACACACTTACAAAAATCAAACATTCGCCCCTGATGGCACGGATTGTTCTAAAGTAGGGGTGGCCAACCCACGGCCTGCGGGCCACACTCGGCCCGTCGCATTAAATAGTGTGTCCCTCAGGCTGTTTCGCGAATGAACTTATTTCTTCATTCAATTAGCGATTCTTTCACTGTGCATACACACACACCTTAAAAACACTCATAATGCAATTTTGTGTGGACGGTATGTGTCATTTCGGTGTACTGGCAAATGTTTAACAAATAAGATTCACATTTTTTTATCTCAAATCTTAATTAATAATTTCAAAACATATTACTATTAAAGTACTACTAGAAACAAAGGATGAATATAAACACTAATATGTAAAGGAAACCTAAATCTCCTCTGGCATTTCTTCTGTTGTTCCCCTGTTCAGTGTAGAATGATACAAGATTGAATTCATGTATGCACCAAAATACATTTTGAATTTATCCCACACAAGGGGGGGGGGGAAGACTCTTCATAATACTCCCCCCAAAGTAGCTCAGGAGACTTCGATGGGTGTCCTCCGTTTCTGAAAACCCCCCCCCCCCCCAAACCTTCGTTAGTCAAAGTGGCAATGATTGGCACCCTTCTATCTAATATACACAGTATATGAATATATATTAGAATTGAATTTCGCGTATCTTTTTTAAGTTTTAAGACATGCGGCCCGCGGAAGAGTTGACTCACGATCAAAGTGGACCGGGAAACCATTTGTGTGTGGCCGCCCACCGTTCTAACGTTTCGTTTACGGAAAATGTTTGGCCTTTTATTTTTAGGTTTTCTCATTTTTAAGACAAAAATAAATCTTTTAACGCGATGAGCATGGCGGCCAACGGTGTAGAGAGCTCAGAAGATCACAAAAGGGCCGTCCACAAACGTAGCAAGGGCTCTCTCTCTCTCCCTGGAGTTTGAGTGATTTCTTAAATGGACACAGCGCTTAAACAAAAAAAAATCAATTTCATCACGGCGTTGACGACTAACGGGAACGGCAGCAGACGGCAGTTTTTAGACATCTTAAGCCCCCCCCCTCCTCCCCCCCCCCCGGACACCACCACCCATATCCTTGTTGTCTTTTTTCCTAAATTTTTCCATGATGATGGGCAAGGCGGGGTGGGAGTGGAGGGGGTGTGGTCATTTGCCTTCCACTGTTTCGCTGTTATGCCCAAAACATCAAATAAATGTTGATACATATAAAGCAAATGATGCCCCCCCTCTCTCTCCCCCACGCCACGGAAAACGCCTCAATTCAGGCGCCCCCTTTACAAAAGGAAAAAAAAAGCCTAAATATAACTCACATGTTTGAAGGAATCAGGACTTTTTTTCCACCGTCTGATAACGACACTGGAGGGCGGAGCTCTCTACGTCCCCAACTCCTCAAATCATCCCCTCCCCCTTGCTGTAGTAACCATTTTCGACACGTTACATCTTCGACGTTCGGCATAGTTATCGTATTAATGTAATGGTGTCCCTCAATCTGTTCTAAACCCCTCCAAAATGTCCTTCTTGTTCGGCCACTGACTACAAATAAAATTTAAAAAAAATTCAAAATCAAAATGGCGCATCCTTCACTTCCTCCCCAAGGGAGCTCACTCTTCATTGCCCCAACTCACGCACGGCGGGGTCTGGCTGAAAGGTTTTCCTTGTTCCAGAACAAAAAAAAAAAATAATTAAATCATATGAATTCGCTCGCTTTTAGTGTTAGTGAAATTCAAACCTCTATATGAATTCATTTAGTATTTCCTTCTTTTTTTTTTTTTATTGTTTGTGAATTCAACCGAAAACGTATTTACCCCAAGGGAGCTCACTCTTCATTGCCCCAACTCACGCACGGCGGGGTCTGGCTGAAAGGTTTTCCTTTTTCCAGAACAAAAAAAAAAAATAATTAAATCATATGAATTCGCTCGCTTTTAGTGTTAGTGAAATTCAAACCTCTATATGAATTCATTTAGTATTTCCTTCTTTTTTTTTTTTTAGTGTTTGTGAATTCAACCGAAAACGTATTTCTCATATGTATTAATCTGTTTGTCTTTTTGTGTTTGTGAATAAGTGTAATGTCTTACGACAACCTATAAAAGCGTGCGATTCTAAAACGCTTTAGCACTGGCGAACTCCTACGGCTGCCAAAAGTCTTGAGACAAGAGTCTTAGAGTGACCGTCAGTAGATTTGATTGCATAGAAATAGTGAGGAAAGAGATTTCAGGACATCTCTCCTTTTTAACAAAAAAAAAATAACAGCCCAAAATCTGCCCGCTCATTTCGAGTTCGCCGCCATCCAACCACTCGTTACGCCTTAGATAATTTAATGTGTATTCCCCGTGTTTTATGGTTCTCGTGAGTGAGGGTGGGAGAGGGGGGGCGGTAAAGTCAAGAACCGCTCCAGGCGCTACAACCTCCGGCTGGTGGCAGTGGAAGAACCCGTATAGAACCAGGTACGCCAACCCTTGTATCACTTTACTGAATTGGATCAATTAGATGAGCTTTTCAGGGATCATCCTATGGCAACTTTTATTTTTCATATGTGGTTTATATATATAAATATATATATACATATATATATATATAAATATATATATATATATATATATATATGTATATATTTTTATATATATATTGCCCAATCGCAGCCAAACAAGATAACAATGTTACTAGACCAGGTGAAGGTATAAAATGTGGACATTTACCTGGATAAATAGACAGCCAATAATCTCTATAGATCGCACAAAAATTGGATTATGGGAAGGGTCGTGCGCAGTCAATAAAGCTAGAGGGACAGATGATCGACAACAAATTCATTTTCCTTACTTGAGGTAACGAAATATTAGGGGGGGGGGGGACACGCTTACACTTACATGAACGCACAAAAATTGGATTATGGGAAGGGTCGTGCGCAGTCAATAAAGCTAGAGGGACAGATGATCGACAACAAATTCATTTTCCTTACTTGAGGTAAAGAAATATTAGGGGGGGGGGGACACGCTTACACTTACATGATCGAGGTAATGAGGTGATTCTGTTAGGGAATAAATTGTTGGAAGGTTTGGAGTCTTCAGTAGATGGATGACTGGATGGATGGGTGGGTGGATGGATGGGTGGATGGATGGGTGGATGGATGGGTGGATGGATGGATGGATTAGGAGGTGTCGTTTCACGAATGTATGGAATGATGAATTGATATATGTATATATCTCTATTGCTATGTTGATGAGTTGATGCATGGGCCAAGTGTTGAGACCAACTGATGGCCAGGTGGATCCCTCTGAGGATTTTCAGGTGTGCTTTTTGTTTTATCTCGAGTGCATTTCTTTCGGAACGACGCCCCGGTATTTTAATGGTTGTTGAGATGTTACCTCGTGATTACTTCTCAGTGCCCTACTTAACAACAACAGAGATGAAGCAGGGCACCAGCACAATAAAAGAGACTGTGTTGGTGCCTTACTTCATCTCTGCTGGTGTTGTGTTGTTGACCTACTTCATCGCTATTATGTTTGGGTTGGTGCCCTGATTCATCTCTGTTGGTGTTGTGTTGGTGCCCTACTTAATCTCTGTTGTTGTTGTGTTGGTGCCCTACTTCATCTTTGTCGTTGGTTTAGTTTTTCTTCATCTCGGCTCCTGTATCGGTGCCTTGCTTCATTTCTGTTATATCTGGGTTGGTGCCCTACTTCATCGCTGTTGGTGTTGTGTTGTAGACCTACTTCATCGCTATTATGTTTGGGTTAGTGTTCTACTTCATCTCTGTTGTTGTTGTGTTGGTACCCTACTTCCTCTCTGTTGCTGGATTCTTGCCCCACTTTATCGCTGCCGGTATTGGTTTGAGTCACTTGAAAGTAACCCTCCTACATCTGCCTAATCTCATCACAACTGCAACTAACCTCGTAAAAATTGCATCAATCTCATGAAAGCCTTATATAATCCAATAAGGCCGGCACTCGAACGCCCAGTGAGTGGCGACATGGGGCCCAGTACCTGTCATTGGGGAGCCACTCGCCAGAAGCGAATGCTAACCATTTGCGTAAACGTCGAGATGGCCCTTTAGGGAGAAGGCCCATTTTTTATGGAAGGCGTTTTCGGGGAGGAGGGGGAGGAAGGGAAGGGGCGGGGGGGGGGACTCTATACGTTGTTTTATTTTGTGTAGCGTTTTTTCCGGGTTTTTTTCCCTGGGGTGGGGGCTGATGGAGGGGTGGTTGGGGTGTGTTTCTGGCGCCTTGAACTCGCAGAGATAGAAATCAATGGAGCTGAGCAATTCGCCCTGACGACAGGAAGTGCAGACTGCTATGTATGTATGTTTGTGTGTGTGTCTGTGGGGTGGGGGGTGCATAATGGCTGCAACCTCAGTCTCTTTATGTTATGCTAATATATTTATTTTGAACTTTTTTTTTCAAGCGTAAACGTGTGTATTTAAAAGAAATAGTCCTTAAATGTGGATAGTCTCAAACCGAATGGATTATGAAAGTCTCTAAAAATGCTTTAATATCTCATATTGGTCACATGATATAACCACACATGTCAGCTGATTAAAACTATATTTAGCGAGGTTAGGGCCATAGGAACATGTTTTAAGAAGAGTGTTTCATGATTTATATATAGCGTGGCGAATTTTATTTTTCATTCACCTCAACTGTGGCTATTTTTGGAAAAGAAAAAATAAGGGGTTGCCCTCCCGGGTCTAGGAATGATTATTCAATAAAGATCATATGTTTCAAAACGTCCAGACGCCAAGTAAATAACACCCAACACAGTGTTCTCATGTCATGATCAAAGCCGCCATCTTACCACCTCGTGCACAGGAAAGACGTTCATTTATGTGCACCACGTAAAGACTTCCATTAAACGTTCCGGAACGACCTTATAGCCATAGGGCAAAAAAAATTGTATAGCTCATATAAGGCAAAATGTCTCCTTATTTAAACATCTCCCGTGGTCAGAAATGCGTTCCTACCAACCTGCACGATCTCAGGAACACATACATGCAAAAAAACAAAAAAAAACATTTCACAAATCCTTCATAATGACCGATATCTCCCCACATACGACACGCTACATCAAATTACTGTGATAAGAATTTTCACTAATTTATTGGCAGCCTCGTTGCGTTTGTAAAGGATTTTTCCTTTCATGACCCACGATTGTGCACCAGAAATGCTCACAGAGCGTGCTGAGCTTGTGGCACTAATGTCAATGCCATTCCTTTGTTGACACACTCGTCTATTGTGTAGTGTTTGGTGTCGGGCGAACTATTGAAGTAGCAAGGAACCACATTTTTTCAAAAGACACATTTCTGACATCTGGAAATACAGGACAAATCTGGTCGTCCTTGACCTCAATGATTCACGTATGATCTGGCCTTTGTTGTTGTTTTTTTTTCTATTTAATAACCTTAGAAACTATAACTGTTGACTGTTAATACAGCAGATGGCTACTATGACATAATAATGACTCATTTGTGAAGTATATGTTTGTTATTTGTCTAGGATGGACTCATTGAAAGAGTCTATCCATGCTGTTCCCCAACTAAGGCGTTCACAAAATGTTAAGATTGATCAATCAGACAGCAGACCCATGCTGTTCCCCAACTAAGGCGTTCACAAAATGCTATCAAAGTCATTAGTTGTAACAAGCTGTAATGCAGAAATGAAGAGAGATGGCGATATGTTGAAAAATTACGTCACAAACGATACGCTAATTAGGCGCTTTTATTTTATTCGCGCAATCTCATTAGTGCCACAAACCCTTACACCCACCCCCCACACACACCATGTGACGTCATCTGGTCGGATTCCAAGAAATGTTGAGACTTGATATAACCAGACCCTTCCGTCCGTCTGCTTCTCGTTATGATGGCGAGACCTGGAACTGCTAATTTTATTAGTGCTGACAAGGGGGATAACTCTATTGCTGCCAAGGGTGATTAGTCGTGTGTTCGCGTCCCCCCCCCTCCCCCCCCCCCCGTTTTTTT
>CAXITT010000774.1:46479-83198 GCA_964033795.1 Lymnaea stagnalis
AAAAAAAAAAAAAAAAAAAGGGAGAAGGAAAAAAAAGCACGTGGTCTGGCTATCGTTACAGCGCTTTGGCTTGCCGCTAATGCCAAGTTGGATGCGGGGCGGTGGTAGCAGCCAATTTTAATTTTGTACAAGTAGGCCTAACAAGGCGATACGCATTTTAAAAATAACATCTTGTAAATTCAAATTTAAGGTTAGATTAATGAACGTAAAGTTAAATTAGTTTAAGGATGGGTTCATAAAATTGTAATAATAATTTATTTTTTTTTTTTTTTTTTTGAAAAACCGACGATATTTATTTAATCAGAGTGACGTTCGATCATTTAAGTAATCACTTGAAAATGCTGCTAATTGCTAATGAACATCATCAAAACAAATATTTGTACGTCACAAAATCATAGACTACTAACAATAGCCCGCACTAAATGACTGGAAAATAATATTAAGTAAGCATTATATATTATTATAAGTCGTAAAGTTAATTTAAACTACATTTTCCTTTTGTAGCTCTTCTGTAAAGTTCTAAAATTCCTGACATGCTTGCAAAGGAAATTTTGAGAGATGTTACCCATAAAAAAAATAATTAAAAAACTGGCCGCGGCTTTCTTAAATTGCTGATTTTAATTTCAGCTGACCAAAATTCACATATAGCCACGAACTAAGAGGCAACTCTTTTTATTATCAGTCATAATTTACCGTAGTTTTAATTCATTTTGCTTTCCACAAATTTAACTTATTTACAAAAATGTTAACTCATTTAGATCTACACAAATTTAACAAATGCACACAAATAAATTAAGATTTACAACGAAAGAGTAAATTAGTGACTTCAAAAATCATTTGCTTTCAATTAGTTGTTCTTTTACCAGAAAGTTTTTGGTGACAAAAATCAAAGTGCCCTGGCCCTGGCATAGGCCTACGGTCCTGGCACATGCCTACATGTACACGCTACTTTAAGAGCAACAAATTCAATTTTCTTTATTTTATTTCCTACATGTTTGGAAAAATTTACATGTGATCGATTATCGGTTAGGCCGAGCAGTGTGTGCATCTGTAAATATGCAATTTTTCACTTGGCGTCACCCCTGAGATGGTGCCACCCTAAGCCATCCACACCCCGGCAACCTCCTAGCTACGCCACTGATTCCATTAGCCGTACGGCTTTCTTTCCATGGCTCGCCTAATTTTGGCAAGCTTATTGTATGACATACCACTAAAATAAACTACCACAAATAACATCCGAATAGCATTGGTCTAATGGGACCCGGGTGCGAATGGCGGCACTGCGTGTCTGGGGCTATTTGGACTAAATGCTATTCGGGTGTCATTTGTGGTGGTTTATTTCAGTTGAACTGAAGAATTAAGTGTACAAACATATAGTCCATTCAATGCATGGGCGCCCGCAGAAAACTTTCTAGGGGTGGGGAGGGGGCAAAAAAATCGATTAACTTTCCAGGGGGGGGGATGCACAAATGTGTTAGTAATGTTTTAATGTAGTTTTAATTTACTGTAGCGTATTTGTATGGTGGACGAATGGACAGGACATCAGCTTAGTTACTTTCTTTTTATTTTCTCTTTACTTTAATACATTTTTTGTCTATTTTTGTCTAAAAAAATTGTATCCTCTCAATCCAGGCGGGGGGGGGGGGTCCTTGCTCCCCCCCCCCTCCGGGCGCCCCTGATTCAATTATATTTCATTTGATACCCCATTTATTCTTACAAACCCAACAATAATATTTTAAAAAGTTTTTTTAATCCCAACCTCTCACTTCTAGTACCAGGGTACGAATAGGCGCAGCCTACTCATTTATATTATACATATTTTACAAGAGAATACAACACGACAAATTAAATTTCTCTATAAGTCTAGGATTTAAATTGAGAATATTTGGCTGTTTTCCAAGCCATTGTTAAAACCTCCTTCTTATCTAATGTAAAGTTGTAAAAACAACAACAGTCCATTTCGAAATTGGAGAGCACCTGCAGGATTGCAGAAAGGGTCTACACGCTCATCTTGTCCTGTTTTTTTTTCGTCCGCCCATGGAATGTTCACGAGCGAAAAGATTCTTTCAGCATTACCATGGTGGCCAGGGATCACAGACACATATTGGCACACAGCTGGCCAAAATATTACTTGAAGCTATTTTATAAATTAGGAAGTTTTAGTGATTTGAAAATGTTTTTGGTTTTAGAAACGGGACATGTAGGCGTCCCGAGAGACATTTTCGGGACACCGGGTACGTTCGTGAAAAAAACGGGACGTTTTGTCAGCTTATATTACACCCAAAATATAATAAAAATATATCTAGGGGTAGCATTTTCGGCCAACTGCACTTTTTGTTCGAGGCGCCACTAATCCTAGTTAACCAAAAGTTTACAAGATGCTGTAATATATTTGCCGCGTGTTGGGATAGACGCCTTACAAGCAATGTTCCCTTCAAGCTGCGCGCGGCCGCGCAGCCATCTAACAGTTGCCACGCAGCAGTTTTGAGTCAAAGCAGGGCAAATTTTGATAAAGATAATTCGAATAGATACATTGCACTCTGCAACCGTAATTATACAGTTTTTATAACATATAGGCGACATGAACACTATCAAATAAAATATACAAGTATGCTGGAAGA
The DNA here is from genome assembly GCA_964033795.1 of Lymnaea stagnalis. NCBI lineage: Eukaryota > Metazoa > Mollusca > Gastropoda > Lymnaeidae > Lymnaea > Lymnaea stagnalis. Next base: position 49,101 of record CAXITT010000774.1, read on the forward strand.
GTTGAATTTACATATGCTTATGGGAATTAAATCATACCAGAATGATGGGCATCAGATCAACCTTGACGATGTTGTTTGAAGATGGATCTCATTGAAAGACAGACGCCAGAGTGCCTCAAGAAATGAGAAGTGGGTGTGTTGGCATTTAGTTGCTTAACCCAATCAACAATGATGGGATAAATAAATAAAAATTAAATATATATATATTTTTTTTAAAAATTGATCTGTTGTGACATTTCTGATTATAATTATGTAGTTATAGTTCCTTTAATTTCATCATAAAAGTTGTTTCATTGGAGTTAATTTATGTAATTTCCGTGTGTGTTTGTGCGATGTAAAATTTTGCATTTAAAAAAATGGTGCAGCCAAACTTAGAGGGAACATTGCTTGCAAGCTGCTGTAGTAAAATTTCCGCCAATGGATGAGAACTTTTGTAACTTAGCCTCGGGACGCCTCAGGGCGATGTTGAATGTGTTTAGCTGGTTGCAGTCCGTGAAATGCGTAAATCTTTTCTGTGGAATAAATCAGTGGTTTTTTCAGGTCGCATAACACGTTCCATGATAAAACAGAACAATGCAAGAAAATAATGGGGGAAAAGCTGAACAATGAAATGGCATAACGGTGACGAAACAGGACAATAAAAGAACAGAACGGTGAAGAAATAGGACAATGAAAGAAAATAACGGTGACGAAACAGGACAACGGAAGAACAGAATGGTGACGAAACAGGTCAACGAAAGAACAGAACGGTGACAAAACAGAACTATGTCAAAAAAAGATCATGCTCAGTAAAACGCTTCTTACGATTCTTCTGTACTTTGAAAAGCGTGTATGTCTGCTGATCAAGTTGCTTTTCCATACATAGAAGTAAAATGGTGCTACTTTCACATTTTCTAGTTTGATTAGAAAGATCAAGAGAGTTGACTCAAAGGAAGTGTACGAGTCTGATATTGAGATGAAGTTGAAACCGAAGTCACTTCCCACTCTCTCCTTTGTGCCAATACCAAATATCTTTGGCCAACCACCTGCCACACAAACCAAAGAAGCTCTCACATATTTCTTCTCAACTTACATCGTAAGAGTTGCACGAAGGTCACCTCTCTTTCCAATTAGAATTAGAATATGGAATCATTTTGCTGCTGCGGCAGAGAGATCTCCAAAGACTACAAATAGTTGTGAAGGTTTTTACAACGCCTTAAACTCTTTGTTTCATTGAAGTCACCCAAGCATTTGGAACCTTATATTTAGATGGATTATGACGAGATGTTGCACAACAGCGATTATTAGGTAACCTAGACGTCAGAAAAAGGAGGGACGAGACCCTTAGTTACCTAGTGCAGGAATATCAAAATCAAGATGATAAAATGAGTTTTTATGTTGAGTGGCCAACCTGCAGTGATTAAAAATAGTATACATTTTTTTTCTTATTTTATATAGACAGTTCATTAATGCATCTATATGACCAATATAAATTTTTCATTCCACCGTTCTGTCTTGTCTGTATTCTGTTATGTGCTTTTTAGTCCGGTTACCACTACGTAGACATTGAAATTCGGTTAAAAGACATATAGTCACAGAATGGAACATAAACCTGGCTATTGAATTGCATTGTGGGATTCTCACACACTTACCGTCCGCCATTTTCGTTGCGTTCAGTGTATGTTTGTGGTGTCTTGTGCGTCCTTTGTTTACACGTGGAAGATAGGTAGGTCAGTGTAAATAATGCAAAAAGTACAATTTCAACCGATATTCACATGGGTCAAAATTCGTAACTGAAATTTTTTAAACAGGTTCATTGAATAAATTGGTAAAACTAGGCAGGCCTCGCAGTCATGTCGCATGTCATGCGCGTTAGCGAAGTTCAACGCGAGGCGCTTTAGTGTGGTTGGTGGTTCGACCTTTATTTGTATGAGTTTGTCAGAAGAGATCTAGGTCTACTAAGATCTAATGAATGTATTTGAATTGTTTGACCCTGCAAGCTGTAGGGGTTTCATTTGAATTATAGCAAATAATTTTTAAAGCGGGCTGCATGTCTCGACCGCCATCACGATGACGTCACACCCATTACAATGTATCATGGCCGTTTACACGGATAATACACTGGGTGCTTGAGTAACTAAAATTACTATTGTGGCTATTACTCAGTCTGCAAGTTGTTGTATCATGATTGGTTCCCATTCTGGCATCCCTGAACTTAATCCCCATAACTGTAATCCAAAACAACTGGCAAAAGTTTTAATAAGCTTTTAATCACCTCCAGGAATTTGATTTTCAGACAGGGGTCCTGATCATGATGAGTTGAGTAGGAAATCATACTTTTCCTTAGCCTTAATTTAGTACCTCAGAATCCTGACATTTATTTATTAGAGCACAAACAACTCACTTTCTATGTCAACCAAATAAACATGCACAGAAAATAAAAATGTGGGGTAAATGTTGAAATGTATTTTTGGCTAAAATAAGGTTCTCCCCTCTCAGAAATTATATTGAAATGTCGTTAAATTGCGAGATTATTAAAATGAACAGCATATTATGGGTACTTCGTTTTTAACCAATAAAAATTTTGCACTTTTAAGCATGTGCACATTCTTTTTCTGACGTACATCTTGGGGCATCCTTTGACCCTTGTAAGTTGAATTTTAATAACAACTGAAGGGAAATTTCATTTTAACTGTATTGTCCCATAGGTACTTTGATCAGAAAATTAAAACTTTTTGTAACAATAAACCAATGGCATAGTTGAATAGAGCTAATTTTTAACAGAATTATAACACCAAAATCATATTTTTAGCTGTTGTAGTTTTAAAGTTATGAATTTTTAAAGTACGACATCGTTTGTCCTTTTTTAACATGGACTGCACCTCCACATTCTGTCACCCAATTCCGCTGTTCGCGTCACGAGCTATATAACTCTTGTTTTAATGATAATTTTATCCGGCTTGTATTTTCAGATCTAATTCTGTATTAACAAATAATTTTAATAAGTTATACAATTATATATAAATTACTGTTTATCTAACTATGCACTATGTATAACAATAAATTTAAAATAATATATGGCTTTTCTGTTTACCAAATCTACAGCGTCCATTATACTGGTATATGCTACATAGTCTATATAAGGCAATGCACCCCCTAAAATATTGTATTGTATACTTATTTTGAACTTTCAACTTTGGCACATGACTAATTAACTAACGCTTTTCTTGACCAATGGTGTTCATAGTTTTTGCACACGGCAAACTCTTATGAATGAAATTTGAGGTAGTACTACGGCATAGCATTATGCAAATGGCTGTGAATGGTTTCTACTTTTAATATGAAAGACCTACTTTTAATATTTAGACCAAATTTTTTAATGCGAAGATGCCTGATATTGACATACGATTTTCCTCACTTTAAATTGAGATAAAGAACTAATTAACTCAATGGGAATGTAGTTCAACATTTCTCCTAACGTTAATGGGCGGAATCAAACCTTAATTATGGGCCAAAAGGACTACTAATTTATTCAAATTAACATGCACATGAAAAAATTTAAAACTTGGATCCTATTGCGCCCACCCCCATTTCCGATACAAATTTACTAGGTGTGTCCTTTGCTTCGGCGAAGAATCTAGTATGGATTGTCATGTTATGTTTTTGACGCAAATAATGTTGAGTGAAGAACTCTTGGCAAAACCCATGCCGTTTTCGCCATTTACTGCACTTTTACTTTTACCACCGTGTTTTAAGCCAAATATTTTTAAAGTTAAAGTAATAAGTAAAAATCTACAAGGACCTACCAAATTTGGCTTATGAGCAGAGATGGTTCCATGACGTCATTTGCATGTTTATTTATGTTGCCATGAATTAGGGTTCAGGTTAGGTTTAGGGATACATTTAACCCTTACGGTACTGACCTACTTTTTGCTTTTATTGTCTCATTACCGGTCTTTAATTGGCTAATTGTTCCCTGTGGCCCAGACATTATTTTGGAACGAGTTAAAATTTGATGGGACTGTTAATTTATTTTTTAACTTTTTTGTTTTAAACAATTGATAATAACATGTAGCGAATTATCTGTTCAGAAATGGATAAGGGTGTTTAAAAAAACACTTCTAATCCCAATTAAAGCTCAATAATATTTTCAGAACAAAAGGTTTTATCAAGTGGGCGTAAGTCGCCATCAACCATAGCGATTAGGTAGCACCATGGAAACAACAAATACAGATCCGTTAAAAAAACTCAGTAATTAGTCGATTTTCATAATTTAAAAAGCAAATTAAAATTGGACTATTCCCCTAACGAATAAACATTCTGCCCGAGACTGGGGTGAAATGTTATATCCTCGTTTCTGTGTTTTTATTAGATACCCCTCAATGTGGCAAATAGACGCACTTGGGCCACAGGGAAAACGATCGGCTGGTGAAAAAAAGACGCGCTTGTGTCACAGGGAAAAATTAGGTCACTGCAAAAAGACGTGCCGGGTACTGTAAGGGTTCAGGTTAGGTTTAGGGATACTTAAAATATTAGGGTTCAGGTTAGGTTTAGGGATACATTTAGGACATAAGTTCGTGGGTGGCGATAACAAAGATGGCGGCAATGATAAAATAACGCAGGGATATCTCTGCACATTTACCAGATAAATTTAGGACATAAGTTCGCCATGGTAAAAAAAACGCGGTGCTATCTCTTCACATTTACCGTAATTTGTCAAATATATTTTTCAGAACCATGAACTCCCAACAGACAGAACCCGATCCAGATGCCATCAAAATGTTTGTGGGTCAGATCCCTCGAAACTGGGATGAGAATGATCTCAAAACCATGTTTGAGGAATTTGGACCCATTCATTGCATGAACATTCTTAGGGACAAAATTACAGGGCAAAGCAAAGGTAACAGAGAATTAATATATTTGGTGTTTTATTTCCTCTGTTAAATTTTTTTACTTTTGAATATCCTGTATATACTTTCTAAGCAAGTGTCTTGGCAGATGAGGTTAACATAGCTGATTGGTTTATCTATAGGATGCTGCTTTGTGACATTCTTCACACGAAAGGCTGCTCTGGATGCTCAGAATGCTTTGCACAATGTTAAAACATTACCAACAGTAAGTGGCATTTGGAAAATTATTTAGCTCTTCATTTGATTTTAATTCATTTTCTTGTAAATCATTAAATAGTTCATTAGTAAGTATATAAAGTCATTAAAAGTTTAAGATAAGTATAAGGCAAGGAAATGCCTTTATTTTATATTCACATAATGAAAACTAATATTGTAAAACAAACAAAAAATGTAGTAATTCACATAGTTATTTAACTGTTTTTTTTTTAAAGAAAGTTACCCATTTATTTAAATGTTAAATTTAATGCTTTAACAGATGCATCATCCTATACAAATGAAGCCAGCAGATAGCGAAAAGAAAAGTGGGGCCTATGGTATGCATAAAAATGGATTTGATTAATGTGAACAACAGTTGTTTTTATTTATTTGTACTATTTATTATACTCAATTCATTAAAAAAAATGAGTACAAGGTAATTTAATTTGATGCATTCATTTTGGTGCATAAACTAATCTTAACAATGTATTAAACGTTATTCAGTAACCACACATGAGCTTATTGTGTGCATAATCAAGTCTGTCAATGGTTCAACTTTACCAAAAGTTGAAATCTGATTAGGTCATTTACCTGATCTTTCAGCTGAAGACAGAAAGTTATTTGTTGGCATGCTGTCTAAAAAGTACAATGAGAATGATGTGCGAATGATGTTTGCTCCCTTTGGAACCATAGAAGAGTGTACTGTTTTGCGGGATCATACGGGAACCACAAGCAAAGGTATTTACGAATATGCTCTTCATTTAATTTGTTTTAATATGCATTTTTTTAATGATTATTTATTGAACTTACATAAAATGCAGAATATAATTTATTTTCATAGTATGTATTATAAAAAGAAATGCAGTATATTCAGACTCCATTCTTATCGCTTATGATTTTGGAAAGATCTTACACTGCTACACCTATATAAAGTGTGCTGATCCATTCTACCCGTTAGAAGTGCTTTCTGAATCCATTTCCTTGTAATTTTAGTATGAATTCAGAAGAAAGAAAAAAAAAGGCATTTTATAATTAAATTAATGTGGTTATAAACAATTTAAAGCCATATATAAACATGTTCTTAAGAACTTGACATTTATTTTTAAGGATAAATGTCATGACTTACCAATATTTATTAGGTTTATAGAAACGGACATTTGTTTAATTTGCAGTTTCCATTGAAATATTTCCCCCTTTTTTTTTTCAAAGGATGTGCATTTGTTACGTTTGGTACAAGACAGTGTGCACAAAATGCAATTAAGAGCATGCATCATTCCCAAACAATGGAGGTTTGTCCTTAATTTAAAAAATATGTAGTTATAACATCAGTTATTTCTTAAAATGATGTAAAAATGATTTTGAGATTTAATTTATTTTAAACTCTGGCGAGTTTTCTTTTTTAAAGAAATTAATCACTTTCGTTGCAGGGCTGCTCTTCTCCCCTAGTGGTAAAATTTGCTGATACTCAGAGGGAAAAAGAACAGCGTAAAGCCCAACAAATGAACCAAAATTTGTGGAATACGGGAGGGGGCTTCGGGGCGCTAGGGCCACAGTACCTTGCAGTAAGTAGGAACTCGCCTCTTTTTATCCTAGTCATTTGGTATCTGTAATCTGAATAATTGGATTTACTCAGATATTCTAGAAACGTTCAAAGCATGTGAAGTAAATAAATGGTTGAACACGATATATTTAGGCTTTAAAAAAGGACAGGACAATTAAACAGACATCGGCTAGATAACTTCTTCAGCTGACATTAAAATAATAAACAACAGATAAATTGAATAAAAAAATAAAACTTATGTTTTGGAAGATATGAATAATATAAATGTTATGAATAATATAAATGTAGTTCAATGTTAAAAATATGCACGAACGTTTTACTTTTTAGAAAATTCATATTTTTCATTGATGGCTTTAGAAAATTGAGTTTCTTTATATTGGTAACCATTTACAAATTCTAGTCAAAGCAACCAAGACAAGGTGCAAGCCTAACTGCTTTACAGGAATGACTTGATCATCTAAAAAAAAACATTAACTGTCTAATATAACTGTAAATAATTCATCTAAATTTTAGCAGTTATTTTTTATTATGAAATATACAATGTTATTTGTTTCCACATGCTATGGCCTAATGTAGTAGCATAACATTTGATTTATTTCAAGTGAAACATTTTCTAATTTTTACAGCAGTTGTTGCAGCAGGTCACAGCTGGAACCATGGGAAATTTTAATAATCAGCAACAAGGTTGGTATGGTTTTCTTCTTCTGAATACACATTATCTTACACTTCGTAATTTTAAAAATCTTTAAGAATATGTATCCCATCAATCAAAATTTAGCTAATTTTTTTTTTGTTGGTGAATTTTAAAATCATATTTTTGACACGGATATCTCGTATTCAAAAGCTTACAACAAACACTTAGTCCCCATTAACAAAGTTAATTAAAAAACAGTCAGTGACAAGCACACAATGATGATTAAAAGAGAGCTATTTTAATTCGATCATTGCTCTTTTCAAAGCCTCAAATCAATTTTTCACCAACAAAGTGCATAATGAGATCTTGATCAGTAAAGAATGGTTGTTAAAGTAGTCTCAAAAGGAAGATTTAGTGTTCACATATGCTCCTCCATAATCTCAAAGAGCTCTTACTTACCCTACTGAAACATGAGATGGTGCCATTTTCATTGCCCTGCACTTCCGGACATACATCTAGATTTCTACACCTCCATATTACAGTACTGGTAACACTAGCACATTTTTCACCATGGGTTGCATGCATACTGGTTTAGGAGGATTATATTGATGAAATAAGATTTATCACCTTTTTTTTAATAGAACATTTTTAGTACTGGAGTTGAATTTCATATTTTTGAATATGTATGATGCCTTATCTGTTTTATTCATTACTTTCTTTGACTTAGGTGGCATGGGTCTCAATATGCAGCAGTTGATTGCTGCTGCTGCTGCCGCAGCTGGCAATAACCCAGGTAAGAAATACGACATTTTAGCTCTACATCACTTTCAACAGCTGTTAATAAAAAGTCCATGCTCCCTTTTAGCCAAAAGGTGTACAAAATGATCAAATGTTTTAATTACTATATTCACTTAAACTAAATAATATACCAGTATAATTTCACTTTCTATGTTATGATTTTGGGATGAAAATAAGCCTACGTCAAGAATTTATTTCAGTGAACAAATTATACTTTTTTCCTGGTGATTTTAGAATAATATTCATGTACGTGAACAATTTATGTTTAAGGAAATTCTTTTTAAATTAATGGTCATGTTATCCATTTTAAATGATATACGTTATCAATGAATTCAAAGTAAATATCTCCATAAGTTAGAAGTTTATGAAGAAAAAGAAATCCATATTATTGTAGACCATATTAGTTACTAGTTTTATTATTAGAAGACCTGGCTGGTTTTTTAAAATTAAGCGCAGCTTGTTAAATCATCTTAGCATTATTACAGTCTCTTAAAATTGATTCCTCTACAAAACGTACAAGAAATAATTCATTTTTGTGATTAGTATTACCTAAATATTTTATCTGGGTTGAAGAGCCAGGTTAAAAGCATTAAATAAAATGACTGAATTTATTTTATTTAGTGCATGCCAACTAACATCAATAATCTTAAGTTATTATGCTTTAGTGTTTGTAATATATTATGTTTTAGGTCAGGTTTAAAATTTTAATTTTCTTAAAAATTCTAAAATTTCATTTGCTTCAGTTTTGTTTTAATTTTTGATTAAAACAAATGTTAATGGTGAATAGAAAATGTCTTAAATAACTATTTTGTTGAGAGTGGCGAGCTTCAGGTTCCTTTGTGAAAACGTGTTCACTCTTATATTTGTGTTTTTGTGTGATCTGTTATGTTGTTAAACACATAGTCAATCATTTGACTCTAATTCTGCGGCAGCTCTCCTGGCAGCATTGGCCAGTTTGGGGACCATGGCAAATAGCGCTGGCAACCAACAGGGCATGAATTCCGTGGGCAATAACAACCAAGGTGGGCATCCTGGTGACAATGCTTGTTTTCCTTTTTCTTTCTTTTTTTTTCCTTCTATTTATATATTTAAAACCTAACTCTTTTTCTTGCTTTCACCTGCAATGTATCACTGTATTCTTCGTTACATCTGCAAATGCATACCCTATACTTAATTATTAAGACTATTATGGATTTTATTCTTTTCATTAATTTTGTACCATTTTATTTTTATGTTTCATCTTTAAAATTGCATAACTCAAAAGCTACTAATTTTGTTATACTGTTACGGTAGCTTTGTTACCATTTAAAAAAAATGTCCAGCTTATTTCTTGCCATTACTTTGAAGTAGGTAACAGATATTTGTTGTAAGGTCCTTTCTTTCTTAGCCGACCCCATAGTTTTGATGGGAAAAGTCTGAAAAGTATCTTAACCTGCTCTTAGGCTGTTTACAAAAATGAGGCAGTTTAAGCTATACAGTAACAAAGAATGTCTACAATGAGATTATTCTGAGGCTAAAAAAAAATTGTTATTGGTGGCAGTGAATCAAAATTATGAAATTGTTGAAATCCAAAGTCTGACACAAAAATATACATCTTTATTGTATTTCATAAAAGAAAATGTATTAAATATTTGTAAGTGCAGATTTTATTCTTTAAAGCTTCTGAATATATGAATGTCGCCCATACTTGATTAGACTTTTCTTTATGATTATAACCCCAGAGCCCCTTCCCTTACACTCCCCTATCCTTAAACAACTAATATAAAATGGGAAGCAGTTTTCTATTTCACAAGTTACTTCAGTTTGTATTCTTACAAATAACATAGCTAAGTCACATTTCAAAAACAAACACTGCAATATAATATTTGGCCATAAAACAGGAAAAATCAATAAAAACTGTCATCAGACTTTAATACAAAGTGTTCTTATTAATATATTTGACAAATATTTGTTGTTAATGTAACACTAAATATTTATATATAGCTTCCTTTGATATTAACACAAATGACATTTTAAAAATTCCCTTTTGTGAAAAGTTAATTACGTCAATGTGACTTATTTTACTGGATCACATAACCTTGAAATATTGTTTTCTTCAAGAAGTGCATGAGACCTATAAAATTTTAACTAGCTAAATTCTCTACTCATAGTGTATTTGCCTGTATATAATTGTGTGTGTATTTATTAAATCAGACTTTTGTTTTTATTATATTTCCTGCCTCATTTTAATGTAATATTTAAAAGGCAGCGGAAGAGTTTTTTAATCTAGGTATGGTTATTATGTATCAGTTGACACCAGTCAGAAGGAATTCTGTTATTTTCTAAAGCTCTGTAACCTATTTTCATGTGCTTAGTCCTCTGCCTACCAAGTAAAATGAAATTAACATGAGCCATCCTTAAAATTCTAAAATAGAAAAAAGTTAACATTCATTCTCATTCATATAGGCATGTAATGCTAAAAGAAATAAGATGACACTGTATTGCTCCACTTTAACTGTCTCTAATGGACAAATTTATGTTACTGCAGTGTTTTAATAGTGAAATCCAACTGATTATCAAATGTTTATGTTCACTTATTCTCTGATATGTGATTGCAAAAGCTTGACAGCTTGGTAACTAGTATTTCATTTTTATCAACACGATTTCATATTTACGTGCCTTCATAATCTCTGCTTTTCCTTCCTATAAATGCATTTTGCCTGGCACACCTAGCGTCATCTCATGAAATATAGCTCACCAGCTGTAGAGCTCTGTTAAAAATAATTTGCTATACAGTGCCCTTTTAATTCTGTGTTTTTGAATTTATACTTTTTAAAAATGATTTTTCGCTCATATCTTGCTCATTTGGTGATAGTTTTATCTGGCTTAATACACATACATTTGAATACAATTGATTTGCTGGTATTATTCATTGGCCTTTTTCCATTGTTGATGTTTTAAAAAAAATGGTGGCTTTTTCCTCAAATGGTATAGTATCATAAACTTGTGGGGCTTGTTCCTGTAGCTCAAAATGAGTTTTTTTAATCCATTTAACATGGCTGTTGATGTCATAAGGGAAAAACATCATAGATAAGTTCAAAAATGGAATGTGGAAACTTTGTGACGTAATGAGATAAAATGACTTGAATTTGTAAATGGTTCATTTTTGTGTTGTATGGCATCATTTTGAAAAGTTGTCTTTATGTAAATTATTCAACTATGTAGATGTACATGACTATTTTTCACCATAGTAAAACAAATTAACAGAATGATAACCCCTTGATGCTATCTTGGTCTCCATATTGCAAGACTTTCATTTTAATAAAAATTATTTATAGGATTGAATTGGTGGACGATTTATGGGTTTAATTATGAAATATGGACTAAACAGATGGTTGCATTTAAAAGGTTTACGGAAAACATTGCTTTTACTTTATTTTTCATATGTTGCAGAAATGGGGGTGGGGGGGGTCTAGATGTACTTCTATATATCTTAAGGGCCCACGATCAATTTATTACTTAATTTTGTACATATTATTTGTATAATTGTTCTTTTGTTATCCTTGTTCAAATATTATTAAATAGTTTATTTAAATATGTGATGCTTACGTTGTTGCGGTATCTATTAAAATGTTTTTTTGTTTTTTTTAATTTGCAGGTGGCATGGGAGGTTTTGGGCAGATGGGCAATAGTGGAAACTCTGGTGAGTTTTACATACTACTAATTTTTTGTTAGCTATTATAAAATATTTTTTGAAATTAAGGATTTACACATTTTTATTTACTAAAATTGCTTATTTCAGTTATATTAAATAAATGATTGAATTTAATGTTTTAAAGTAATCGCCATTTATAGTAACTTGGGGAATTTTAGATAAATAAAGTTAACAGATTATCTAAGAAATAATTTTTTTGACTTACTGGCTAAAAGATTTTATCATGCAAATACTGTATCTAAAGGTGTGAAAAAAATTCTACTGAAATAGTTTTTTTAAAAGGAAAATATAGGTGAGCTTGCCTGAAACTTAAGTTGAGAATTAATAAACCTGGTCTTTAATTTGTGTTCTGGTTTAACAAAAACTTAATTATATAAATTGTAACCTACAATGTATGCCGTGTTGTTGTAATTATGAACACGTAAAACTATGTTAATATGTTTAATTTCCAATTCAATATAGCTTTGCGTGGAAATCAGTTTGGTAAGAATATTGCTTTTTGGCAGGATTTGTCTTTTGTTTGTTGTTGAGGTGATTTATTGTAACAGACTTGGCCTTCAGTACTTTTTAAAGTGTGAAGCTAAAATTGTGTCTTTATAGTTGATTTTAGGAAACTTAACTTTTCAGTTTCTGGAATAAGTTTTTTTTATAGCTTTGAAAGTACTTATATTTTATTAATTTATTATGTACAACACTTAATTTTGATAAGATACTATACTTTAACATTGTTTAAATTTACTGTAAGCGAATAGTTTTTAAAGTAAAATTACAAAAATCATAACATTTTCAAGAAAATGTTTAATATCTAATACTATCATCTGTGTAGTCTAAATTAATTATTAAAAATATGAAAAGTGTTTTGGTAGTATAATTCAGCCTCTGTATAAAAAAAAAATGAATTTGATTGATACCGGTACGTTAAATATAAAGATAGTCATAAGTAAATTATCAAAACATAATACTTACTGGTGCAAGTTATTCTTTGTTCTGACATGTAGTTAAGAAGTGATTGTTGGTTGTTTTGTTAATGTTCATTTCTGTGTAAAGATTATTTTAAAATGCATTTCTGATTTTTGTTAACACCACACAAACACCTAGAGTTGAAAATAATGTTAGCTAAAAAATGAACAGTAACCTCACATATTCCTTTAACAATTTTACAAAGTAACCATAACAGTAACATTTAACTATTATTTACCATAAATTAAAGACGGCTCAGTTGTATACATTATTTTATGTGTGTGGCTCTTCATTACAAAAGTCATTAATGCAAAATAATAATTTTTTTAATACCGGTATGGAAAAATATATTTTTGAGTAAATTTTCAAATAAGACCATTCTTAAAATGCTTGTTCTTATTAATCTTATTTAAAGACACTAAAGATCGTGGTTCTATTTTTATTTTGGGTTGGGGGAGGAGGGCTGTTTAGTTGTAATTGTTACAAATTTACTTAAATAATAATATAATAAATTAGAGATTTTTCAAAAAATTTTATGCATACATATATGTTGTATTTGTGAATCCTAATGAATGCTTTGTAGTTGTGCTGTATAAATTATTTTGACTGCATACTTGTACTCTATGGGTTTGTTTGCAAATTACATCATGTATAAAATGACCTTTTCAGACCCCCCTTTCACAAAGTGTTACAAATTCCTTTAACCCCACCCCGTGTCATGTCACAGCTAAAAAAAATTCAAAACATACATAAAATTTCATAGTATTATTTGAAAACTGTGACCTTAAACACCAACCAACAAAGTCCTCTCCGAGCCGAATTTAAAAGGGCCACAACAGTTTTTGCGTCATTTTGCGATATGTGCAGAAGGCGTGTGTCTGAGTTTCGCGGTACTTATTATACCTGAGGCAATTTAAATCTAAATTTTTTTTTTTAATTGAAAAAATATTTTTCAAAACTTTTGATTTTATTTTGTGCTGTCACAAATTTTTGACCCACCCCACCCCCCTATCTGTCACAAAGTTTCATAAATTCTCAGGGAACAGCACCCCCATCCCCGCGAGCGTGATGTAATTTGCAAACGGCCCCTATGCATACTAAATGTTTTAAGCTTAGCAACTTTCTATTTTATGCACACATTTAATTAACAAAAAGTTACTTATTACAATTTATTCCTCCTACAAATTTTAAACTTGTATTCTGTTCATATAATGTTTTTTATTAATGTGTTTAATACAAGTTTTAATTATTGCGATATCGAAAGCTCCATTGCAGTTAATGGTTCCATATTCTTGGATTCATAAATATAACCTGGAGGGGAGAATCAATAGGGCTGTGTTTAGGGACGCTATGTGGAAATCATTTTACCCATGGTCTTAACCCGCATTGATTGAAACTGCATAAAAGATCAATGAACTCTCCTATGGTTGGTTGAGTTAAAAAGGAGATGGCTGTTGGTTAGTAATATGGATATCATATATCACTGGCTTAACCAGGTGCAATTTTTTTATACAGCGTCTGGGTATTGGTGGGTCCAAGTGTTACAAAACATAAAGAGTTAACTTCTTATTTAATATAATATATGCAGGCCTTTAAACAATAGGCCCACAGACAGTCCTACACCATACCTAATTGATTAATATAATATAAAGTTGTGTCATAATGAGCAATATCTTTTTTTTTTTTTAAAGTTTCATTGTGAGTTATAATCTCTACCTACCACATGTTGCTTCTGACTTAATTTTACAATTCCTAATATTTACATCATTTTTTTAAATTGCCTGCTTGTCGCTCATTTACTTATCTTTGCTTCTAACCTCGTTTATTTCCTTAGGGTTCTGGATGTTTATATCATGTAACTTGCTTTAACAATTTCTGAAATAAGTAGCAAGTATTTGTCCCAACCAAAGTTTCTATGAAAATAGTTAATATTTTATGTGAATTAAAATTTAATGGATGATAGATAATTCTGCACCTATGCATAATAGTGGAGCAACCTGCAGTTACTTTGCTAATAAAATTCTGTTTTTGTAATAGAAGTTACTTTTTATAGTTAATTTATATTACTAACGCATAAAAAAATTTCATACATTGTATCTTGATAGGAAACTTGGGTGGCTCTGGTATGGGCAATATGGGCAACAGTGGCATGGGAGGTAATATGAATGGCTTTGGTACCAACAATTCAAACAGTATGGATGCTTTAAGTCAAGCATATTCAGGAATTCAGCAGTATGCTGGTAAGATATATTGTGATATTGAGTATAGTGACATTGCATATACATTTAGCCTCTAGTTACTATTTTAAAATACATGTCATGCCAGTTTAGTGCTTAAATTTGCCATGTAGAATTAAATATTAAAAAAAAAATGCATCTAAACAATTACTGTTACAAAGTTATACAGAATTCAATGAACTTAAGCTGAATTATTATTCACTTCTTAAAGTCTTGTAAAGAAAGCTTACTTTAAAGTTTAAAAACCAAAATAAAACTCACATTTTATTTTGTTCCGTTTAAGCTTCTTTCCCCAATGCCTTCAACGCTCAGGCAGCTCAGCTCCAAGCTGCTAACAGCAATGTTGGCAAGCAACAGGAAGGTATGAACCAGGAAGGTGTGCATTTTTGTTTGTGTTTCTTTAAGAAAGCATGATAGATTTAGCTTATAGCATTTTAAATTATTAGGATTTCACATGAACATTCTTGTAAATTTCATGACTTTTTAAAGTTCAAGTGAAAAAGTATTCACAGAAGTTAATTATTGTGTTATGTAAGTTTAATCTGACAAATAATTTAATTTGTCTGCCATTTTATTTTACTGCATACCATGCATTTTATAAATGAATTTTTTTTTTTTTTTTTATTTTTTCTATATTTTTTTTTTTTTTTTTTGTTTTTATTTTTAAATTTTAAGTGAAAAAGTATTAACAGAAGTTAATTTTTTTGTTTTGTAAGTTTAATCTGACAAATAATTTAATTTGTCTGTCATTTTATTTTACTGCATACCATGCATTTTATAAATGAATTTTTTTTTTTTTTTTAATTTAGTCAATAACTATTATTTTATTTATTGCTATTGAGTTCAGTTTTCCATTGAATTAAAATGGTTTTTAGTTAGGGAATGTTTAAACTGCATTACTATTTCTGTGCTTGCCTTTCAGGCCCTGATGGTGCCAATCTTTTTATATATCATCTTCCCCAAGAATTTGGGGACGGTGATCTCATGCAGATGTTTATGCCCTTTGGTACCATCATTTCTGCCAAAGTGTTTATTGATAAACAGACCAATCTCAGCAAATGTTTCGGTAGGTTAAGTAGTCAATTATCAGTTTAGTGGCCTGTTTTAACAGTTCTCAGCCATCTTAGCTGTTAGGGGTTAGGTGTAGCCCAAGTTGGTGGGAAATATCTTTCAAGCTTCCTGTGGAATAACATTTAACACTTAAAATCCACACAATCCCAATCATCATATCTATATCATAGCAACAAGACAAATTCATGAATAATTTCCCCTCAGCTGCACGCCCATACTAACATGATTACATCCTTCCCAAATGGATAAATCACAACTTTTAAATGAAAATAGCTTGTTTGAAGTCAGATTTTCAGTATTTTTTACACTGACCAATAATAATTTTGTATTTAAAAAAATGAAATCAGGTGATAATTTGATAGCAATTTATATGTTATTGTAAATAATTAATCTGTTAATTATGTTAGCTGTAGTAATACAGATTTCTGTATTTTAATTAATGAAGTGATATCTATATTGTCTGACTTGACAAATTTATTTAGTTCACCATTTTATAAACCTTATTTTTAACTGTACTGGGGAAAAGTCATGTGGATAGATGGGTTTTTTCTCTATGTGCTAAAAATTTCTAGTGAAGGAAATAATGAAAATTAAAATACTATTAACTTACACTACACTCAGATTTAATAGACATAAATTTAGGACTTAGCCTTCGCCTCACCAATAAACTTATAACCAGAAAAGAATGCTATCCATGATTTCGAAATTAGTTTATATGAAACTGATTTTTTGAGTTTGCATATATTAGTGCCAAAGTAAGAAATATGGCCAGAGATATAGGTTTTGTAGATGCTTGACATGCCTAAAGGCGAAAAGTTTTTAACAATTTTTAAGCGTTTCTGTTCTTAAGTTGTGGTTCCGGTACGCATATTTGAATTTTCAGCCCAAATTTGTAGTGCCTAACATCTCAAAAGAAATAAATTTATATATCATCATTGTTACTTCAGTGGAAAAGTGAATAGATAATTCTAAGACTTAGTTTTAACATTTGTTATAAAAAAAAATACTTTCTATTACTAACAGGTTTTGTTAGCTACGACAATCCCCTGGCAGCCCAGGGTGCCATTCAATCCATGAACGGCTTCCAGATCGGTATGAAGCGACTCAAGGTGCAGCTCAAGCGACCCAAGAATGACAGCAAGCCTTACTAGACAGACCGCAGTTTATACGGGCCGGACAAATAGAGGGAAAGGTGAGGGGGAAATGTAATTTCTTTCAAGGCAGCATTGAAGTAATTCTCACTAAGGTGCTATATTTTGTTGTCATTCCCTTCCTTTAAAAATTGAGTTTTTTTTTTTGTTTTTAAATTTTGTTTGATGTTGTCAGTTAAATATCTATATATGTTAAAAGTAAATCGAGCCTATAGAACAAACCAACTTCTATGAAGTTATAAAGAAATAGAAAAAGATCAGATACTTATTTTAAGTGTGTGTATGTATATATAAATATGTCATATACATAAGTAAGAGTTGGACAAAACAAATTAATTTAGGAGCCAGTTCCATTTTCTCAAGAGTATGTCATATTTATCTATGGTTTATAAACAAACAAACAAATAAATTTTGTGTGCTAGTTTAAATTTTTTCTGGTTCCATGGCATTTGAGCACCTTGGACTATCTACCCGTGTGTGTGTATATATGTATATATATATGTATATGTATATATATATGTATATATATATATTTATTTATATATGTATATATATATATATTTATATATATATGTATAAATATATATATATGTATATATGTATATATATATGTGTGTGTGTGTGTATATGTATATATTTATTGGGCACAGTAATTCTGTCTTGGGTACTTTATGAAAACTTGTGTTGCTTGTTAAGCAATAAATTATATTTAACCAATTTATGTAGTAAATAATATTACAAACGTTTTTGACTTCGAATATCTTAAAATATTTAATTTTTTTTTTTCTAACTGTAGTAGATTCTAAATTTTTTTTATCAATGGAAAGAATCTCCATTTGAACTAATATATCACATTAAGTTAAGGTACCGCTACATTAGGTATGGACAAGAAAATTTCTAACTGCTTTTAATATTTTAAATTTTATTTTCACATTAATTAATATAAAAAATTCAATGAATTTATGTATTTTCTTTATTATCCATAATACCAGTATTTTATTTGTTAAACTAGACTACTGTAGATTACAACATATAACGCCATCATATATAAGGCAAACTCCTTTGTTTCAAAAAAGCCCTAAAATGCCATGCCACACATGATGTTAATCTTGTTGCCTAAATAAAAAAATTATATCTCCTAAACAGTGATACATGCAGTTATAAAACAGAAAACTCAATAACTCTGTCAAGAGGGAAATAGTCATTTTGCTTTTCAATAACAGAATCTATAGAGCTAGCATAATTTACAGTTGCATTATGATAAATTACATATAAATTGAAATAAAGTTGGTCATCTTAGTCACTTTCTGGAAAAAATTGCTCTTTAACAGTCTAAAAACTGAAGCTTGATTGAAATCAAGACTTTAATGAATAAATTTAAAATTTGTGGTTTATCCATATAGGGTAACAATATTAGAATGCTTGGACAGCAAAGGGGAGAGCATTTATAATTTTTTCTTGTTACTGTGTTTGAATGAAAAGTTTTTTCAGAATATAGTCTACTGCTTTCAGACGCATGAGCTTATGTGAATCGCTACAATTTTTTAAAACTTTATTATAAATTTTTCGCATTAATACACTGTAATAGCGGTATGTTAAAATTACTTGCTAATACTAAATCGAAACGGGGCATAAATAAAATATTAGAATAACTAGTTGCATCACCAATAAATTGCACATATACCGGTATCTATTTTAAATACTACCTGCAGTTATTTTAATTTCTTAAGGCTTGTGTAATTTTAATTAAATTTTGAGTTTTATAATTGGAGATTTTTGTTTGTTACCTCAGTGTAAATTTGTTTTTAGTTGCAGACAAGACCATTAAGGTTGACCATTAAACATCTTACTACTTGCAAATTTACCAGCTAAAAACATTTTGCCACCTTTTACCTAAATTTTCTGGCATTTTATTGATATGGACAGTGCTGTTCTTAATAAATACAAGTGTTAAATGTAGTATGGATTGATATTTGAATTATATCATATTTTATTTAGTCTCGATGTTATTAGATATTAATTATTTTTCAATCCGAGGATTATTTATAGAATTTATTTGTTGCAACTATTCATTCTTTGGGAAAATTAATGTATGTTCAGTTAAAATCAGAACAAAATTATAATTAATGCACAAATTTTAGATTTGAGCTGGCAGTCAATTGCCATATATCTCAGTATTTTCAAATGTTGCTCTCCTAAGTCATTAAATACCTTTCGCTGCTTTATCTTTCTCGTTGGGGGCACCCAGTGTAAAACAATTGTAGCAAGTGAATAATGTGGTCTACAAACCCCATTCTACAATTCTTTTTTCTAGTCTATTAGATAACTGATCTCTTAAGTCTCATGATCAAAAACTTAATAGCCTTGATGCAACAGTGGACACGCTTAAAATTTTGATTTGCGATAATTTTCGGACTGACTTTACCAGTCTCCAGCACTAGGGTGATGCAAACTCATCTGCAAAATTCTGTCTTAAGTCTTATCTCTCCATTGGATGCTGAATTGGAAAGGAGCTTTAAACACATGTTCTTACATGCACCAGTAGATCGAAGTTGGTAATGTGACATCATTATCAATACAATTTAAAATATTTTGGTTTTACTCTTGCTAAGTATTCATACACCTCCTAGTCAAAAACATTTGGTTTGACAGTTGTTCTGCATTTTAAGAGTTTGAAAGTGAATAGTCTCATCAGTCGCTGTATTAAAATATTTTCAACTTCTCCTTTGAATTCTGAAAGAATTTTGTTAATTAGAAAAAAGTTTTAAATCAAAATTCTGCTCTGCTAGTTGTTAATAAAATATTGGTTCTAACTCAAATGTAACTTTTGGGATACCATCATCGTCATTGCATGCTATGGAGAAAAAAAAAAGAATTATTTTATATTTTTATTTATCACTTCTGGGTACCGGGTACCTCCTAAACTATTCGCTTTTATTGCATTAATTTGTGCCATGATGTCATCCTTTGTTAATCTCAAAGGAGTGGTATTTTATATAAATCTTAACTTAAAGGGGTAATAACATAATTAATTTACAAGCATAAGTTTTGACAGGAAACTTACTTATGTTATTGTTTTAACAATTCAACGTTGAAGAAAAATACATTTTGAACTAATTGAACCAATGTTTATTTAGCACTGGATATGAAAAAATGATATTCGCCTCTCTGTTCAATAGTCTAGTTTTTTATAGGATTAATGGAAGAGCTGAAATATCTTAGTGTGTCCATTAAAAATTTCATTTATATGTAAATGTTTTTGACATCCCTGGAGTCCAATTTAGATAATTTCTAAAAGAACACTACCGTTACATGTAACTAACACTCTAGTAAGCACAAAGAAAAAGGTGCCTCAATGAAATCGAAGGATTTGAAAACATTTTTAAAATAAATAAACAATAGTTTGGATTAGAATGTGTTTTTAAAATACCTGGTATTGTATCATGTTTAATGTAGGAACTCTTTTAAATATCTGTATACTGGTAACAACTATTTCAAATTTATCAGTTTGAAATTATTTTCAGTTCTCATTGTAAACAGTATTTGATAGGCCACAGTTAACATGTGGAAAGTATATTAGTATTATTAGTGATATGCTCTTATACTTATATATCCTTTATCTTTTCTATTAATTTATTTCACCTTAGGAAAGATGTGGATGAAATTTAAACTCTGTTAAAATTTTTATTTTAACTTGTGTAAGGTATATGATTGTGATTTACAATTGATTTTAATATAAAGTGATATTATTTTATAATTAAGCAGTTTTACTAATATTTGTATTAAAATCTAATCAGTATTTAAGTTGACTGACTGTTTTGCTTTTTCTTCTTTATGTAGAGAACACGTTGGCGTCTGGCGTGACATGGCGTGTGTCTCCTGTGTCCCTGTGGCGTCGTCGTGCGTCCGTACTACGTCCCCATCGTGCATTTGTTTTTTCTTCTCCACTGTCCATGTGTCCAGCAAGCAGTACTCGTCGGTCGGTCGGTTCCTTGTTGTCAACGTTTTACTTTTTTATTTCTCGTTATTGCTGTTTGTTGTTTCTCCTGTAGTTTTCTAGTGTATCCCATGCTGGGGTGCCTTTTGTGCTTTTAGTTTTGTATGCATAAAATATTTTGTTTAATCGAACTTTATTATTTACAAGAGATTTTACTTTAGTATTGGGTTTTTCAATTATTAAGGTGGTTTAGTAACTGCTAAAATGGGTTCATATATTTGTTATATTTTTCCCTCAAAGACAGTTTTGCCATCAATACAATTGGACTTCTAATGAAGCATTATGTCTTCTATTGAAGTATACTTATTTATATTATTTTTTTCCATAAAAAGTATTGGCATGGCAAGTCTCAAAATCTATGTACATAATTTTCTTAAAGCATTTGAATTTCACTGGGTTATTTTGTACTTTTGTATTAAGTTCAGTATGTTAAGTGTTTGGCATTCAACTTTAAAAATCAATATTTACTTGTGGTTTGAAAAAAACAATGTTTTGTCTATTACTGTAGATTGCTACAAAACTTCTCTGTAAATCAAAAGAAACTATCTAAAACTGGTTGAAAAAAAGTGAAAATGAATTAGGTACCCCAGTTTTATTTTATTGTGATTTAGTATTGCCCCATGTACTGCCTTTGGATCGTATTATTGATTATACACATATATACTGCTCTTTATTTTTAAATATTACTAGCTAACTTGTATTTTCAACTCATTGTTTGCTGTGCTTTAAATTGTTTTGCTTCAATTTCTTCTTCATTGGGAAGAAAATAACTGCTTCACAAGAAATCTATATTCATACTTCAGTGATAAAACACTAAATGAGAAAGTAGTGCCACTTATCATTATTGAGCACAACAGAAATCAGCAAATGGTGACATGCATTTGTTTCTGCCATCATCACTGTAAAAGTGTTTAAAATAGCTTCAAAATCTTTTGCTTTCTCTACTTTGAACTGTGAATGCCAACAGCAGTTTCATAATGTCAATGCATGGTAACTTAAACATATCCTACTTGTATCGGAACAATCTTAAAGGAATGTTTTAACGGAAAAAAACCTCTCCCCTCTTTAAACTGACAATCAGTATATTTTGTCCCACACATTATGTCTTGTTCCACACTAGTCATAAAACAAGTTGTCCCATTACTCACACTTGTCATGACTTGTTTTGACTGTTTATTTGGCGGGCAATGTTTTTGTATGTACAATCCATGTCTCTCTTTGTGTGGAAAAGTATGACAATTACCATCTGAGGTCATATCCCCCCTCAGTTAATGTTTTTAAAACTACAAGATGTAAGAAAAAAAGGAAATTAGTTAACATTTGTTGTTTAATTAATCTCAAGTTCTTTGTGATTGGAATAGCTAGACCATGTGAGCCTATTCCAATGTTTGTCAATAAATTGCCTCTGAGATGGCTGATTTTTTGTAGAGAAAGGATGAGAGAAAGAACCTGTACTCAGGAAATTCTTGTTTGTCACTGTCAAGTTGTGTGGTGTCACAAAAAAATAAACAATTCTGTTGAAGTATTGCAAATTCAGTGTTCATTATGTCTAGAGGCAAAGAAGGCCTTTTAATACTTTCTTTATTCTATGGAAACTATAGGAAGGACGATAGCTTTCACGTTAAATATATGTACATTTTTTGTCAGCCAAATTATCAACAGCAAAATGTTTTGAAATTGTACAAAAATTAAAATATTTTGCTTGAATGTTCAATATTCTCTTAGCAGGTATCTGGAATTGTAAAAGATGTATCAGTTTATGTATATCCAAGCTAAACAAAATGAGTAACCTAGATACCATAGCCACATTTTTTGTTCTACTTCTTTTCATAATCAGATCAAAATTTAAACATCTTCCTTCTTTGCATTTGCAGCTTTGTAAGTTGCAAAATGTTGAGTTTTCTTGTTATAATTTAAGGGTTTGTATTGTATCTTTGTGCGTTTTTTTTAGTTTCCGTACCTTTGTGTTAACTTCAAAACATTTTGAAAAAAAATATGGAAAAAAAAAATGAAAAAATTAAAAGTGTAATAAAAAAAAAAATAATTGTTTCATTGTAATCATTTATCCCCGTGTATGTGCTGCATGAATGAAACTTAGATTGTTAGGAGTAAGCTAACACAATACAGTGACTTGCAATACAGATTTTATTATCTTCAAATTTATAACATGAACTCTTCAAACACTTCCAACATGAAATAACCATGAAATCACACAGCCAGCAAGTGCAACTCTTCCTCTCTTGCAATTCAGATTTCTGTACAGAGCAGAATACCATGAACATTATAAATTAGAAGCCTTAAGTGAAACTTAAATAAATGCAATATTAAAATAACCCCTCCATGGGTTTTGTAATTAAATTTTTATACTTACACTCACAATCCTTTATGTCAGACGAAGATGCCAACCCAAAGTAACAGAAATAAAACACCAAAACCCATAAAGATGGATGCCACAAGGGAAACAACTAATTCTTTTTTTAGGTCTCTGGCAAATTTGGTGCTTGTTACTTCATATCTAAAGCTAGTTAAGGATAACAATTTAGCATTGGATTGCATAATAAGCACTTTTTGAAAATTAAGAGGTTCATTCTCATCACATTGGATTGTAATTTGCATATTCAGTTCAAAAACTGAAATATTTTTTAAAATATTGAGAAATTTCATACTGACAGTGTGACAGACTGGAAATGTTAAATTAATTCATGACTCATCATTTCAATAGGTGGTAAAGACACTTTTTGTAAAGGATACACAAAAAACCAGGCCATAAAGAATATTCCTATACCTAGTAGAACTACTGTAAGGTGTGGAAAAACTGCAGGATTGATGGGTGACACATAACGGCTCATTTGCTCCACGTCCAACTGCAAAACAAAATATTTTAGAAAATTATAGTATTTCAGTAACCTGATTTTTTGAAGTAAAACTAAAACAAGCAGATTAACTAAAACAGTTTTTAAAAATCAAACATGACCTAGCAAACAGAAGACTTAAAACGATTTTAAAGAATACCCGGTACAGCAATATGTAAAAGGTCTGACTATGAACTATAATTAATTTTTATAAATTTTCCAAGGATGAATACTTTATTCTATCAACCCTATCTTATTTTGAGCTCAGCACCAGCAATTCAATAGCTTCAAGCTGGATTATAATTTAAAAATAAGATAATGGGGCAGTATATTATATATATATAGTATAGTAAAATCCCCACAGATGCCAACCCTCCAAATTTCATATAGAAATGAACTACGCTACCGGTACAGTATTTATTATTTAGTAATGAAATTAAGGAAATTTAACAAGAATATCAAAAAAATTAAAAGCACTTTGCCATACCTTCCTTTAGGTGAGTTTAAAACCATGTACTGGTAAATTATAAGATGCTGCAATTGACTACTACTAGTAATACTAGACATAACTATAAAATATAAATAAAGTAAATAATATTAATTCTTGGTACGGTACCAGTATTATTAAATCTTCAAAAATACTTAGAGTTGGAGACACTACTTCTCAAATTACTTTTAACTTAAGCAAAGATTATTCGTGAATGAATTCTCCAATAGCCATGTTTACAATGTATCCGCAAAAAGGGAAAACCTGATACTGATGAAAAATTCTAGTAAACATTTATCAATTAATTTTAAAAACTCATTTAAGTCCTTACATACTGAACAAAAATAATTAAGCGGTCCCTGATAAAATTTAGCATTATGTTTAAATGTATATGAATTTTGGATATTTAAAAAATTGATAAATATAAAGGGTTCCCTTTTTCCAGACACAGTTTGTGTACCATGATAGTGGGCATTGACCTGTTAGGCACCCTTATACTTATTGTTATTATAAGTTCATAATTAATTTGTTTTAATACTCCGTACAGCAATCCAAGGTACTTTAGAATGGACACATAGGCTTTAAGTTTAAGCCTCATTTTGACCTGTCTTGAACAAAATTTACAATTAGCATGCCATTTTTTAGGTTTGCATTAGCCTGAAACTAAATGTTAACATTTTTATTTTGTCTTTGATGAATTAAATTTTAATATACCCGGTATTAGGTTTATATTAATTATATACACAAATTGTGTGATTAGTTTATTCCAGGATGCTTGTTCAATTTCAAGAGGCATCCAAAATTTTAAATAATTAACAGTACATTTATTTTTGTACGGTAGCTAATAAAATAATAATTTTTCACTACTAACAAGTAGATATTTTTAACTTAAATGAATATTTAAATTTAATATTTCTAATAAAATGTTTAAAAAAAAGACATGAACTTTAATATACCCTGTACCAAAAAACTTGAATTTTGAATATTAAAAATAAAACAGAAATTGTGTAGATCCATGATTATTATTAGATTTTATTTCTAGAAGTTCTAGGCTTCAATTTCAGGTACCGGTAGAATAGTAAATTTTAATTTTCTGTTTATAATTTCATGAATTCAATCTTATAATTATAAAAATAAATAATTCCAATTACCTTTTATAAATATAAAAATTGATTTAAATATAACTGAAGCATATATTTAATTAAAATACAATAATCAATAAGAATCCTATATTTTTTTGGTACTCTTTATAACTTTAAAAGTATCCCCCCCCCCCCCATTTTTCTTTTCAGGATTTTTTTTTTTAAAACTACCCTCAAATAAAATTATACAAAACACAGAGTTTTCATAATGTTATGTAAAAGTTGTGTTATTCATTTTGTTGTAAATAGCATTGTGAATGTCTCCAAAACATTTGATACCATTAGCTGTTAAAATTAAAAAGTTCAAAATAAGGCAGAAACATGAAAAGTTGGTCACAAGTTTTCCTCCTTAAGTTAGATCTAAAGAAAAATAGGGGCTTTGAAATATGTTATAAGTATAGTTAGCTACATGAATTTTGCCAAGAGATGTCTCTCCCAAACTTTTCACTCTGAGCAATATTCACAGCATAAACTAAATCTATTGGTCCAGCTAATATGTAACATTACCATTTTTTTAATTATTATCATTATTAGTGGTCTTCAGCTGTATACGGTAACAACAAACCAAATACAAATGTATATTCACCCCACCCACCCCAGAACTTTTACATGTCAAGCCATGGACAGCAGCCAGCAGCATCATTTATAGGTCAGACTCAGATGAGGAATAAGTAGAGTTTAAAGAGATGTGTTTTGAGTGCAGTTTTGAAGGCTTGCGTGGTTGGTATATTGCGGTTGTGTAGTGAGAGAGAATTCCATTGTTTGGGGGTGCAGAAAGAGAAAGATCATTCACCATATGTTTTAATGTGTGGCTTGGGAATGGACAGAATATGCATGTCTGCGGAGGTGCGAGTCGAAGGGGTGAATAGAAAGAAGTTTGGTTAGATAGGAAGGGCAGTAATCCAAGAAAAAGTTGTGACAGAGAACAGACAGCTTTTAATCAATGTGTGCCTGTATATGGAGCCAATGAAGTGAGTGGAGTGACATGACCACGTTTTTTTGCCTTGAGAACCAGCCTATCAGCTGAGTTTTGAAACATTTGTATTATTTCTATGAAGTGTTTTGAAGAGAATTGCAATAGTTAAGACGAGAGAGAACAAGAGCACAGAAGAGTGTTTTTGTTGTGCCAACTCAGAACTGTGAGTTAGTGGCGGTTGGAGCTGATCTGACAGATAGCGCTGTAAGCAGAACGACAAATGTGAGAGATATGTTTATCGAGAGACATGTTGTTAGAAAGAATACAGCCAAGATTCCTAGCAGAGGATGTAAACAGTATGTCAGAGTTACCTAAAATGAGGTGGGGAGAGCTGAGTTAGAGGATGACTTGTGATTGTGAATGAGGAGTGCTTCCATTTCGTCATCATTAAGCTTCAACTTTTGAGTGTCATCCATGACTTGACCATCACCAATGCACTACCGCAAAGTCTGAACAGCGCAACCGACAAGAGAGGGATGGGTATGCTTGTAAAGCTGCGTGTCATCTGCGAATGACTGGCTCTCAACTTACAAGGTTCAAAAGAAAGAAAAAAAAAAGAAACCCATCGTTGTCAATAACCCAAGCTGAACCAGAAAAAAGATGAGCACATATGCTGTCTTTTGATTGGTAGAAAAAAGAAAAAGTATCTATATCACATTTAATTCTACAACGTCACTATTTTACTGGACATTACTGAATTCAAAATAGTGCTTTCCCCTTCCCCACTATAAAAATGAGAAGGAAAAAATTTTTTATCGCATTAATAAATAAATGCAGCACTAAAAATTGAAATCTTTTGAGTATGATGGAACTATGGCTGATAGTGCACTAAGCTGACCTGGGAAACCTTCATACCGATATAAATTTTAGACTTAGTTCAGGCTATATGTTGGGCCTAAATATTTAAATAGAAAAATTAAAGAAACATAGTACATAGTCCACTCAATCATAGCCTACACAATGACATTGCTTGAAAGTCTAATATGTTAAATTTATATTTATTCCTACATAAAAGACCCTATAAAAACAAAGCACACTATTTTAAATTTAATTTATTAATAAAAATAAAGTACCACTGTGTGGCTCACTGCCAACTCAGCCAACTGCAATATTTGTCATAGATAAACGCAGGTGCAGCTCTTACTCTTATGAAAAGGGGTAAATACAACTGCTATTTTAAATAGATGTATTTTAAGTAACAAAGCAGTGATTTATATTAATATTATAATTATTTAAATATTAGTATTCTGAAAAACTAATAGTATTCTGAAAAACTAATAAACTAATAAGGTAAGCCTACCGGAAGTAGTTCGTGGCTAGCTCCAAATAAAAGACGTGGCACAACATAACTTAAAAATATTAGTATTATAAGGCCTAGTTACCTTTATTTTCCAATTCCTTTAACAATATTATAGACATTATTATCTCTAAAGGTCTTATGTAAAGTTCATGGTACTGCACGTATCTTTTAAAATGTAACAATTCATAGAAGAAGAAGGAACTTACCATGATGAGATTATGTTAATCGTTTGTTAGTGAAAAGTAGGGGAGATCAGTCAATTCACCATTAGAATTCTGTCATGCGCACATAGTAAGGTTAAAGGTTACTATAATAACTTCCTGGAGCCGAAAGCGTCTTAGGCGATAACATGAGTTTGTCTGCTATTTGTGTAAATACTTTTTTTTTTAATAGACTTATAATTATTTAGGACATGACAAAGTAGTATTAATAGACCCTTTCTCATAGAAGTATACTCTAGTTAACCTTTAATAAATGTTAAAATTATAGGCTAAAAATATATATAATAATTATAATTATGTACTAATGAATATTTTATTAAATTACAAAAATCAAATTAATATAGTCATACAGTCAGTATAGAATATATAATATAGTATTACTAATATGAATAATATAGTCATAGTTTTATAGACTATTAGAACATATAATATTTATAATATTACATACTAAATAACAATAATTTAAAAAGAACCTTGGTTCAACTCTAAGCCTACTTACTACAATTTACAGGCCTAATATTTATTTATATTATTAGGCATAGGCATAAGGCACTGAAAATTACTAATTTAATTCTTGCAGCGGCCTCACTGTGTTTATTTAAAATTAGCGTGTAATTATGTCTCAAAATCAAGTGAAAAAGTGCATTTAAAATGTTTAAAGAATTATGTCATATAAATTATACATGAACTTTTATATAAATTTATGGCATAGTTTAAAATAGTTAAAAGCTTAAGATATTGACAGGGTGGACATTTGCTACTTTTGTATGAGTATGAGTCTATCTCAGTAGTCTCTGAGTAGTTCTTTAATTTTGGGATTGGCCAAGTTAGGCCCAAAGATTTTGAAGTTTTGTAGATTAAGTAATAAATAAATTTGAATTTTTTAAGGAATATGTTTGTTTTAATTTAAGATTATATATATATATATGCACATTATTTTAATTATAAAAGATGAGATTTCTTTAAGAAAATGTTATTTCTTTTAACTATAGATAAGCATGTGGACATTTAGATAAAATGGGTGAGAATATAGATATGGATTATTATTTTTGCAAAATACTAAACTTCTAAAAGCAACTATAATGAGTTGACTTTACAGAAAAATAATCTTTGCTTGTTTTATCTATATTTTTTTAAATGATGAAAATGAAAGTTATATACAGGTGTTGTAATTAGCTAGACAGATAGAAAATTTATTCTTTAAATGGCAGACAATTTTTCATGTTGTCTGGCAGTTCTTCAATAAAGAACATCAGCTATTTCTCACTATTGCAACAGATGGTGCGCTATCATTGACTTGATGTCATTTTAACTGTTGTTGAAAAGGAAAGTGCTAAATATCTAAAACAATTTTAATGTCCTTCATTGCCAAAATATGGGTTCTAAAAAAATCAAAATTGCCCTGAAAAAAAAAGGGGGGGGGGGAGAAGGGTTGGGAGAGGGAGGGAAGAAGAAACAAAGGACAAGGAAAGGAAAGTGCTAAATATCTAAAACAATTTTAATGTCCTTCATTGCCAAAATATGGGTTCTAAAAAAATCAAAATTGCCCTGAAAAAAAAAGGGGGGGGGGGGAGAAGGGTTGGGAGAGGGAGGGAAGAAGAAACAAATGCCAAGGCAAAACAATTATTGTCAAAACTGTGTTTTGCTGTTTTGTTCAACTTCATCCAGACTTATGAGTTGACTGCTTACTGAAATGTCTACAAGTCTACTGAGTACATTGTCAAGAGGATATGGACCATGGATGGGCTCTATTGATAATAAAGTACACAATTTTTTTCATATTTTACTTGGTTAATGTTTTTTTAAAACAATTGTAATTTTAAATTAAAATTAAATGACCAACTGTCTTTTTTACTCTCTCTTATATAATTTAAAAAAATTAAAGTTCTTAAACTGTGTTTAAAATTGTGCAACATTGTAATGATAATTCAAAAAGCTGTTTGTAACAAGAGATGATAATTTAATTTGAATAGTACACAAACATGCTACTATAGTAAAATATCCATAAAAAGTTACTGATTGCTGAACTATGGTTTGGGATTCAACTTGCTACAACATATATTTTATTTAGCATGAAAATCTTCCAAGTCTTGACTCCAACACCGCACAACACAGACATGGACCCACAGTCTTGACAAAGGACTCCACAACTTTCTCTGGAGT
Organism: Lymnaea stagnalis; assembly: GCA_964033795.1. Lineage (NCBI taxonomy): Eukaryota > Metazoa > Mollusca > Gastropoda > Lymnaeidae > Lymnaea > Lymnaea stagnalis. The sequence continues at coordinate 79,429 of CAXITT010000774.1, forward strand.
TCCTATCGCAGATGATGGTCACCTAGAATTGCCAAAAACTTTTCTGACTCGTAAAGGCGCTTTAATACTTTTTACAGCTCCAGATGAGCTCCCAGTGGAACCTCCAAGGTCTCCAAGACTCAGGAGGAAAAGACATAAGCAAAAAGATTTCATAGATTTAAGTTTAAAATTGAGGACTTTAGAAAGGCTTTCACTATCAGTTTTACAATTTGGTGACAAGGTAAGTGGAAAGGAACTAAATAATGCAGTGGCATGGGCGCCCACAGAAAACTTTCTAGGGGGGGGGGGGGGCAAAAAAAATCGATTAACTTTCCATGGGGGGGAGGGGGGGGGGGGCAAAAATTTTTTTATTAATGTTTTAGTATAGTTTTAATTTACTTTAGCGTATTTGTATGGTGAACGAAAAGACAGGACATCAGCTTAGTTACTTTCTCTTTATTTTCTCTTTACTTTAATAAATTTTTTGTCTATTTTTGTCTAAAAATTTTTTATCCAATCAATCCAGGGGGGGGCGGGGGGGGCAAGTGCCCTGCCTTGCCCCTACCTGCGGGCGCCCATGTGCAGTGGTTATTAAAATGTAACAAACCATGAAACTCAAAGTCTCCATAACACTGTATATTTGATTCCCATTCTGTTTACTATAATGTTGTGGTTTTTCCTGAATTTAATTTTAATTCAAGCTAATATTTTTTTGTTGAGAACCGCCTAAATTGGGGCAAAAGTATGATACCTGTATTTCATTCTAAATGTAAAGCTTTGTCTCACATGGAATCTCAGAATAATAGAGTATGTTAGTGCCTGTACTATCATATTTGAAACTAAACAAACACAAATGTGTGGTTGGATTAAATAGAACATATAAAAATGATGATACTTAAAAATCTTTCTTAAAATATGATGAACTACCAATTTTTCTTGGGGCGTTTTTGATTCATTGATTATCTGTTTTCTATTTTGGTTTCTATGTGTCTAAACTTAATATACTGGTACAACAGTTGTGGGTAACCTTTTTGTGTAGAGGGTTGCATGGAAATTACTTTTGTTTTTTGGCGAGCCACATGATAATTTTCTAGGAATCTTGTGTTCTAGTTCTGGGCTCTAGAGCAAGGGTTGGCAAAAGTTTTTTGAGAGCGACCAGTAAGAATTGAGACTCCAAGCAAATGTTATTAGTAGGAAAATGTTTGAATTGCACAATCATCTTTTTTCATATCAGTCATAAGCATTTAGTTGAGACCCAAAGTTATTACCACAAATCGTCAAAATTTCTTGCACTCTCTTTTTTTATTAGGCTGATCTGTAACCAGATTTCAAATATTTCACAAATGTCTTCTCACACAAGAATTCTGCAAGTTGCACACTGAAAGACCAAATATCCAAGAGACATTTTTTAAAAAGGGATAAAAATTCCACGACTTAACATTTGACGGCATATCTCTATATTTGCACTTTTTCCCCTATGATACTATGAATTTGAACTACTTTTTGACTTTGATCATTTTTTTTCACTCACTTCACAGTCATATGATAAAGAATCAGCCAGTATCACTGACAGAGACAATAGTTTATTTCTAAGTTTTCTCCATGACTTAAGTAAAGAAAAAAATGACAGTGATGCACATTCACAACCAGGAGGAGATTTTAAGTTTTACGTGAGGGATTTAAAACGAAGAGCCAGGTAAGAGATAAGTTTTTAAAATAATTTCTGGGCACACTGTTTGATTCCAATGTAATAATATCATTTTTGTGAGGCAGGGATTAAATAGTTATTAAAATATTTGCTTGTTAATGCATAACTTGTTTTCTTTACATATTTGCCTGTCTTCTTGCTAAGAAAGCTGTATTCATTTTAAACAAATTAGGCAATTCATTGATCAAATTACATTAATTGGGCTATTCACTTTTCTTTGTTCTGTTGTCAACGAAATTATATATTCTGATCTGAACTGAAGATAGACTTGAATCTCTTTGTCTTTCTCTCTTTTTTTTTTCTCCTAAAGGAAGACCGAAGTGGCATTTCATATACTTAAGTCAGTAGATTTATTGTTTTATTTCTCTTTTAATACTACAGGCATTACACAGTTATATAAATGTTACCAATTGCTGATTACCTTGTGCAGTTAAATTCTGATCTGAATTGTGTTATATTTATGAAGGATACAGAATTTAAAAGGATTAGTTAACTTAACAGGTATTAAAAAAACTAACACATGATAACTCAAAGAAGTAGGTCTATACTGCTACAAAAATATAACAAAATTGTGGCACTTACTATATGTGAAAGTCTTCCCACCCGTTTTGTGGTGCATTTTTGTTAAGAAAAGAAGAACTGTCACAGATTTCATATAATATTAAAGATAGGCAGAAATGACTTCACAGACAAGAAGACAGGATGGATAAAAGAAAGGATGGATCTGAGATATGATTTGAATAAGAGCTTAGGTAGACAGGCCAATTTAATATATATATATATATATTTATTAATAAATTGGGGGGGGGGCAGCATTTTCCATCCAGTGCACTTATAAAAAATATGGCTTATGTATGTAATATGTGTATTCTCTTTGTTGTGTGTGTTTTTTTTTATTGTGATGCTGGGTATCCAACATTTTACAGTATGTAACAAAAATATAAGTTGTACATAGACGTTTTTTAAACTGCAAAAAATTCTCATATCCAGTAGCTTAAAGGTACTGACCTCCCACCACTACCAGCTGTCAAAATGTGTCAACAGAGAAGTAGAAGCTGTGATTTCAACAGCAATAGAAGCAGTTGCACAAAGCAGCTTAGAAGCGGTGGCATAAAGCAGCAGTGGAACTTAGTGGAAGCTGTGATAGTGATATAGATCAGCAGTAGAGGCTAGAACACAGAGCAGGAGTAGAAGCTGTGATATAGAGAAGGAATAGGAGCTATGGGTTTGTGCCACCCGGAGCTTCTTGCCACCCCCCTTTCACTCTGCGGTGGGCTTTTAAGCTGTCACCCGTCCACATAAGGAAAAAAAATATCGCCAAGGGCGAATTTACCCCTCCGTACCCCCTTCCTACGCCACTGGCTGTGGCACAGAGCAGCAGAAGGAGATGCAGTGGCGACCCTTAACAAATGCCGCTGGGGAGTACTCTCAAGAGTGCGTCCCCTTACACTACTATCTCCCCCTTCCCCCCCTCCACCCCCAACCAAATATTCACGATTTAGTATCTTCTAAGTTTAGCATATGCGGGAGGATGTATCACAGGGTGCGGGAGGCAATTTCACAGGGTGCGGGGGCAATTTGACAGTGTTCGGGAGGCAGTATTGACTGAAGGGTGCGGGAAGATCAATAAAATAAGGTTAATATGCATTTTTGTTTGCATTTTTTCATAGTGGTCTGCGGGGCACAAGTTTTGAAATCGAGATGGGGGTGGGGGAAATGTTTACATGTTTTAATAATTGTAAAGCGCTTAGAGCTTTATGATAAGCGCTATATAAAAATGCCTAAATAAATAAATAAATAAATAAATGTTTAAAAATCACATAGGGGTGCGTTTTTACAACCTGGTTAAGAACCCCTGCTGTAAAAGCTAAGTTTTCAGTTGTTTTGTGTTTTTTATTTATTTAAAACAATTTATTTTTTATTTTTTAAAATACTGGTTAGAAAACTCAAAGCATCGGAAAGCAAAACATTTTTTTTTTTTAAAATGTTAACACGTCTTGTCAGTGGGTTATTAAGTCTACGTAAATGCAAAATCAGAATCTACCACTTTTAAAAAAAAAAAAAAATAAAAAAAAAAAATTCC